>BOPP01000212.1:393202-433918 GCA_017312745.1 Gryllus bimaculatus
TTTGTTTAATGAATTACATTAATTTTCTTTATTTGCGTTAATTCACATTGATTAGAAATCCCTTAATGGTTGACTTAGTTTCATTGATCTCCTAAATTATAAATAAAGGATATCACAAATTGTTTTTGTTTTCTAATCCTTACCTTAATCTTTCTGTTTAATTATTTCTTCAAATCTTCCTCACACCTATTTCCTAATCACATTATCCCTCATTTTTTCTTATTAGCGGTTGCTAGTTTGACGCTAGCTAATATTGTAATTTTTTTTCTCTGCGCCTATTTTGGCTTTCCATAACTAAATTTGTGTTACTATGGCGTTAAATTCTCAGTTGATGTACAAAGTTGACTCATCCCATTTTTAAATAAGTCCTCTGTTTTGCATTTTCTTTCTCTTGCAGTTTAGGATCTTGTACTCTATTTTTTTGAGTTGATTTGACTATTACTTTTAGTTTTTGTGATTCGTTTTGTTTTACTCCGTAAAATTCATCAAATTACGCTCTCGATATTTTTCGCCACACAAACATTATGAAAAATCGACAATGTGTGTTTCCAAATGTTCTGGTTCCCTAGTTAACCCCACTTGATTTCTAATTTTTGTCCAAATTGTCTGTTCAGTTTATATGTGATTTTATTACTATTCACTTTTTCCATTTTATCTGCTTCATTTCTTCTTTCATCACTTTCATCTTTTTTTCCTCAATCACCTCACATATTTGATACTTTAGAGTCTACATCGTTTTTATCTCGTTCATTACTATCATTGAGCGGTGTCTATTTTGCTGTTATTTTGCCATTGCCGTAGCAGAGGACATTGCGTGAGTTGACTAGTTTGAACCTGGGTTGACTGTGTTAGCACTAGGTCTACATTTTGACATTCTCCAGTTTCTCTTCCCTCTTTTGGATTTGCCCGATTGCATGGCCATCGCCTGACGTTGAGCAAGAAGAATGAAGATAGCGTGCAATCCATTACAGGACTACTTTTCGTGTCTGTGTTCGAGTGTTGTCCGCGTGCGAGCAGGTTCGGGCGCAGCAGTGAGAAGCGGGTGGAAAGAGATGGTTTAACTCTTGGATTTTTTTTACGCAAGAAAGCTGTGGAAAGAAAGTTTACAATTTATATTCTCCATTAAATATCTTATTTTGGGATCAGCGTGTTCGTGGAGCGAGACGCTGAAGAAAGTACTACGTGGACGAAACAAAGCGAACAGTTTCTTGCGAAGGGTGTCACTGCCACTTGATTTTTCTCTTTTGAGAGTTCACTTGCATTTCTTTTTCCTAAACAGTCGATATTTCAGTAACTGTTGCGGGGGGTGTTATCTCTGAGAGCAGTCGCTAAACACTTTCACTGCACTATAAATCCAAAAACTATTTTTGTTAAATTTTGTCGTGTTCTTGACTGTCTTCCGGGGCAAATGGCAATACGTGTCAGACAACCAACTACAAATGTACAACTAATAATAAATAAATATAATTAATAATTCTTTATTGTCATCGTAAGCTTTGAATACAGCATAGGCAACCGTCACAGTTTAAGAAATTACCAATGTTACCCTATTTAATGCCGTATTGGTGCACAATTACAATTTCTAACCTATTAGGCCAGAGTTGATTACTGTCTTCTCGAATATTCAAAAAACTCCTGGCATATAGAAAGGATTTCCACCAGCCACTCATAAAGAATTTCTTAAATGGAATCTACGAGCATATCATTAATCCCATAAGGTAACTGTAATCATTTTACAACTAGTATTTCGTGCATGTTTGCGACTTAGAGAGTTCTTGAATGGACATTTGAGTCACCACTTTTGGTTCCCATAGAATTACATCCTGTCTGTAAGTGAAAGTCTCAGTGGTTTTTTACATGACTAATTACATATATAAATATATACATATTATACTGTTAAACAATTTCAACTTTACGACAGTGCTTGCAATTGGCAAAGTTATCAGATCAGTGATATTCTTGACCGCCTTTTTCTGCATTGAGAATTCTTGTATTGACTCGCAATTTCCCCAGAGCATATTCCGTAGGATTAACTTCTGATAAAAATCAAAATATAACCTTATGTAACTTGGTCGCGTACATGTTCTTAAGATTTATCTTAGTAAGAAATATTATCTAGGAAAGCTAGCAGCAGACTGACATGTGCCTGATTAATTTATCACCACTATTCCTAATAATTTTACATTAAATGCGACATTTCACCAGTTTGTGGATCTCTTAGGGTAAAAACACATTTGTTAGGTTTTACCTTCGTTAAGTACAAAACCGTTGTTCTGAACCAATTATCAACTATGGACCATGGTGTTTTAGTTCAGTTTCTGAGTAATTGAAAGATCTGAATTGACATTTATAAGTGTACATCTGCATACTTAAGTATGCGCTGAATATGTGGGGGTGCATCATTAAACATTAGGACAAATAACAAAGTCCTGGATGAACCTTGAGGACCACCAATTTCAGCTCTGCCTATACTGGACCGCTCACTTCCAACACCAAAGACCGATTGTTTCGGTCCATAGCGTAAGATTTTAGCAGTCCTAGTATTTCCTTATACCAAATATCAATTTACTTATGAGTACTGTTTTGATTATCCACTCAAATGCCCTACTCAAATCGCAAAATGTTGCATTGTGCAAAACCTTCTTCTCAAACATTAAGCCTCTTTTAGTTAGATGTATCTAAAGCAGTCTACTGTGACCTCCCCTTCGCGTATATCCATATTTCTTCGAACTGATTATGATGGCTGTCAAGATAATTTGTTTAGCTTGAGTGCATTACTGATTCTATTATTTTTAGAAATTATTTACTAATGATATTGGGTCTATGAACTTGTTGCCTAAGTTGAGTATCTCCTTTTTTATAGATTGGTACAACACTTAGTTAATTTTAATCGGTTTTGGTATAGACCCCTTCCCTAGACATTTGTTTATGCATAAAGAGATGTGTTCTGCTATGCAATCAAATTTTCTTCAACTATGTGTTGATATTTCATATATGTCAAGCTGATTTAAGATTTGAAGACTCTCTCACTATTTTCACCTATTTCTCTAGGTGTTTACTCCAGTGAAGGTAAAAGTATTATCTGTTGGTTGAGCTCACACATGGTCTGTCCTATAACTCGATAGGGGACGTTGTGTTGGTCTTGTGAGTTTTTGCGAACTTCTACTTACAGAGTTGATAAAATAATCATTAAATTGATTTGAGTATGGCTTCGTATTGCTCACTTTGTTAACTTTCTTACACTTATTATGTCCAGCTTTTTTACCTGTATATTTTGAGATCATTATTATTATTATTATTATTATTATTATTATTATTATTATTATTATTATTAATAATAATAATAATAGTGGGGATATAGCATTTTATACTCATAAAAATAGTGTGAAAATATTAATTGGATAAGTAATTAAAGTGCAGAAATGAAGTGCAGTGGAGAAGGATACGAAAAGATTGAACAGAATGTGGAAATGTTGAAGAAAGTGGATGCTTTCACACACTCCGTGTTGTGTGGGCGAAGCAATTAGAAATTTCCATTTCAACTCTCAATACAATTGTAAAGGGTCTGAAAACAAACAAACAAAATGCAAAGGAGTGCGGACAAAATTCTAGAAAGCAAAAATATGTAAAGTATTCAAAGTATGACAAAATAGAAGACAAGGACATCACAATACCAATTAATGGCACAGTTTTCAGAAAAAAATCAAAAAATGTATCAGGTATGTTGGGTATTGATATTTTGTTGCATTCAATGGTTGGATAGATTGTTTCAAGAAACAGAAAATATAATGTTGCTTATAGGGCAAGGTGAATCTAACAGTGTAAATAAAAATACTGTTTCTACCTGGAAAATTTCCTGCATCCAAGAACTGACAAGAGGACATGAGGCAAAAAACATTTTCATATTGATGAAACCAGGTTATTTTTCAATCTTCTGTCCAATAAAACATTTTCAATGAAGAATGAACCATGCCATGGGGGCAAACATGGCAAAGTTCACCTTACGGTAATGTTGAGGACAAATGCAATGGGGACGGGCACCCTGTCTCTTTGTTATTGGTAAATCAAGAAAGCCATATTGCTTTAAGAATATTCAGACCTTACCAACATCCTATGCATCAAACAAAAAAAAGTATGAATGACTTCAGAGTTATTTACTCAGCTACTTCATGCTCTTGATGCGAAAATGAGAGCAAGTAATAAGAAAATCCTACTCTATACTGATCAATGTCAAACACATTTAAAAACTTTGAACTAAAAGAATATAAGAATGGAGTTTTTCCCAGCTAACACACAAGTAAGTTGCAATCTCTGGGTTTGAGCATCATACATAATTACAAAGTTTATTACCATAGAAATGTAGTTCAAAAATACATAAGAAAAATTTCGTGTGGCCAAGATGTAGCAGTCATGAAGGTTTCAATATTAGATGCCTTGCATTTTATTGCAAAATCTTGGGAGGGAAGTAAAACAGTCCTCTATTGCCAACTGTTTCAAGAAATCTGGCATTCTGGCAGATTCTGAGAAAGTTGTGGAAGAAGAGGATGCTTCTAATCTTGGGTGTAAATTGCTAGAAGGTTAGGACAACCCCAAAACTTAAATCTGATATTATGAAACTTGATAGTAAACTGTTAAAGCATGTTACTTCATTGCAAAGTAAGATTCTTAATCTTTGCATAGCTGAAAAATTTGCAATAAAGAAAAAAATACAAAATGTATTGAAACATGTAGAACTCAACCTGACATTTTTTACGAGTCCTTATGTGTGTTAGATAAATTTTATATATCGCAGAAGATATGATTAGATAGAATTTATACCTTGGATATAGCCAAAAAGTTTCAGAAATTTTATCATCTCCTAACTGAGAATAAGCTTAAACATAGGAACAATGAAGATGAATATACACAGTTAACCAATATAACAATACCAGGAGAAGTGATTAAGACTGTGAAACTTGGCAGAAATTTTCCTGTAGAGAATTATGATAAAAAAATGAATTGCATGTGAGTTTATCAAAGATGTTGAAACAAATTTATTTAAACTACCTGAAATAGCCCAGAATACCACGAGGTGTTCTATGTCCAATAAATTATCAAAATATATTAATGATCCTCTGAAATATAATAAACAAGAACGCATTATCATCATATTTACCAAAATATAAGACGAGGACTTTATCCAGGTTTCAACCTTTAAATCGGGGGTTGTCTTATATTTACGTATGATGAAAAATTTGCATAAGAAGAAAATGCAACATCAACATACATATTGTTCCTGGTGTAATACAAGTTAACTTCACAAAGAATAGTCATTTTTCAACAGAAATTCCTCTTTTTTATTGTTATTGGATATGTTTATAATTGCCATTGATAGTGATAAAGAGGCAGTTAACTCAATTTTGAGCGTAATCATTGATTTCGAGATCGAGTTTAAATTTACTAGACTTTGTAGTTTGAAAAATTCAAAAGACAAAACTAGTCCATTTGATACAAATGATAAGGTTACACCCATCAAAGAATTTTTGCCAAGTGGAAAAGAAGCTCTAGAAATATTAAAAATAAAAAATGTATAAAGGTGATGCTAAGATTAGTCCTCATATGACTCCTTGTCAACGCAGTCATTTGAGAGGACTAATTTCTGTTATAAATGAGGAATCAAGAAAGGGCAACAATAATATCTGTATCAAATACATTAATAATATTCCACAAATTATCGAAGGAGCATTCAAGAGTAAATCTAAATATAGAGACCAAAAAAACTAAACAACACGCAACCCCATCTAACATTCATCCCAGGAACATCAACATCTACAAATTTACTAGTCGCTAGATATATGGACCAAGGAATTGGACCAGAAACGACCAGTCGACATCATATATCTGGATTATGCTAAAGCTTTCGATAAAGTTCCACATCAACGCCTCATACACAAACTCTCATCTTTGGGTATACGAGGCAAGCTATTGAAGTGGATCCAGGAATATTTATCAGGCAGGACATTCCAGGTGGCCATTGGAAATACACTGTCAAGACATCGTGCTGCTACAAGTGGTGTACCCCATGGTTCAGTTCTAGGCCCGACATTATTCATCTTGTATACTTGCGACCTAGGTAATGAACTATCGTGTTGGAATTGCTCATCGGACGGCACCAAAATTTTCTCTAATCCATTAATAAACTATCAGATGTTACAAAATGACCTCAACAAAGTGGTGAGATGGTCGGAGTCCTGGTTATTACCTTTGAATTCTGATAAATGCACTGTCCTTCATTTAGGAAGAAATAACCCAAATATTGATTATACTGTTGGAAATCACATCCTCAACTCTACGACAGAACAAAATGATCTTGGCGTTACCACCACTCAAAATCTGAAATGGGATAACCAAGTGTTTACCGTTACTAAAAAAGCCAATAAGCTACTATACCTGATTTTAAAGACATTCTCAACATTACGTCCATCTATGGTGAAACTGATCTACATGGCATATATCAGACCTATACTAGAGTATGCTAATGTAGTTTGGTCCCCCCATTATCAGAAAGATAAAAAACATATTGAAAAAGTACAAAGGCAGATCACAAAGATCCCTAGAGAACAACGTCAACTTGATTATGAAGGAAGATGCAGAGAAATATCTCTTCTAACATTAGAACAGAGAAGAAGTAGAAATGATATTGTAGAAACGTTGAAGATCCTGAAAGGATTTTATAACGTTCCTGAATTCAACAACTTTTTCATTAAAGCCACGGAGTCTAGACTTAGAGGAAAAGCGTTGAAACTGGTGAAAGAGAGGACAATGACAGGACAACGTTCTCATTTTATTGTAAACTGAGTGGTAAATACATGGAATTCACTTCCCACACTTTGTATACAAAAGGAAACTCTGAGCGCCTTTAAGGGTTGTCTGGATAGTCAATTTTTTGTTATCAATTGAATGATATCTCCACAAGTGTTATTATCTGTGATTTGTAATTGTGATCTAATTATAACTGTATTACTCTACGAAAATTATTGATTATATAACTTTATTTTACACCGATGTAATGATATGTGTACAACAGCTTGTTGCTGCCACCATTAATAAATTAATAATAATAATAATAATAATAATAATAATAATAATAACAACAATAATAATAACAACAACATCTCGGTCTACTATAAAAATCTTCGTGGACTCTGAACTAAGCTTTCTGCCTTCCAACAATATAGTGGCTTTTGATGACATCGATATCCTGATTTTTACAGACTTGTCTACATGAAGGGATTAATGATGCTGAGCTCTACCTTAATTATCACAATATCTTTAGAAACGACAGAAGTGCGGCAACAAGTCAAAAGAGCAGAGGCAGTGGGGTGATGATTGCTATTCACAAGAAATATTATTGCATTGCTATTGAATCCTGTAATTCTTGTGCAGAACAAATATGTGTTTAAGTTAAAACTGATACCTTATTGTGGCATCAGTGTACATACCTCCAAAATCCATGTCAATAGCATACTCACAATTTACTGAAAAATTAGAACAAATATTTGAGAGTAATCCTTTATCGTATTTTTTGGTGATTTTAACTTGCCACAAACAAAGTGGATAAATGAGGATCTATGAGTTATGAATGAATTTGTAAGCCACTCATGATGACATTCAATCTAGCTCAATATTATTAAACTCTGCAAACTATTTAAATTTGTTCCAATGTAACTCAATTAGAAATGAATTTAGTAATATATTAGATCTGATATTTACTAAAGATCCACATTGTAAAATATTCAAATCAATAAACAATTTTATCTTGTGATAAATACCATTCTGCTTTAGAAGTTTTGTTCATTATTAATGTTTTGTTTCCAGTCACTTTATACTGATGATATTACATATAATTTTGAGAGAGTGGATTATGTTGCAATAAATAACGATTTGATATCATTTGATTGGCTTTCCTATTTTGTTAATAATTCTTCACATTCATCTTTAGTCTATTTTTATAACATAATGTACAATAGTATTACCACTTTTGGTTATAACCGCCGGTTAACTAACTCCTGGTTAAAGTAACTTCAGGTTAAAACAGACTGTGTATTATGAGTGTGAGGTAACTGGCAGTTAGCTAACTCTTACTTTAACATTTACTCGGTGTTGGTTGGCAATACTTCCTAGTACTCAAAACGATTAATAGATTACAGCATAATGTTTTCGATATATAACTTTTCGTGCGCCTTTCACTTTTCACTGTAGGATAGGAGGTTTGTTTTGTTTCTGGTGTTTTGGGCTTGGCAACAGTCAGTGGACAGCAGCATAATTCGCATGTTAAGTGCCTTTTGCGAAATGCAAAATTCCGGCGAAATGCAGCGTTCTGCCAATTTTCTGCGGGAGGAATGCTCCACACTGGTCAATCTAGTTTATCAGTATGTTGAAATTGTGGATGGCAGAAAGTCCAATGCAACTACGAATAAGGAAAAGGTAATTTAAAATAAAAATTTTACTATCTTTCATATCAAAATTCTCAATTCAATTTACCCTTCTGATATCTTTTATTAGCTTTAATATTTACCTTTTCAATATGTCATTAATCTATTGATTTAATTGTTTTTAAATTTTGCAGGACAAAGCACGGGAGAACATTACTGTCAACTTCAATGCAGCCACTGCTTCTCGCCGTACTGTCAAGCGATTAAAAGAAAATCATGACAACTTAATAAAAGAAGCAAAGAAAATGTTGGGCAGAGAGAGACAGGAAATCTTGAGAACCAGAGGAGGGCCAGCAACCATTGTACAAAGGATCCTATTTTGGAAAAAGTTGCTGGGATCATGGGAGTAAGTGCTGTAGGAATGCCATCGACAAATGATGACGATGACATAAACACAATGGTTGACGCAGCAGGAGAAGATGAAGACACATTAACAGACACTTGACCTACCTATTTTACATATCAAAGAATTGGAACTTTGGCAATGCAGGGTAGTGAAAGTGACGTGCAGGAATGGTCAAAATATGCACCCGCTATGCTGAAGTGGAAAAGAAATCCGAATTTAATTGTGACCCCGAATGCATCAAGACGACTACCTCAGATGTGCGACAACAATCAGTCCTTCTGCGAGTGGGCAGAAGTTGTACTCCTGGGCTTTTGTAAGGACTGAAGTGACCTTTCTGCAGAAGAAATTTGAAGCAAAGCAGAAGCGAGAGAAAGAGTTTCATTCGATTAACATGAAGATTACAGAAGAAGAACTTAATAAGAGCGAAGAGAAAACTTATAGAAGTGGACATGGAAGCAAAGGAGAGACAACAAAATAATCTTTTTGAACATTTGTAAATTTTATTTTTTAAATGTCATTTAAGCATTAATGCATGTTTAACATTAATATCTATGAATTCTGTCTCTGAAGAACATCACAAATTTTTCCCGAACTGCTTCCCTTTGTGGCACTTCTAAATTTATGGCAGGAGTTATCTGCCCTTCTTGAACTGCCAATTGCAATTGTTCTTGATCCATGCCTGGAACAGGTGGAGGATCTGCTTCCTTCCTCTTAATAGCAATGTTGCGCATTACAGTACATGCCACAATTATGGGCTGCACTAGTAAAATATCTTGCCTTATTCTCAGTGCCAAAATAGGGAACCTTACTTTCCAAACACCGTATAATCTTTCCACAGTGTTGCAAATATTTCCACTAATGTGCGATTCATTATACTAAGTTTCCTCGGGTAAATAAGGGTTGCGAAGAGGCTTCAACAATGTTGCACCCGTAGGATATCCTCGCCAGGCAGCACCCCATTCAAAAAATCTCCTTTCTCCACCCAAGCCTTAATTACAGTTTCTGTATATTCATTCATTAGCATTGCGGCTTAATCCAGGCCACTGTGCAACTATATTTTGAATGTGCTAGTCCTGGCTGGCAACGGTTTGCACATTGAAGCTGAAGTAGCCTTTCCTGTTTCAAAAAGCTTCAGTGTTGTCTCCACCGAGTGAAACAATGCATACATGAGTGCAGTCAATGGTACCAATCACCCTCGGAAAAGCAACCATTTCAAAGAACTTTCTTTGAATGGTTAATATTTCTTCTCTGCTTCTCGGCACGTAAATAAATTTTCACCTTAGAAAAGCAAGGGCATGGGAGACTTTTGTAATTATTCTCCCTACAGTAGTGTAACAACAAGTAGTACTTCAAAAATATTAATTGGATTAAAAAAAAATTAATTGAATTGAAATTTTATTGGCAAAAAGTGATATTTTCCTTTAATTTGTAATTTACTTTAGAAACGTTTCAAGTCAAGCTTATTTCTTAATGAATGTATGCAAAATACGATAATACACAAAAGTTATTCATCTTAATTACATTATAAGTATAAACTTCTGAATTTTAGAAATGCAGAAACTCATTACAACAGGAAAAGAACAGTCGTAAAAGAAAAATAAGAAAATTTCATGAAACAATATTTACCCTGTTTTAACTTACACCTGGTTGGGAATACATAACATTTAATATTTAATTGACATAATAATCATTTAAATTTCAAAAGTGGTTAAAGTGAACCAACACTTTTCTAATGAATATTATTTAATTTTAGTAATATCCACAAAGATTTAAAGGCAATCAAAATAAGGTTTGCAGTATTATTCATTTGATATTGAAATAATCGTTTTCATTGGTCTACTTATTATTTAAAAAGACAGTAATATTAAACACGTAAAATTCAATAATATATCATTTCAATGCTTACAGCCCAGGAGGTTACAACATAACCTCATTATTTCAAAAATACAGAGAGAAAGCTAAGGAAAGGTTCTACATCTACCTACAGAGGGAACATACTGTAACTAGTGCCATTTATGATTTATTATATACATCCGCATACCTGTCTGTAATGTATTCCAATTCATTTTCAATCTGTTGCCATAGGAATAAAGCAGTTTGTTTCGTAATCCTGAAATGTGTGAAAAATTCATCGCAGTCCGTCTCTCCAGAATTATCCCATCTGGGCTGCAAACGTTTGAGCCGTCTGATATTAACGAAATATTCCAACAGCATTTCATTTTCAGAATCAGTTTCTACATTTATTATGGGGTTTAAAGATTAGTAATGACAGCTATTGCCTTCATTAAACAGAAGAAAAATTGCAAAATCTAGATTGGTTCTCACTGAAATGAGGATAACAGGCATAATGGAAACCACAAGTATAGAAGTAGCTCAGATGAAGTTTCTAGGGTTGTGTTAGGAGTAACATGAAGAGACAAAATTCAAAATGAAACAACTAGGATAAAACTGAAAATAAGAAACTTAGCCAGGAAAAATCAATAATTACCAGAGGAAATGGAGAAAACATGAAAGAATGGACAACACATGCTATCAATTGCAATTAAACTTTAGACTGAACGCAGAGGAGAGAAGAGAAACCCGACAAGAAGATGGAACCAGCAGTAACACCACATGAAGAATACTCCTTTACTTCCGCCCTAACAGAACAGCAAGCACTGCTTCTAAACCAGGGTGTGGACGATCGATAAAGAAAACATTTAACAATTACTACCCGCTCTAAGACTAAAAAAAACTTCGGACCATCACAGTATAATCAAACCTTCATCTGAGATGACAATATATTAAAACTGAAATAGAAGAGAACTAAAAATAAAAACTGCAAAACACATTCTGTTCAACAGAGTTGCATACAAACCAATACTCTCCCAGACAATTCACTGCTGCTGATTGTGGCCATTTTCAAGAGGACAACAAAAAGTGTTGTGTAGGATATCTTTGCAATTTTTAAAATAAATTTAAAGATGTTGTCATTGCCCAACAATGATTTTTTTAATTCAAAAGCAGCTTTCGATGGCTTAGCATCATCATTCAGTTGTCTGCTAGATGGAAGCACAAAACGACTAGGTAGTCATTGTTTGGAATGAGGAAACCCAAATGCCTACCCTAATTCAATATCCTGCTGACGGAGTGCGGTGTGAAACCAGCATTATACCTATTATAGTACAGGGAGGTACACTCAGGCAGAATCTGACAATTTTACTATTAAGGCTAGTATTCTAATGCAGAAATATCAGCGATGCATAATACTCACCTTCTTTGTGTTTGCCCTGAGTTGTTTGAACATGAATTATAAATCTTATCCTACAGCATGCCAAGAGTTTCTGCAGTGGCGTGGCACCTTTCTGGTGAGAGTTCTAGCAACAAAAATATTGTTGGTAGCATGAGCTGCAGCTTGTTAGGAAAGAAAATGTAAATACTGTACTCGCAACAATCCTAACAGATGCTAAGGTGTTGTCCCCAGTTGTTTCCCAGTGATCTGATCGCTACCAACCCAAAAGCAATTTTTAATAGGAGACCCTGAATCGGCTTGGTTTGGAGAGACTTTCCTGACACACTATATTATGCTGTATCATATTTGTACCTATATTTATTTCATTATAATATATTTTTTGTACTGTTATAACTTCTGTTTGACATGAAAGGTACTGATGTGATAATGTAATAATAAATATATCTAAAAATATATTAACAGTTTAACATATTGTATACTCAGAATAAACAATCGAAAATAGTAAACATTATTGGCTATTACAAAGCAATAAAAAAAGAATAAATACTTTATTTTGGTAATTGTTGTAGGATCACCTTGTCCACAGTGTCTTACAAAGAGTAAAAAAATAAAACCTCCAAAAAGAAACTTCTTTAATTGTCCGTTTCTTTTGCTGCCTCAGCTACCGCAGCCTCATCAAGAGGGTCCAGCAAAGAAAGGGGCCTCATCTGCCGCCGAATCCTATGACCAATCTTGGAAGCTGTTAGATCCTCTGACTGTGTCACAGAAGCTTGGTCCTCCTGCACTTTCAACAGTTCTCTGTCCGCTTCTTTGTTCTTTGACTTCTCCTCTTCAAACTGCAAAACACATGAAAATCATAGAACTAGGATCCAAACATTGCCTTTATAAATCACGATTTTTGATTTCGGTAAAGAGTGTTTTTGAACTGTTTTTGAATACAAACTACATTCTGGTAGAAATCAAACCACTACATTTGTACTACAGAAACTAGCCTCTTGAAGTATTAGAGATTTTCTTAATAGAAATCAGTACTAAAATCAGTTAATCAAATAAATAAGCAGTTATTAAAAGTTAATCATACCAAACAAAGATTGAATTTCTTTTGAGATTCTACAACTCACAAATAAAAAAATAGGGCTCAGATTAACAAAAACATTTGTTTTTAAAATAATCCAATATCAAAAAAATTCCTACTCCATATTTTATTGAGTACAGACAGCTCATCAAATAAAGTTACAAAAAAAGGAATATCACTGGCCAGATGAATGTATAGTACAATAATATAATAAAGAGAACTAAAATTATTCACAACCATTCCAACTCTGTTCATCGTGGGAAGTACCTTGGGTAAAGAGGAGATGTTCACTGGAGTATACGACACTCACTTGTTGAAAGCCAAAAACAGGCCATCACCCCTCTTCTGGATTCGACCTTGGACAGATCTAAATCAATGCTCTCTCAGGAACTGATTTCTGGCTTCAGCCAAGATTCAGTGTTTGCAATAATATTAAGCAACGAGACATCACAGGCGAATGAAATAAATAGCTTCATTACAACTGTGTGCATTTTGGTAATTACAGAAAAAGGTAAGACAAGTGTTTGAATTAAGGCCTCTGGAGGGCTTCACTCCACCATCATAGGAACATTTCCCATGAACTAATTCTCACTTCTTCTGGTGGTTTCAATGCAAGTTGAGACGTGCTTCATGTATTGGTCTAGCTGATGGGTAGTACGGTCTCGAGTAGTGCTTATTCTGCCTGGTAATGGGCAATTTCAAAACTGGAAACACGTTTGCTACTATGTCATCTTTTTTTTTGAGACTGGAGGATCAACAACCAACACATCATGCTTTCCAAATGTAACATTGTTCAAACAAATCTCCTACTGTGGAACCACCATTATTTAAGAGTCCAACTTATCACGCACGCCAGACTGAACAGCTTATATCCACCCTTCCATAGCAGTTGTTGGGGGCAATAATCTTAATCATTTTCTCCTTATGCTCAGCAAGATTTCTTCCAAATTGGGTCAATAAGGAAGAATTCCCCTAAGTGATATCAAAAATCTCCTTCATGACCTCCAATAATCAGTTCAAATCAGATCTTAATTTATTGATTGCCTGAAGCAATTTATTTAATTCATCACCAAAACTATTCATTTCTTGTGTTGGAAAGGTTCAAATTACCAATACTTTTGTCCAAGTCCACCTGTTGCTCAGCACAACTCACATGAAAAATACCTGCACACCACGAGAACTTCCCACCTTTGGCAATTTTTTTTTCAGTAAGCAGATTTGTTCCTCAAACAGTCAATGTATAGCCTAACTCAAGTGAAAATGAGTCATCCAAGTAAACAGCTTCCACAAAAAAAGTTAATACTACCAAAGCAAATCGAAAAAAAGATCAGAATAAGCAATGAGGCAAATTCTCAGCTTGATGTCATTCACTTGAAACATAAGGAAGAAAATAAGTTTTTAATTCTTAGCTATTCTGTAGGCCCAAACCAATTTAAAAGATTCATTACTTTGCTCCAAATATTGATGCTATCAAGAGGGCTTACGATAGATTAACCAAGCACCTACTACTGTTTAGTTAAACCCAAATGGAACTGAAACTACTACCGTAACTTTTGGCTTTTTGTAATCTTTGCAACTTTTGTAACTTTTATTGCTGTTTGGTTTTATGTAACTTGTTAACCTTCGCTAATACTAAAATTCCTTTAATGTATATTAAAATGTCAATTATGAGTCATGTTAGCGATTATTAAGGCTACAAGAGTTGTACTGTTGGCTATAATAACTTTCAATAAATAAATTGAAATACATACTGTCCTATGGGCAGAGTTGAGACGTTCACACATGTTGGTGCTCGCGAACTCAGAACCAGCTAGGTAAGAGGCTTCAGCAGCAGCTGTGGCTACCTTTGTCACATACTCCATGTAGCTGGCCAATTCCTGCAAAAGAGAACTTGCATTTCACATCTTCCTACAAACACCGCTGTTTTTGGTTCCCAACTTAACATAGTACAGAGAAATCTCATTAGCATATTTTTCACAGGATGGAGAATTTTGAATAAGCAAGGAAGTAGGTAGGAACACATGTAATCAAAAAATGCTTAATTTGTCCCAACCCCAAAATCATTTCTCTCTCAGTATCATTACCCTCCCCCTGCTCACCCTACAGTCCATCACATAGTGGAAGACGGAAAGGGTTGTAGATCTGTAAAATTGCTTCTCTAAGAAAAAAATTCTCTTACTGCCAGGCCCATGAAAGTGTTTTAACCAGAGCTTGTACACAGCACCAGCATGGTCACCTATAAAACCATACTTAAGAAACTGACAATGTTTAGAACAGTTGTGAATTTGGAGCAGTGTAGTGAATGTTGCAGAAGATCATCAAAACTAGGACTCTGTAAAACAAATCTGTTCATACCTTCAAAACTGAAGATATATTTTAATACAAACTTGCAGAAAATTATTGTAATACATTTTTAAATAAGTGTAGTGTAATTTCTTAACTATGCACAATTTTATTTCAATTATTTTGCAATTTATTGTGAGGATCCACTTAATTATCCACCTGCATTAATGTTCTCAGGGAACTATAATGGCATTGGTATACGACTGATAACCATGTAGGGTCATTTATCATTCCAGCACACACAAGCTGTTCTGATAGAGGAAGAATTTTCGTAAACTTATATCTTTAACAACTTACAAAAATATGGAAATATATTAAAAAAAAAAAAAAAAATTGAAAACAAAAGTAAACTTTTATTTAGAAACAAATAATCAAAATTTTAAACAAAAGAAAAATATAGAAAATCAAATTACTGAAATTGTCAAAAGTGAACTTACACACTTTCTATTGATTCACTGCAGAATTTGAAAACAATTATTAAAATAAAGTTTATACATTTTGGGCAGCTAAGTTTTCAGATGATACATTCACTGACCTTCTAGGTCAGAATGTTTAAAGATTATTTTTTGAGTACAAAACACAAAAGCAGAAAACCTCTTCATCACCTGAGAAATGGCATAGTATTTAACTGGTAAGAATATTCATGAGGTTGAGCATACCTTCCGCACATCGGTCTATGCATTCTCATTTAATTTATTGCATTTCATCAAAAAACAGTGAAAAGTCTGTGTGATATGAGTGAATGAAGAGTAAACTAGTAGCTTTGTAATGGCACAGCCTTTTTCATATTAGTTAGTTTCTTAGTCTCTTTAGAATGGACTAGATCTTTGGTTTTGACCCCTCCCCCCTCTCCCAAATTCCTAAGACATTTTTTTCATGTTATCTCCATTTTTCAGTCCCCTAATAGTAGAATTAAAATTTGAGTCTAACAATATTATAGACAAGTAAAAAATTGTCCTTTATGCAGATTTTTATTTACAATTTTGAAAGCGTTTTAAAGAAAAAGTAATTTGAAACTTTAAAAAGCGCATAATTTTGTGCTCATTTCCCAGAAAAGTTATGGATTTTCAGAAAACTTCATATTCATTGGAAGCATTATTACTCACAAATGCAATAATGCATAAAACAAATGCATGTAATGAAAATTCAATGACAGGAGAATTATTACAAAAAAACAATTGGGTAATTTTTGAAAAATCAAAAGAAATCATTAAAAAGAAATTAATTAAAGAACTAATTGTGGAGAAAACATTTCATTATTATCTTCAGAAATGGAGTTGTAGGAGTGTTTGCAAAAGATAACTTTCTGCAATCCAGTTAACAGTGGAAATAAGCCATATGTCATCTTCGTAAGAGTATTTCAATCTATTCTTGTAAGAAATTAAAAGGAAAAACACTAACCCATTTTTTTAAAAATTTTGCAAACTGTCCCATGGTCTTTATGTTAAGTGTACACCAAAAAATTTCAAGAATTCTTTTCATGATTGTAGGGCTTTAAGTCAGACCAGATTCATCTGGGAATATTCAATTTAGAAATCCTACAAATAGTTAGGCATTACTGTTGTCCATAAATGGATGGTTGGACAGACATTTTGAAAGAAAACAAAACAAACATTTTTGGTATTAGAGGTCTACAAAACAAGTCTTTCTTATGAAAGTTTGAAATTGATTTACTGGAGGATTACACAACTTTCTCTAAATTACATGTATTGCACCTTAAATTCATACATATTCAAAAATGATGTACTATGTGTGTTAAAAAAGAAACTGGAATTTTCATTTATACGAAACAATGTAATTTATTCATCAACATCCATGTTATCACCTTCAAAGTAGTCACCATTAGATATTATACACTATGCCAGCGCTTCTTCCATTCCCCGAAACACTTCCGGAACTCCATCTTAGGAATAGCATGTACCTCTTTCAGCAAAGAGCTTTTAATCTCATCTGCGCTTGAAAACCGACTGCCCTTTAAGGTTCTTTTTAATTTGGGGAAAAGAACATTGTCATACTGGGCCATTTCTGGCAAATATGGAGGATGTGGCATGATTACAGTATTGTTTCTCGCCAAAATTTCATGTACAAGCAATGATGTGCGAGCAGGTGCATTATCGTGATGCAGAATCCATGAATGGTTTTGCCATAAATCGATGCGTTTTTTTGAATTGCTTCACGCAAACGGCGTTGAACTTGTAGGCAGTACTCTTTATTAATCATTTGACCTTTTAGCAAGAACTCATAATGCATTATGCCTTTAAAATCGAAGCAAACTGTGAGCATAATCTTCACATTCGACTGCACCTGCCGAGCTTTTTTCAGTCTTGGCGATCCAGGATGCCTCCACTGGGACAACTGAACCTTAGTTCCGACATCGTACCTGTACACCCATGTTTCGTCAGCTGTTGTGATATATTTTAGTAGTTATGTATCATTGTTGACTTCTTTTAGCAACTCCTGAACAACTTCCATTTGCCGCTGTTTTCGTTGGAAATTCAACACCTTTGACACAAATTTTGCAAACCCAAAACATCCGAAAAGATTTCATGATAAGAGCCAATTCATATGCCAACATTCTCAGCAACTTCCCTGAATAATTCGGTGATCTTTCATAATTATTCCTTGAACCTGTTCCACATTTTCAGCTGTTGTTGATGTGCTGGGGCGTCATCATCTTCCACATCTTCACGGCCACCTTGGAATCACTTGTACCACTCATAAACCCTTGTTTTGCTCACAGCATCACATTTAATTCTTCTAAGGTACCATCCACAGAAAGGAAACATGGTCTTGGTTTCACAACAATTCAAATTTGCTTACCACGAATCCAAAGAATAATGATTACCAATTACTTCACTCCAAATATTTTGTTGCTTTCCTAATTTTTTTTTAATCAATCAATTTGATTACTTTAAGAAGAAAATAATAATGACAAATTCAACTTCTGTTAACAGAGAGCATAAAAAAGAACCCTAACATGTGTACTTTTTTGTTTCTCAAAATTTGTAATATCTGTGTGTGTGAGTCGAGTACAAATTAGTTTTGCTAAAGTTATAAAAAATTCAAGAAGTCAAGAAATATTGTGCTCCTACAACAAAATCTAAGAATAATAAGATTGAATATAAATCAGAGGGAGTTGCAAAAGAGGCAAACAATGCATGAGAATTAAGAATTTGCAAAATTGACATTAATGGAAATACTTGATTTGTTTTCTGAATTATGTAATTATTGAATTAATTGTTATATGAATAATGTATACACAAAAACAAGGTTATAATCTGATTATTTTGTTTATGATTAATTTATAAATATGAATAAATTTCATCAATTATTTACTTTCAAATTAAACATTAGTTTTCAATAAACAATTTTCAGTTAAAACACAACAAAAACATGTGCATTTGCTCTCTGGCTCACCAGTAGCGTGGTACGCAAAGAGTTCACTTGAGCTCTAGCTTCTACTTCACGCTCCCATACTTCCTGAGAATAGTCCATATTTGTGGGAGTTTCATCTTCGTTTGTGTGGCTAGTTTCCATTACCATAAACTGTAGGTCATCAGTCAACACGTCAATAAGTTCGTCTACAGCTTCTCTGAGGACAAACATGCATAATCTATTATTCTACTGTCAACTGTTACATTATATCATTATCACTATTATTATTAACATACTAACTTTAAATGCCCCCGAAGACAGACATTCTGAAAGGGCACAAAAAACAACACTCAAAAATTAAAGGCTAAATATTTATAATTAACGATATTATAAGAATTGAAATGAAAAACAAAGAGCTAAATGAACATTTGAAGATTATAAAAAATTCAAAGCCTTTACATTGAAGTTAAATTAAATAAATCTTCTCGAATACATCACTTTAAAGGTGGACCCATTCTCCAAGCTTGTAAAGCAGCCATCTGTAGGTTATCTGAGGGCTTTACAATCAGCACCTTAACGTCAGGCTCTTTATAAATTATGATAATTAGGTTTAGACATCTGGTCTGTTCCTTTAATCCTTACGGTACAGTCAGTGAGACCCCAGCAGAAAGTTTTTGGTTGTTTTCTTGGAAAGTCCGGACTATTGGCTTTCTGCTTCATAGATTTCATTGAGGAAAAAATTTCTATATTCATTATTATACTAGTAGGATGCCGAAAAAAGGATTTTAATTTCATGTGCCATTCTTTAAAGTGTTTTTAAGCTACCACAGTACAAAGTTTATTAATAAATTCGGAGCCATTTTTGAGAAAATTTTGAAAGTGCTGAGATTTTATATAAAGTACTCCCAAAATATCTATTTCAAACTCAGAAGGCCTTGAATTAATCTAAATAGTTATACGAGTCGTCATTGCCAATAATATTGTTTATTACAAAAGCAGCTTTTGATGGCTTAGACATCATCAGTTTCATTCAGCCTTTTGTGGCTTACATACAGCAGAAAACTGATGATGGATAAGCCATCTAAAGATGCTTTTGTAAATGATATTGTTGACAATGACAACTCAATTATTTCTCTGTAAATACCTATAATTTAAATTGATCAGGGAATATCAATTTTGGAGAAAATTGGCTGAATAGCTTAGGCACTAGTGTTGACCACAGATTGACTCAAATATTTTGCCGTCGATTTATCTACAAGAGCACGATTAATCTACTATTTTATTACTAGAACCGGACAATTAAGAATTTTTGTAGAAAAGTTGCCCTTTTCCCCCGAAGCTTTATAATATTTTCTCTATACTGTGCAATACTAAGCAGTATGCGAGAAAGTAATAACCAGCTTAATAATTTATTCCAAGTTGATTCAAAAACACACTGTAATAGAATGGCAAAACAATGAAGAGTACACTAATGTACAAAAAATAAAGACAATAACATAATTGCAGGGAATCTAAGATTCTATGTAGATATGAAAAGCACTTCACATAAATAAAACCAAACATAACTTAGAAAATGAGACCCAGCCATAAATTAATCTCCCTGGTTTCAAGTTCACTATTATGAACGTTTATTGCAAAAACCAACAACCTCATGCATGAAGCAAACACAATTGGTATAAAAAAACTAAAATTGAACTGACAGTTTACAAACTGATAGGTTCATTTGGTAGCAGGTTATACATTAGTTATTGTTATGAAATGTTTAAATAAACAAATGAAAAAATGTAACACAAAAAATACACATGCGACACAAATGTTCAAATTTGTAGTATACATGTATCATTTTTAGCTACATGTAACCCCAAATTTCATAACAACACATTAAGAAGATAATTCTTAATTTTGTATTTACTATAAACCACTAACCTGATAAAAATAAATAAATAAATCTCAAACATGAATCACTTTAAATTCCTCACACACTTATTTACCTGTACTGTTTGCTCAATTCAATGTACGCAAGGACAGTCTGTGAGAGGAGTTGTGTTGCAGCATCCACTGTCATTGTGCTGGCCTGTCGAATCAACTGCTCATGAGATGGAGGTGGCACAGCTCCCAGCTGAAAATAGTAACAGTTGCATAATAATGATGATTATTAATTTTTAAGGGCACTTTAACAGCTATGGTAGGATTAATATAAGTTTGTGATTGACATTCGTGCTGTTGCTTCATACAACATGAGTTCATGATTTGGTTATTTACTTCATTTATTTACTTATTAACAGACAGTGAAATACAAATAATATAATACAAGTATGTACATTATTATTCCGCTGAGGAATTAATCCAGTGCGCGGGCCTGTTATTTTATAAGTATTTATTTCAAGTGTTCATTTCTGTGTCCCGGGTATACGTGCATAGTGGTAAGCAACCTGTCAACATCACCCATGCCAAAATATTTAAGGGCAGCATGCGCTATGGGAGTGCCAAGCTAAAACATTTTTTAAGAATGCAAAGTAAAACATAAGTAAACTGTAAACGAACATGTCCAATTACAAAAAAAAGGGCTCGGCAGAAAAGCACCAGACAAAGCCAAATAATTGGCATTATTCACTTCCCTAAGATAAGGCTGTAGATGCTAGTATGTTGTAAAAAGTTTGCAGAGAGAGGGTTCATCATTTCCAAGTATCTCTGCTAGAGAGCTAGCAAGGTAGGAACAGTTGGATGCTCAATAAAAATGATTCACTAAAAAAATGTTCACTGATTAATCAACTAACGAATGAATCCTTCCATATAGACAGAATAGATCTCTTGGAACAAATATGGTGAGCCAAAGAACAAATAATTTTTATAATATGCTTAAAAAAAACAAAACAAAAAAAACAATAACTACAATAACTACAACACTTTATGAGTCACACAGAACATACATAGAAATTATCGGGGTAAAATTAAGTACCATCAGGAAATAATAATGATATAAATGTTCAATGTTAAAGCTACAAATGTCAATAAAATAATTTTGAATAAGAGATTTTGCAAGACTAGTTTGAACTTTAAACATTTCTTTTTCATAAAAACAAATTAAGGAAGCACAGACCAGTAACTTTCAGAACTACATTTGTTTTTTTAAATAGGCGCTGAAGAACAGAATGTCATTGCTTAAATTTCTTTAAAAAATGATGTTAAAAATGGTAGCACACTGTCAGGGTTGGGCAAAATACTTTAAACTTAGTATTTAAATTCTTCCCTAAAATACTCCATCAAGAAGTATTTAAATACATTCACCAAATACACTTGGAGTAATGTGCCACATACATTTATATTTTAAATACTTCAAATACTCAAAATATTGTAAATATATAATAATTTTATTAAATAAATATTTTTTATTGTAACAATATATTGTAATTGACAGTCATAGACATTTCTGAACAATAGCTATTGTAATGTATTGTAACCATATGTATAAACATTTTCAAATAAAAATATATCTAACACAAAGAAATGGAATTTCCTTTTAAAACTTCTAATTTTTCAAAGAACTCATCACAAACAACTCAGATAAACTCCTAGTTGCCGAATGTATAAAACCTGCAGAGGAAAATAGTTATTTAACTGGCATGGATGAACATAAACTAGTGTAGTAACGAATAAACAATTTTTTATTGCTGGATAATCGTCCAGCATTTTTAATGATTTAGATTTATTATTGAAAAATGAAGAGAATCCAAATTTAACAGCTGAAAGGAGCTTTTATTTTTCTTTCAATGAGGCGCATTCACTAGTGTAATTAAACAAGAAGAAACCATCCTTGTTCTAAACTTACAATTACAATACAATACAATTACAATACAAAATTATTTAAAATATATGTATTTCAAAGAGAAGTATTTAAATACTGCTTAACCCTGCACATTGTTAATCTTTAGAAGCTTTGGTCTTGGGGTATAGATTGGGAAGTTCTTATATTTCCACAATGCATGTCTTAAAAACATTCTAAGGGACCATGTAAAGTATCTACATTAAGTAAAATAAAAAGAAAACTGCACCTGAAGTTTTGTGGCATCTTGAAGAAATGTTGGTGGCAAAAAGCAGCGAGCTGCAACACTTAATCCTGTGGCAGCTGTGAGTCCTCCAACACCTAACAACTAGTGATTAAAAAATAAAGTAAAACAAACAAATAATTGTTCAAAATGAGAACTTAAGCTACACAATGTCTTTGCCATTCTTTTAAAACAATAAAGAGAAGGATTCACTGTCTATGGATATAGAAATCTTAAAAGAAGAAACATAAATATCAGAAAAGTATGACATGAATTCAAATTTATAGAACTGATACTGACATAATAAACATTTAGAAATTATATATAGTTTGAGACTAATCTACAAATAAACTTTTAAAACTAACTTCTGCAACTCTGAAAAATATTCTTTTAATGCAATTCAATGTCCCTTTCATTAATACATCACTATGATCATGATATGCTAATTATTTCATCACAATTTTTTATTTGAAGTTTTCAAACAATAATAATTTTTACAACTGAAATAAGAAAACTTTATAGACTGAAGGGGAAAAGAACAAATTCAAAATAATGTATTTTGAAGAAAAGAGACAATGACAGAAAAGTAAGACAAGCCAAAAATGAAACAAAAACACTTAAAAGAAAAATAATTAAAATAAGTGAAAATTCTTTTAAAAAATTATCAATGTTTCAAATCTGATAAAATTTAGAGGAAATACTATATTTGATGTGAAAGCTCATTTATGCCTTATTTCAAAAAACAGCCAACACTTTGCTAATTGCCCTCATTACATTCCAAAAAAATTAAAATATTATCAATCATCATCTTCAAATATTATCATATTCATCTTCAAAACAATGCAATATGATAAGCAATTGAAATTAAAGAGTAATGGTGCAATCATAATCTAATATTGTCTAAAACAAAATATTTTTAAAAACAGGTCAATCGATATTCCATTATCATACTACTGATAGATCAAAAGAATGTCATAGATCTTTATAGCACTTACTATAGGTTTTAGAAAACTGATTGAGGGTGTGTAAACATTAAAGCACTAGTGTTACATTCATTGGAGACGAATAAATTCATATAAATACTAAACCAGTTTAAGTTCTTCAACTTTTGTAAGAACATGAAAAACTGTCATTACTTAACACCATTGATTTGTAAGTTTTTCTGTATACCGACATTTAAATATTAGGTTATGGGGTAATACCGGTAAAGAAACTTTTCTTACCCTTCTCCATACATCGTGCCCGTATCTCCAGATAGAAAAGCCACTTCTAAATTTATTTGTTCTTAATCCAAATAATATGGCATTCCAAGCCATGGCAAGCGAAGCGCGATTTTAAGCTTCACGAAGACTCATGTCCCTAAGCACATGGAAGTCGGCCATCGGCGGCCATCTTGTTACAGATACCACAACCAACGCCCTCAAACCGGTGTTGCGGCCAACCGAGTAAACACTTTACTGACAGAGACGAAGCGACCTCCGCAGCAGTGGCGTCCCGTCCCCACTCCCAATTACTGTCGTTAATTTAATAATACAACAGGGCTCTGCCACTTGTTGCTGCCTCCGCCAATGTCGCCCCGGGGAAAGCAAAATGTGCTGTGGGGTCGGGTAAAGTAAGACACGACCAGCTGACACGCAAGTGTCACGTTATGCAGTTTGCGTGTATCACACTACACTTGGATTTCATTGAATCTGTACTTTTCTTTCTCTGTTCTCTTTCTCACGTGAATGAATTAAATCTCAATTTTTGTAGAATTGTTTGGCTAAAAATGAAACATAGTGACATTTATATGTCTACTGTAAGGGTAGTTTCTGCTCTGATATAGAAATGGCAAATATTGATCAATAAAACAGAAACGAGTTAATATGTCATATTTACTCTATTAGCTTTGGAAATATCGTAATACTAATTCCATATCTGACTTATAAAGTATATATTTACTAACTTTCAGTGGAGGTTAAAGAAGAGATGAGTGAATAAAATTATCAAAATGGACAATAGGCTTACCCATAAAAACTCTCCAAATCAATAATTCAAGTAGATACTAATATTTTTTTCATTAGCTTAGTGAGCGCTTGAATAAGATTTCCAGCTGAAGTTTTGTTATCTGGCGTTTATTTTCACAAAATGGAATGTACTAAAATGTAGATTCAAGATGTATTTTTCGTGAAAAATAAGTTAAAACATTACGTCAAGTATTTTTTTGGAGAAAAATTTAACAACCGGTGCATGATTTCTTGAGCTACGGAATATCTTTTTTTCCAGACCTTTCTCGTATACTGTTTTTCGCCCTTAAATCACTCGCATGGGCCCTCATAGACGGAGTAATGTGAGAGTGTTATGTAATGATGCGGAAAATCGATTTCAATATTTCACCTCAGCAGCCGCATTTTCGGCGAGCTCTGAATATAAAAAAATCTACTGATAAAATACGATTTGTTACTTAGTGAGCTGCTGTAACCACTATTTTCAAAACGTCCGTTTGTCTGCCTGTGAACAAGTACCATCGCAAGAGAAATTTGACGACCCGAGAGCCTTTTAGGTCCTTGGTGGAGTCTATAAACACCCACACGGGCGCTTAGCTTCATTGCGGTACTCACATCGCTAGCGCCAAAGTGTTTGCAGTGAGGACGTGGTGATAAGCTTCTGGTTACTTGCTCGGTAACCGTACAGATGTGCCTCTACCCGCCGACCTTTGGAGCAGGATTTGAGGGGGGGGGTATACTGCACTCGCATAAAGAAGTCCGATGGAACCCATAAAATCTCACGCGATATTCACGTCGCGAGTGCCACGTGGGTGCAGTGGGGGCTCCGAACTGTCCGGGTCTCGGTCCGGGTGGGCCCCAATTGGGCACTAGGCTTCGCCGTGGAAGTGCCCGCCCGACACTCGTGGGTTATTGAGCCGGCATTCGTCCCCGTGTATTGTCCAGACCCAGAAGTTAGTCCGGACAGCTAGTAGGTTATCTGTGCTGGCAAAGTTGCCCTTCCCAGGCATAATCGGGGAGGTGGGGCGCTGCTTTCGCATCCGAATGTCAGTCCGAAGGTATTATTTTCTACCCGTGGTGGGGAGGGGTAGAACAAATGTTAACGCTTTTTGAGTGATTGATTATTGATCTCAGGCGCGTCCCTACTAAGGTCAATCAGTCCCGTAAGTGTAGGGTATGTTATTATCGCGTGGCGGTGATCTTCCCCCGCTGTATGACGAGATTTGGCGCCGACCTTTCGGCTATCGGGGGTTCCCCCAACCAGGTCTCCCACCAGCGTGGCGTCGCCGGGGCAAGCTCAAATCTCCCAGCTTGTGTGGTAGTGTAGGGCATGTAAGTGTAAGTGTGCGTAAGTAAGGGGTAAGATAGTTCAAAGAATGAGAAGGAAAGATCGCGCTCAGTGCGTGACCCGTTTG
The DNA here is from genome assembly GCA_017312745.1 of Gryllus bimaculatus. Classification (NCBI taxonomy): domain Eukaryota; kingdom Metazoa; phylum Arthropoda; class Insecta; order Orthoptera; family Gryllidae; genus Gryllus; species Gryllus bimaculatus. Next base: position 419,494 of record BOPP01000212.1, read on the forward strand.
TTACGGTACTGCTTCGAAATTCGCCTGATGGTGATCGGAGAAAGAACGGTAAACTACCGATCAGAACGTGGGTGATCTGGGCTGTCCGGGTGACGCCGCGTCGAAGGCTGAGTTGCCGACGTTTCGAGTTGTCAACGTTGGCAACAGCCTTCGACGCGGCGTCACCCGGACAGCCCAGATCACCCACATGACTCTGGCCGCGGAAGCCTACGACTTCATTTATCGATCAGAACAGCCGGCCGCAATAATTCTCCTCCAGACAGTGACTAAATTCGATCTAGCTGACAAGCTAGTGTCGATAATCCTGTCACCGTCGGGACTCGAACCTAGGACTTCCCGGTCAGAGAGACAGCGGTGACATCAGTTGATAGCACGAGCCATCTCTCCCGGCGCGATTCTCGTGTTTTGAACGCGCGCACCAAACTGCGTCAGGGAAATGACACGAAGCTCGAGGGAATTAAAATGTTGCGCGCTCCTCTCGCTTTTCGCCGCGTCTTGGCGAAATTGCATTCGAGTAAGCAAATTTCTCCGAATTTCGCACAATCAAGTTCTGTCGACTGTGAACGCTCTCAATCCGTTTTGCCCCAGACAGCACTCGAGGCCGCGATGCCAGCGCGAGAGAGCAAACTCCCGGAACCGGAAACGAAACGCTAACGGCACAACTCTTTTTGCGTTTATTACTCCTTGTTAGGCTGCGTTGGTTTGCAACGTTTGGAATCCACACCCACTTCAACAACACATTTTAATAACAAAGATATTGTCAATATTAAATTACAAGTTATCAACCCCAGACGAATGCCGGACAAAAGAACCACGGTTCGCGCGCGATATTTCCTTCCTCTTCTTGGTTCTGTTCCTATTTCTTTCACACACCTGCACTAACATACACTACAGTACCAGACGTGCCGAGAGACGGTATGGAGCTTAGAACTTGCCCCTGCTGGGGGGAAAGTGACCCGATGGCGGGAGACACTTTGTTGGGAAAAACCCCACCAGCCGAGAGTAGGTCGGCTCTAGATCTAGTCATCCAGTGGAGAAAGATCACCGCACTCACCGCCTCCCCCCCCGCGATAAAACTTGCACTACACTTACGGGGCTAATTGCATTATCAGTTGACGTGCCCGGAATTACTACTAATCAATCCAATTAGAATCGTAACTAGCCAATTTCTTTGATTTGTGCAGGTAGGAGCCTGTAATTAATTTTAAATAGGAGAGACTGTTTGATATATCTATTGTTGTAATTGGAGAGATTGTTAGTTTACCTTTGAACATGTTAACTCTTGGATCGTTTTCTTGAGACTGCTTTACGACATGACTTCATAGCTATGACAAATTCAGTAGCTGCTTGTTTGGAGGAGAACTGTATAGTCTGGCTGCTCTTGTCGGTAGTTTTCCGTAGTTTCTTCGATAGGCATAGGTTCCCTTGATTTTGGCGTCACATTTACATAAACATTTCTCGAAGAGACTGCTACGACAGTGATACATGCGTTGTATCGGCGCTGCATGTTCTGAAGCACTCAAAAGTGAAAAATAAAGACAAAAACCTCAATTCTGCCTTTGCCAATGGGCAGATCGACTCTTGAGAGTTGTGTACCTTTTAAAACAGACTGGATCTATGGAATCTCATATATCGAACTCCGTGTCCAAGGCAAAACCAAGCAATAATTTATCAGTAAAAATTAACAGTTTTTTTCTCAACATAAAATATTTTGAAATTATTTATTTGAATACATTAGTATTTTAGCAAATAATTTATATTGACAGCAGCTATGAGAGCTTTCTGTACAGGACGTGTGCGATACGAGAACGTTACCCTGAAAGACAAGTAGTGTAAAGATACATTTATGCTTTATGGAAATTCATTCAATACAACATCCTTTTCGTACGGTCAGCTCTCATTGAAACCCTTGGTCATGACTAATGTTTGCGCAGTCATTTCGACTACAACTGAATGCATGTTCATTAATTATGCAGTTAACACATGGAATTACAGCTGTCCATGTCAATACCGTAACTGCCTTTCAGATTATCATGAAATATTAATTTGAGTACGTATGATACGTCATATTTATGTCTATTCGACAAAAAATCAATCGATAACAGGAATGTGCTTTGTTACCCTTTTGACCGACGTTGGCAGGAAATTTTGTTCCCACATTTTAGCAGCCAGGAAGCGAAAAAAACTGTTTCATTATCATTTATCAATTATATAAGTCCTTCTGTGAATGAGATTATAAAGGGCTGTGATTGAGGTCACTGTCAAAGGATTTAGATTTGTTAATATCGAATGACTATTTTCCATAATTAATCATGTCAAAGAATTCACTCCTGCCTTGATCATTCGTGGCTTTCAAACGAAACATTGCATTGAGATAATTTATTGGCGGCCCCTTGGGGTAGGTAAGGGAGGCGCGCGTACACTGATGAATCTATTTTAATTAATTATACAAATCAGATAATGTAAGAACATTTAAATGACTCTTACAGTTTGAGTATTTGTAAGTTATTTTACCTGTAAATACAAAATAAATATTTCATTTTAGAAGCGTGGATTTCAAGCTTTTTATACGCACTGACCGGGAGGTACTAGTTCGAATGCCGTCCATGGATGATTTTCGACACTAGCAAGATAGCTACATCGAATTCAGCCGCTGTCTGGAGGAGAGTTCCAGCGGCCGGCTACTCTGATCGGTGATTTTCCGTGGGTTCTCCGATCAACACAGGCAAATGCGCGTAGAGGGAAAGAACAAGCCTACTTTTTGCAATATTATTTAACTTCCCTGAATTTGTTATGAGGAACTGAGGAGTTTTCGAGGGGTAGGGCACCAGCTAACTGGTGTGCGAAAATAGAAATCTGATTTGTATACATAAAAGTGTTGGACTATTATCTGCGTTCTTATGTATCTCAAGGAAAACAAATCCGAGCCAAAAAATTATAAAACTAATATTTTTAACTTTGAATAATAAATACCACTTGTTACCATTAGAAACAATTCAGTAGGCCTAGACTTCACTTCGGTACATGGGAATGTTGCTCAAACGATGTTTACGCATTAAATATATTAGCGAACCAGCAACTTAAATTTAGTAACAACCGGTGTATTATTTGCAATATACATTTACAGTTGGCCATTTATGTACAGAATTCGAGATGCCGACAACTTTTAAATCGTGTGTTTGGATTGTGATCGTTGGCAGTTGTCGAGTGACTTGCGCTATTCTTTCTCTATAATTTTAAATTTGGTTCCTTTTTTTCAATTAATTTACTTAGTATTGTAGGCTAGCACGTTTTGATTTTTGTTGTTCATTTCTTTCAAACTAATTTAGTTTCGTTAATTTAAAAAGTTAATTCTTTGTGATGTGTCATAGCACAAGATTTTCCCTACCTCTGTGTACCCGTGCGAGATCTCTCACATATTGAACTCTATCCTTCTTTTCCCTAATCTTCTACTTTAAAAGGGAAAGTTGTTAACAAAACGTATTTATTTGTTTAAAAATATAAAAAGGTAAGTCCAATCAACTAAACACAATATTAAAAATAAAAAAAATAATGCAGTAGAAGTTGAAAATAAATTTTCAATAAAGATTTATTCAGTATTATCAAGAGATTTCTTGGTACAATTCACTACACGTCCTTGAAAATATTTAAAGTAACCATTAAATATTCTTTGACACTTAGATTTTTGCGTTTCGTGACAGTCACAAAAATATTAAAACAATATTTTTACTCTTGAGAAATATACGTGACTAAACACGCGGACTGGAAAGTTTCACCAAATCACTGCTGAAAACGAAAATACTGGTACAAGTAAAACACAAACCAAACCTAACAAGACACGTCTTTATTCTTCACTGTACACCCCACACCCCTCCACAATTTGGTACACAGCACTTGTAGACACCGACAAACGTTTTCGCTACACGCATGAGAAACAATCATCGGAATCAAGCAACTATTAATAGTACTTCAAGTTGTTGCTGCGAGAACGAATCTTGCATTAATAATTATACAAATAAACTCGTTAGTCTGCGCCAACCCCGGTGTACACAGAAAGCGTAAATAGTAAGTCTTTTAAACAAATCCGTCGTATTTTTCAAGTCAAAGTGCAATACTTCACGTATCCGTGAAATTCTCCTTCTATAGAGACCTCACTTAAAAAAATCGGTCGCGAGTGAGTGCCGTAAAAAGCAATACTAATGAAATAATATAGGAGACGATTGCGCAGGATATAGAACAATACAGGAGACGATCCAAAGCAGCCGGTCACTAGAATTCACCTCCAGATGGCGCTGACAGGATTTTCGACACTAGCTAGATAGCTGTAGATACTGAACCACCGGCTAGTTAGCTAAATAGAATATGAAGAAAGCGAAGAAGAAAGAAAAGAAGAGAGATGAGAAGAAATATAATGTAGAGGAGAATAATAGGAAGAGAAGATGAAGAAAGAGAAGAAAGTAAGCAAGAAGATGGAATAAAAGAAGAGCTTAATAGCTAGATCCATTAGCTAGCAAGAAGGCGAAGAAAGAAAAGAAGAGAGGTGAGATGAAAGAGAAATAAGAGGAAAAAACTAGAATACAGGATGAAAAAAGAGAAGAAGGAAAAGAAGAAGACGAATAAATAGAAAAAAGTGCTTTTGCCTTAGCCTTATACTGTGTTATCTTTACTCGTAACCTCTTAACAAATTGTTATTCCGCGTGTTCTAAACCTTGGCGTTGCTTTGATTCTGGAGCAGAGGAGCCGGCACAACTTGCAGGTGATACAAGTATTAATATTCAAAACCCACGACATATTCTGAAAAAACAATAAGAGTAATTTTAAAACATTCTTTGTGCTACTGAAAATCGCTTTAATTTAAGACAATTCAGTGCAAAAAATAAAGAAAAACTTTTTTATTTTTGAAAGAAAGAAAGAAATCTGTACGAAAACTCCAACGCTCGCTAGCGTCATTCGCACTCAGACACACATACGGAATGGGGGAAAGAGATAAAACACTTCTTTCGCAGCCTGAGAGAACAAAAACGTATTTCTGACAAAGCACCAGCATCGATTTCTTGCTTCATTATTATAATGTACAACCCAACGCAACTTACCTCCGCTTCTTCATAATTTGCTGATGCGCGGTCTCCGTGGATTTTGGAGGGATTTACGCAATGGGCACTAACATACAGAACACGTTAAAAGGCCTGCGGTGTTCGCTTTCAAAAATAAATTTAATCTCTCAAGCAAAGATACTCTTTACACAAATTACACAATGTGCGATCTTGAAAGCTAATACTCGTAGTGCTTTCGAGGCTTAATTCATGTAACAAGCAACAACTTCTCGCGTAGTACATGAACAGCGCCGCAGATTTCTGTGAGGCGGTTTCGCGTTCATTTCCCGGTGGAGGCAAAATTGAAGCTGTTGATTTGTAATACAAATCGTCTCAATTTCTGTATCTGTGTGATGGAAGAAACGACCAAGTGGGACAATTAAGCTGATTTCGGTTTTGCGTATATGTCATGCTCACCTCATGTCTCCCTTAGCCTCAGGGTGTGGATATTAAATAAAAACAGGGTCGAAGTCTGGAAACACCGCTAGCGGGCAATAACAACATTCATCTTACTCCAAATTATATTATTATTATTATTATTATTATTATTATTATTATTATTATTATTTCGTAAATTTATCATGTGTTTAAAAATAAACCTAAATACTTTATTTTCCACTGTTTTCATTAGTCGATCACTTCATACTCTCATTCTTTATTTATACATTCATTCTAGTGTGCATCTTAACCTCCTTGGTTGCTTTTCCATATATTTCTTTTAAATTTAGTGATGGTTTTCAAACAACCCAGGATAATCCCTCACTATATCTTCAACTTGACTGAATGATATATCGCAGCCTTAGAATTTGTGAAAAGACAGCCTACGTATACGTGAAAATTCATTCACATCGAAACGTCTCAAATGTGGGCGTCGTTTGCGATACAAGCTTTCACCATCGCCTTGCGCTGAATAGTTCCTTCGTTGGCCGCCAGGGGAGAAGCAGGTCGCTTCCAAGCTCCTCTAATCCGATGGGGCATCTGCGATCGCTGGATTCGGGTCGTCGGCCGGGGAGGGGGTGAGGGAGGGGAAGGGTCTGATGCAAGGGATTTGGAACGCAGGTAATGGACTGGGAAACCGGCTACCTAAGGACCAATCGATTGCCCCAAGTATATTACCATATTTCTTATTCACAAAAATATATTGGTCTCTTATTATCTATTGATAGTCTTGTTATACCATGCTCGGCGAATCAATACATTTAATGCTCCGTAAATGTTGCCTTATTGCAGTGTACTGTACTTGTACACCACAGACCACTGGTCATGTGATTGTTAATAATCTCATCTTACGCTACGCTGTGTAGAATTTCGATTAGATGAAAGACTTTGTCGTAAGTATGGGTTTGTTCTATGTCCTGGTTGGGGCTTAGTTGTCAAGTATCGTATTGTTAAAAAGTTCTTCCTCAAATTTGGGCGTGCGTTCCCTATGACACTATCTTGGAGAAATTTGATTTACTTGTATGCAGTGAAGACGCGTTCAATTCTTGTCTGTGCGGCGGGTTGCGTCGATTTCAGGGGCGCTTGGGTTGTCATGAGAAAATATATCATATGCGTGATCTGGGCTGTCCGGGTGACGCCGCATCGAAGGCTGTGTTGCCGACGTTTCGACCATCTTGTCGTGGTCCTCCTCAGGGCTGGTATTCTTCATTTAATCATCATCATCATCATCATCAAAAACGCCCTCACATGTCCGATTTAATTCAAAATACTCCAATTACCAATCATAACAGAGTGTGAAAATTTCAGCGAAATCGGTAGAGTATTTTTGCGTCTATGTGCGACACACATTCACTTTTATTTATATGTAGGCTAGATATGCCGTTTTCTTGGAATTTTTAACAGAAGATTAAAATAATTAAATCCATTAATTTAAAAAAAATCAGCGTACAATTTTTCAAAAACGTTTCGGGGAATGGTAGTTCCCATTCTCAGGTCATCTAAAAATACTGACAAAAATCGGCAATATAAGGCTATCATACATGGATGGATTCAATATACCGATTATTAATTAATAATAATATAAATTAATTGTAATGAGACAAATACAATTTTGTAAATAACAAATAGCGTTGTGAAACATTACCTCGATCGACCCCCTGGTGGTCAAAAGTGTGTGATGATTTATTACAAGGTCTGTGCAAAGGAACGACTCATTCGAATAAAATATCTAAACAGAAAGACAGCAACAATGGAGGACAGACGAGAAACAGTCAATTGAGTAATAAGTAATAAAAATAGGGAATGGCGATATAATTAATAAAGAATAAAATTAAATATTTAGTAATAAATAAAACAGTGCATTGACACGTGCGCAATTTTCGTGAGTTATGAAGAAAATTACGAAAGGAATTAGGAACCGATTAGCAAAGAATAAATAAAATGCCAGAATAACGGTAACCAATCAAAAATTAGAATATGTGCATTGCTTGCGCACTGGGATGAAGGAGAAACGCATTTGGGCTCATACGCGCGCAGGGAGGAGACAGAAGAAGAGCGGGTAAAACAAAGAAACGAGGCATACGACATTCCGACACGGTCATGTGCGGCAAAAGGCATTATGATTTGGTAGCGTTCGGATCGCAGCAATAGTCCGGAAGTTACGACATTAGATGAGCGTTACGGAAACTGAATAATTTGTGAGAAAAAAGTCATAAGTAGGAAAAGCTATAATTGCATATGTGGGGAGGAGATTAATCTAACAAAATGGATCTCTGAGTGGACGGGGAAACGACGATCAAGAAGGCAGAGGAGTGCCACAGGAAAGTAGACTAAAGGGAACATATTCAATATTAATAAATGAATGAAGAACAAGGATTAGGTTTGGATTAGGTTAATGAATTCAAAATTAAAATTCAAAATAGAGCAATGGTTATGCATGCATGGGAGGGATACGGGAAGAATATTAAATAATAACAATAAAGTTTTTTTAACGCAAACATCAATTGAGTTGTGTTCATAAATGTTATGAATCGATGTTTATGTCCACAGCAGAATACAAATTATTTTGTTTGTTTGACTTTGAAGTAAGTATTGTTATTCATTTGGTAGCGGTAAATAAAATTCCCAAATACCATGTCAAAAGGACATGAACATTGCATACCTAAATTTTCATAACCGGGCCTCTGTAAAGACGGTCTATCTAACCCCCAAACAAATTTATTATGACAGATCAACCGCGGTACACTATTAGGGCTTTTGTTGCATTAAACTTGTATAGGAATATAGACTAAATCATTCGTGTATTTACGTTAGAATAAACTGAATGAGAAGTACCAAAGAAGACCCCCGTCAGAGATCCTATTGATTACAAGAAACATAAATGAAGATATTAGTTGTTTTATTTAAGGTTTAAAACATCTAATAATACTTGTTTACATGTCAAAAAATTGGAAATGTTGATAGTAACGACGAAATGTGGAATTTGATGCAAACCTCTTGCAATTTCTCTTGCAGTCTATGTGAACAAGAATTCTCAAAACAAAATAAATGATAAATGTAAAGAAAACAACAAAGGAGCTAAAAGAAAAGAAGAAAAGACAATGCGAATGTGAAAATGACTCGTGAAGAAACGCACTTTCATTAAAAGTTTCCTGCCCAACAGAGTAAAACTTCCTCGCGGCAAAGACTTCTACCGAGTCCAACTTCCCCCGGATTTTCTGTGGTCCTCCTGCCTTGAGCAGTGGGCTAGAAGGAGCGGAAAAGACCGCCTAGGAAGACAAAATCCGATTAGGCTCTATCTGGTTAGTAAAACTGACTGTGCATATTGCAGAGGGCGCAGGACGCAGAGAAATGATGTCACCAAATCACAACTTTAATTTAATTTTAATTCATGAAAGCATAAAAGAATTATGTTACATTAAGATCAGTAGTAGCTGATGCGTTCAGGCAAAATTTTAATGCTTTTTTATCTTTAATTTACATTTTGATCTGAAGATTTGAGTATCGTCTCTCTATTGTACTAGTGGTAATTGTTGAAATTTTAACAGCTTTCTATATTCTCAAGTAACTACTTTCACTAAGGACTGTGTAAAAGAGATATTTTTACATGAAGTGCTTGAAAGGATTACTGTATTTACATGAATATAATATGTACACGAATTTACAAAACAAATTAGTTATTTTTATATTAGTTATTCAGTATTTTCTCGAATAAACTCACATAAATTCACATTACGTATGTTAAGTTGCCGTTTCTTTCGCAGACAAGATTGAAATTTTTTGTTGAGACCGTAGTTGAGGCAGAAAATCTCAACCGAGAGAATGAAGAACACAGAAATTTCACGTACGAAAAATGAACAACGTTTTTTCTACAACTGCGTAAAAATATAAAACATAAAGTATTGTTAACTTGTATTGAAAAAAGAAGCCTGATACCCCGGACTATAGTCGAGAAATATATACTATATGCGAGAAATGCTTTTCAAAGAGCCACTAAAAAGAGTTTTCTAAAACTACGCAAAAATACGTTTTTTCACGGTAACAAGATAGTTGTCTTGGCAACGTTCTTTTTTAATGAATATTAAAACATGAACTTCACGTAAGGCTAGGGATGCATAGAATGTTCCTTTTATGCAGTTGTAGAAAAAAGTTTTTTTTGCATTGTGACGTCATCGTGAAAGTACGGTATCAACACATTTTTCAAACGTTTAAAAAAGGTTCTTTTAAGCATGTAGAAACTCACATGTTTATACAATCGTAGAAAAAAACTATTTCGTTGCACGCTATCGCGTTTGACGTGCATGACATCGCTAAAAGTCCCTTTTGCCTTCCAGCAGGAGCAGCGATGGTAGCTGCCGTGGAGTCGACGAATGCGGCGAAATGGATTCTTTGTTATCAATAAGAATCTGCCGTCCACACAGGAGACGGCGACGGTGACAGCGCGACGGATCGGAAAGTTTGTATTGCATATTGGATTTCGGTTTCCACCGAAATGCGCAAAGGGAACCCAATTGAGGTTGAAAGATACAACATCCGGAGAAGATCGAAGACGTGAACGTTGCAAGGGGTGAACAGAGAGAGTCTCTTTGTTGTGTTCGCTGCAGAGTATTACATAACGTACTACATTGACGCAGTAACTGTTCCTAACTTCAATTTTTTGACGAAATAATGCAAATTATTAAAGTTGCTGTCAACCTAAAAAATCAAGAATTTTGTGTCCCTTGGATATTTGATTTCTTTTTGCTTCTAAAGTTTAAAAAAATCTCCATTGCTTTATAAACATTTTAACTAAAAATGTGGGTTTTTACTTCAGACATCATAAATCTCCAACAAAATGAATGTTTTGATAATTCTTTTTTTTTAAATGATCACAACTGTATATTCTGGTGAATGAACTAGAATGGAAAATATACTGTGAAATCTTAAGGGTCAGGATTTGATTCTTTGAGAAAAAGTAATTGTTAATAAATATGTACTGGACATTTCAGATCATAACACTGAAACTTTTAGTGACATATTAACTATTCTAGTTCATTCACTAGAGGAAACCATGGGTTACATGTTGCAAAAAATTGTATTATTATCTTTTATTGTTTGTGATTTATGATGTTTGATATGCATGAAAGTGCTGAAAATTCCAAATTCGGGAAAATGCATCTGAAGTTCACTCACTAGGTGCTTGACAGTTAATACTCGCTTCGACAAAAATATTTTCTCAAAAATTCGCTTAAGAAACATAGAAAGAGATGAATTGCAGTATTTAAAAGAATAAAACGGAGCATACGACTCAATAACAATTGGAAAACCAAGACTTTTAACGATTTTTCATCATTTTGAGGTACACAGCTACCTTAACCATTAAGTTTATATTTGGAATAGTTAAGACTTGTGACAATCTTTTTTTACGGCAGAATGAAATATATTTACTAACAAGTGGTATAGCTTATTTTATTTACTACATTTATTATACATTTCTAGTGGCTTAAAATACCTTTTTGTGCAATTTAGCTTAATAATATGTTTATTATTATTATTATTATTATTATTATTATTATTATTATTATTATTATTATTACACACGAGAGCGACAGTGCAAGTGTGTAATTGTTCATGAACACACAATGGTCTTTTAACTACACGTAATATTCAATGTTGCGTCTTCTCCGATCCGTTTTAATATTTTGACACAGTTTCTAACTGTGTGCTTATATAATTAATAATATCACTAACTTCAGCAGTAAAATAATGAGTCAATATCTCTACTACAGTAATCTTTATTACATACGATACGGTAACGAGTCAATTAATACACCCCAAACACGTTAGCAGACATCAAATAAATGCGATTGTCTATGGCAAAACAAATTAATTTATTGATGATACTATATTTTACCAGTTATATAATTTACATTTACAAAGTTTTGAAATGTATTCTATAAAGCTCTGACCTCTCATATTGTGGCTAATATGTCAAGAGGTCAGCAAATTAAGTTTAAAAAGGGCAGGATTTCGGAGAAAAAAAAATACAGAGGATCAAACGCAAAAGTTTTCTGCTGAATAAATATATCTCTACAATTAGATGTTATATTGAACATTAAAAAATAAAATGGTGCTTATTTCAACAAGTACAATTAATCCTTTGGTTATCATTTGTATTGCATATTTTAAAATACTAAGTATTTTTGAAAAAAGTATTGTAATTGAGCCTCTCCCTAATTATGGGATGCTATTTTTTCAAGGTCCTAATAATCCGGAATATTGCAATTTCATGACATCTTGGTTATTCTTGAACAGAAAATATCTTATATTTGTAATATATGCAAAAGAACTGAAAAAAAGCGACTAACAATCTCGACAATTGCTAGATTTTATTCAAAACATTTTTGTGGTTCAAAAATTGTATTATCATTGTCATCTTATCGCATCATTCACCATTTCAACATTCTTATTTTCATTTTAACACTGTACTCCATATTTATCTATCTAATAAACACTTTCAAATCAATTTAAACATGTTTTTGGCATGTGCTGACATTTCGTAACATTATTTTTGATTTCATAGGTATTAGAAATTTTTGAATCTATCCCGCTCTCACTGTTAGACATTATCTGGCTCGAATGTCAATGACATTCCATAATAACCTAATTTAAGTACTTTTAATAAATGTGGGTGATAATATATTTGTTCCTATGGAGTGCTTAAAACGTTTCCAAACGCGTAACATTTTTGAGGCCGGCTTATCTACTGTGGCGTCGTTAACACGAGGGCCAGAAACCGTTAGGTTCGGTGAAAGTACGCTGCGAGGGAGGAAGGGGTTAAAGAGCACTGAAGCTTCCGGGATTTGCGCTCTGCGCGGTGAACTCAGGTAGACCGCAGAGCCAAAAATACCGTAGTCTTGTAAACTCGGAGGATGCTAGCCTGCGAGGCCTCGCTTACGGAAGCAGGCAGCCAACCTGAGAATCCTGTGTGCGGGCGTAAACACAGGCTGGCCAGCGAGCCTCACGGCCAGCCGGCGAGCCTATCTATTGGAACATGGTGGGGGTGTCAGCCCTCAACTATGTTAACGCAGCGCCATCTGCGCCCGTGTTTTCATTCAGTTCTGCATCGGGAAGCTTGTATCGTGTGACAAGGGGTGTAGGAGTGTTGGGCGAGATGTTCCGGAGACGTAAGGGCCAGACAATCTCGCGGTGCTGTAGGCACACGGTCGCCACGACCGGGTTAAATTTTGGCGTCAGGCCATGGTGACGCGTAATTGTCACGGGAACGGAGGTGCGACACCGCGCGCATCACGCGTGCTTTGGATTTTCTGCCGGTAAAAGCAGGTTCTGGAAAGCGAAAGGTTCCGGAGTGTTTAAAATTTAGACAAATTCATTGTTAACTATGTACATACGCTTTAATATATTATTTTTTTTTGTATTGTGAAATATTAATTTCTTATTTCACTACGTACACTACTTCCCGCGGTAGCCGTGGCTGTCGGGCTGAATGCGCAGCGCTCACTACGCATGCTTAAATGAGCGCTCGCTCAATCGGAGAGCCGCCTCCCAGCTCTCTTAATCAGAGGCCTCACTGCGTTCACAGCGGCACCCACCGCCGTCCCGCCCCGCCCCGCTCCGCCCCGCTCCGCCCCGCTCCACAGCGCCGGGAACACAGTGGGCCGCGCTCTGAGAGATACTAGATTTAGATTTATTCAGTCAAAAAAAAAAAAAACAGTAAAAACTGTATGTGACGTAGGGGTGATTTTCTGCGCTTTCTTGAGTTCCAGAATCTCTTCCCATCATTTTAACTATAAATAGTTGAAAGATGAGTAAAGTTTAACATAAATAAATAAAAATAACTTTTAAAAATAGCAAGATTAGCAATATTTAAAAAAATAGTCATTTTTGTTTCTGAGTTATAGAAAACTTATTTTCATTGGTACACGAATTGCAAGTATGATTTTTCTGCATAGCTAACAAATAGCAACTCGCCCTTACCTCTACTCTTACCATTACAAGCAAAAGGAGAGTTCAACAAAACGTGCGCTTAGTGGAGGTACATTTACGTCCAGAAGCAAAACAAGGGGCCATTTCAGCATTTGCTCAATGGATGTGATCAAAAGTATCCGCACGCGTTCAAAATGGTGTTATATTGTGGTCGTGTTTACCATGGAGGGGGCTTGCACCTCTTGTTGTTTTGTGTGGCACAATGACGGCACAGGCCTACGTGGATGTTTTAAACACCTTCTTGCTTCCCATTGTTGAAGAACAATTCCGGGATGGCGATTACATCTTTCAACATTATCGAGCTTATCATACTGCACGGCCTGTGGCGGAGTGGTTACACGACAATAACATCCCTGTAATGGACTGGCCTGCACAGAGTCCTGACTTGAATCGTATCGAACACCTTTGGGATGTTTTGGGTCGCCGACTTCGTGCCAGGCCTCACTGACCTACGTCGATACCTCTCCTCAGTGCAGCACTCCGTGAAGAATGGGCTGCCATTCCTCAAGAAACATACCAGCACCTGATTAAAAGTATGCCTGAAGAAAAGTTTGATATCATGGAGCAAAAATTACCTCGGGTTACTGGAGTTTAATCAACACCACCTCCGTAGAGCTATTTAGGTGACGTTGGTTTAATTCTGATCGCAGCGCTAAAACACGCATAAACACGTGATTAAAAAATTAAAAAAAAAATTCTGGCCGGATTCGAAAACAAATTATCAGTTCCCCACCAGGGGACCGAGACGCGTCGAATGCACCTCCTATGTCTCGATTGGTGCAGGGCAAGTGGTCTAACCGTAAGTGACAGACGCACAGACTAACGGACGCACGAACGCACGGACACTCGCAGTTACTCAAATACTATATAGGGTGAACGCCACTCACTTCGGAAGAAGAGAAAGTATT
>BOPP01000212.1:434022-503631 GCA_017312745.1 Gryllus bimaculatus
AAAACGTCTGTGGTCAACGTTACCACCTAAATCGTTCAGCCGATTCTTTCTAAAATTGATATTCCTCTATTTATTGAAGTGAACTCGTGCCCTTTTGAATTTGAAACGAGTATTTTGATTTTTCGGGGTGCTGTACATAAAGTTTTAAGAACATTTTGAAAATGTTCTGTGCGTGGTGTTGATATTATTATCGTTGAGATTCGAAAATTGCAAACGGTCATAATGGCGTAATCCTACAACTACAATATTGAAGATAGATAATTTATTTCTGAATGAAGTGTATTATCTGTTATTTAATGTCTTATTTTTCAATAAGTTCACGAACAATGTTTCGAAAATAATTTTACGTGAAATATAACCAATTTTTAATAAAAAACGATTTTTCTCTCGGAAATGGCTCCAAATTATTTCTTTACATTTTCTCCTCTTATGTATAAAAAACAGTAAAAAATAATACTTCTCTCATTTCCGTCGCAGTATTTGCGTTCTTTAAACTGCAAAAAGTTAAGATTTCAAAACTATAAAATTGAAATAGTGATTTTTGCCTTAAACAAAATCTGTTCTTAAAAATTAGATCATTAAAAAATATTATGTACGTTTTTTTTAAAAACAGTGTAGATTTTGTGTAACGTGTGCTTGATTTGTTATACTAACGGGACGCTAAAATGAATTGCGTAGGTTTCATATTCGTTGAATCATCTTAATGTTCGATAATTGCGTCTTTCGAAATAATATGGTTAAGCACGTGCTATTGTAACACCACCAAGTTAATTTATTATGCACGCAAGGATCGAGGAGACCTGGGGCAAGCATGTATTCCCACCACCGTTTCTATAGTACTTGGAATGTCTGAACGTTTCTTTTGTCAGAAGCTATAGAAATTCGGACTTGCATTAGCTAGCAACTGTTCTATTTTCGCGCCGACCGGGAATCAAACCCGAGATTACACCACGGAAAGCTAGCATGCTGTTCATGAGCCCTCCGATGGGCTAAGACATATTATTTTGTTTATTATTTTTTCCCAATGGTTTTATCCAGCCAACAGCCAGTTGCCCTTTACGTCCCGATGGGTCGACCACATACTACACACCAACACACTTGCGGGCTCCTCACATCTGGGGTCAGCAGAAAGCGAGGCTCACCACGACAACACACACACGAGACAAGGGAGAAAGGACAATGCCCAAGGCGGGATCTGAACCCTGGACCCATCCGGGCGAAGCGCTGATAAGATACACGCATTTAACCACGTTTATAAATGAATATAGCAACAATATTACAATTCATAGACTAATTAATTTATTTAAATCCTTAGAAAGAGAAGTAGAGGTATATAAATGATTTGTTGCATCTGTGTCTCGTAAATAAAGCTCAAGTCTAAAATGAGGCTTGTGGACAACTTTGGAACAAGATATCGCATCTCATATTACTTAATTCGTATTAGAAAGCATTGTGGCGTCTGCCAACTTTCACGCAGATTCTAGTACACTATCAAATGCAACAATATTAATCGGTGGCTAAAAACTCATCTTCTCTTCGGAAGAGACGTGCAACTCAGTACATGACACTCAGACAAATAAATGAATTTGTAGAATATGTATAATTAAAATTAATTACAGCGAAAATGTATGACTCTTCTGTTATAAAAACTGAAGGCGTCGGACCTCATGACAACAATTTTCGGAATCGATTGACGTATTATCGATTTCTGAATGCGCATAAAACATTTTTTAAGAAAAACCCTGATTGTCGCTTGATTAACAACGTAGTATACTCCGGTTGCAAATGAGTAATAAGACTATTTTCATTTTTTAGGGAATCCCTTAGGCTGACTACGCAGGTCTCGTCAAATACCATCCGTCCGTGTAAAACGTGCACTTTGTGTGTAAAAGTTGATACTAATTTATTTTACAAGGCAATATTATCGTAGTAGTGAGAGTATTACCAAAAAATTGAGATTTTTTCTTGCGTATTAAATGTATCTATTGTCGATGGTAATACTTGATTTGATAGAATTAAAGTAAAATAAAAGAAGGCGTAATATGTTATAATGGTTACTTTCAGGTGACACCGTTGAGAGAACTTTCCCAGGACCCTCCCAGGAGTTAACAAAAAGAATACCTGGGCGATTGCAAAATACTTGGGCGATAAAAATGCATTGCAGCGTCTCATTATTAGGCATGATAATCCGAGTTAACCCCCCTGAATTGTGTCCTCTGGCCGCGCGCTCCAACCCCCGTGAGTCGGCCGCCCGCCCGCGCCGCCCGGCGGCCGAGGCCAAAGGGCAGGCGAGCGGCGGTGGCCCTTTGACCGCGCGCTGACGTCAGCGCTCCGCCCCGCCCGCCCCCCTCAAGCCTCGCGCTCTTTTTTGAAGACCCGGCGCCCGACACGAGTTCGCGCCCGACATCGCCTCCCTCGCCCCGCCATTCACAACCCTCGGCACCTCCCGACCGCTCGCCATTCCGCCCTGCTTCTCAGTGTCTCGCCGCTCTTCCGCTACGCCCCGCACACACCGCCCGCTCCGCCACAACGCACGCTCCGCTCGCTCCGCCAGCTCCGCGTTCACCCTCCTCGGCCACCGCCCCCGAACCTCCACCCCATCTCCCGCCCCTCAGCTGTCTGAGCGCGCCCGCCTCCGCCCGCACACACCGGCCGCTCCGCCACACAGCACCGCCTCCGCTCAGCTCCGCAGCCTCCCCCGTTCACCTCCCTCGCACTGCTCCGCCCGCACCGCTCCGCACCATTCCGCCCTGCCCTCCACTGGTCGAGTCGCTCTCCGCTCCGCCCCCTCCGCTCCGCCCGGCACACACCGGCCGCTCCCCCACCAGCACCCTCCGCCAGCCACCCCGCCGTCACCCTCGGGCTACGATCCGCCCACCGCTCCGCCCATCGCCCTGCTTCTCACTGTCTGAGCCCTCCCTCCGCCCCGCACACACCGGCCGCTTCCCCCCCACAGCACGCTCCGCCTTTCGCTCGCAGTCACCCGCCGTTCACTTCCCTCGGCCACGCGTCCACCAACCCTTCGCCCCATTCCCCTGCCCCCTCCAGTGCCATTAGCCGCATCTCCGCTCCGCACCTCCGCTCGCCCCGCAACACACGGCCCGCTCGCCCCACCAGCACCGCTTCCGCTCGCTCGCAGCACCCGCCGTTCACACCCATCGCACGATCCGCCGACGCTCCCCCATTCACCTGCCCCTCCAGCTGTTCTGAGCCCTCATCCGTTCCGCCCTCCGCTCCGCCCGCACACACCGCCGCTCGCCACCAGCACCGCTCCGCCACACCCGCCGTCACCTCCCTTCGCCACTCCGCCCGAACCGCTCCCGCCCTTTCCGCCCTGGGCCCTCCACTGTCTAGCCGCGACTCGCTCCGCCGCACACACCGCCCGCTCCGCCCACCAACGCTCCGCCTCGCTCCGCCAGCCTCCCGCCGTTCACACCTGGCACGCTCCACCGAAACCGCTCCGCCCCATTTCCGCTGCCCTCCACTGTCTGAGCCGCTCTCGCTCCCGCCGCCGACTCCCCGGCACACACCGGCCCTTCTTCGCCACCAGCACCGCTCCGCCTCGCTCCCCAGCCTCCCCGTTCACCACCTCGCCACAGCCACCGAACCCGCTCCGCCCCCTTCGCCTGCCCCTCCAGCTGTTCGAGCGCATCTCCGCGCTCCCCCGCTCCGCCTACCGCCCCGCAACACACCGCCCGCTCCGGCCCCACCCAGCCAACGCTCCTCCTCCGCAGCCTTCACACGTCACCACTCGGCCACCTCCACCCAACGCTCCGCCCCTTCCGCCTCCCCCAGCTGTCTGAGCCGCTCTTCGCTTCGCCCGCTCCGCTCTCCGGGACCAACGGCCGCTCCTCGCCCCACCAGCCATTCGCTTTCGCATCTCCGTCAGCCTCCCGTCCGTTCACCACCCTTCGCACGCTCCACCGAACCGCTCCGTCATTCCGCCCTTTGCCCTCCAGACTCTGTCTGAGCGCTCTCCGCTCCGCACGCTTCCGCTCCCCCCGGCACACACCGGCCCGCCCCCCCACCAGCCCGCTCGTCCTCCGCCAGCCTCCCCCCGATTTCACACTCGCCACCTCCCCGACCGCTCCGACCCATTCGCCTGCCCTCCCGCTGTCTGAAAGCCTCCTCCGCTCCGCACCGCTTCCGCTCGCCCGGCACACAACCGTGTCCGCTCCGCCCCAACCCAGCACCGCTCCGCCTCCGCTCCCACCTCCGCCTTCATCCAACTCTCTCCGGCCAACGCCAACCCGAAAACGCTCCGCCATTCCGCCCTGGCCCCTCAAGCTGTCTCGCCTCTCCGACTCCGGCCCGGCCCACACCGCCCGCTCCTCCCACAACACCACCGCTCGCCTACGACCCCAAGCTTCCCCCGATCTCCCTCCACTCGGCCCCGTCGCCACCACGCGCACCCCAATTGCTAAAGTGTCTGGAGCGTCGCTCTCGCTCCCCACCTCACGACTCCGCCGAGCCACACGGCGCTCCCGCCCCAAACCACAACACCCACCGCACACCCCACGCGTCACCTCATCCAGACTACAGCTCACACGAAACACGCTCCCCCCACTTCCGCCCTCTCTCCAGATGACTGAGCCCCTCTCCCCCTCACGCCTCCCCTCCTCCTCTCGCACACACGGCCGCTCCCGCCACCACCCCACGCACTCCGCCTTCCTCCGCCAGCCTCCCCGTTCACACACTCGGCCACGCTCCACCCGAACCGCTTCCCCCCATTCCGCCCTGCCTCAAGTGTCAGAGACGCTCTCCGCCGCACCTACACGCTCCCGACACAAACCGGCCACGAACGCCACACCAGCACCACGGCTCACCGCTCTCCAGCTCCCGCCGCTTCACACCTCCCACGATCCACCGACACCATCCGCCCCATTCAGCCTCTACAGCTGTCCCGCTCTCCGCTCGCACGCTCCCTCGCCGCAACACCGCACGCTCCGACCCATCCCAGCAAACGCTACGCCGCGCTCCGCCAGCCTCCCGGCGATCCACACAAACACCATACACCGTAAACACACGCTACCGCCCCATCACCCTCCCTCCACTGGTCACTGCTCTCCGCCCGCTTCCACGCCTATCTACGCATTCGCTTATCGTCCTGTTCCCCCGTTTCCGCCCCACAAATCTCCCATTACTTCTCCCCGCTTCAGCCCACCCCTCCACATTCCTCTTCCGTTCGTTCACCCCGCTCCACTCCGCCCCCAATCCGCTCCCACTCCCTCCACTCCGCCATCCCACTCCGCCTCCACTCGCCCTCCACTCGCCCTCCACTCCCCTCCACTCCGCCCTCCACTCCTGCTCTTCCCTCCGTCATCCATAATGCCCCGCTCCCCGCCCCACTCCCCGCTCTGCTCCCCGCTGCTCTATCCGTCCCACTCACCGCCCTGCTCTAAACCTCGCTCTCCTCTCGTTCTCCATTTTGCTTCTGCCTTCTCCGCCCCGCTATCCGTCTCGCTCACCGCCTCGCATTCCGCATGCTCTTTTCCCTTATCCGCCCCGCTCTCTCCCGTGTTCTTCCCCTTGTTTACCGCCCCGCTCTGCGCCTCGCTCTCCCTCCGCCCACCACCGCTCCCGGTTCTCGTCTTTCTCCAGTCCGATCTGCCCCTCCCATCACACTTCTTAAAAATACACCCAGGAAATGAGAATAATGCAATGAATTCACCGACTAAACAGAAGTAGCAGAACATTAACACGGAACACTACCAACTACAATAGAATGTAGTTTGTACTGCCTAGAGAATAAAATAACTCGCAACAAAAGACGTGCGCGGCGTTGACCTTCAACTTTTACCGACTCACAACGTAGAGTGGTCGAATATGTTCTTGATGAGGTTAGGCTATTCTGATGTGACACCAACAAAAAATGAAGCATCCGATTGGAGCTGTCAATTCCTGCAAAAAGTTATTTGAAGTAGCTGCGATCGCTCAGTGACATCACCCGTTGTCGCTGCAGCGACCCCGACAGGGAGATTCTGTGATCAGAGTTATCGCGGTGTTTGTTTTCCGCTAGTAGCTTCGTAAGTAGGTCGTGTAGAAGCTCTTAATGGAGGATTCTAGAAGCCGACTCTTCTGGCGGTTGATACAGTGATTCTGGGCACGTCAACGAACAGGGTCATTATTCCCGCAAGTGTAGTGCATATTTCAGTTCGGAATGTGTCGGTGATCGTTCCCTCACTGTATGGCGAGATCCGGCGCCGACCTACCATCGGCTAACGATGTTTTCACCAACTGGCACCGACTCAGCCGGGACACGCTCTGAGCTCCAGACCGTTCTCACGGCGTGTGTGCTTGTGTAATGCGTGTTAGTGTGTGTGTGTGTGTAAGGAGAGAGAATAGGACAAAGAAGAGGTAGGAAATATCGCGCGCGGTCCGTGGTACATTTGGTAGGGTACTGCTCCAGCATTCGGCTGGTGTTGATCGGAGTAACCACGAAAAACTACCGATCAGAGCAGCTGGCCGCTAGAATTTTCCTCCAGAAAGTGACTGAATTCGACCTAACTGATAAGCTAGTGCCGGAAATCCTGCCACAGTCGGGTCTCGAACCAAGGACCACCCGGTGCGACGGACTGCAGTGACATCTGTTGATTCCCTGAACCATCTGACGGACCTGATAGATGTTTCCTAGCACGTCAACGGCTAAGGTAATGTTCTAAAAGTGTAGTGCATGTTTTTATCGACGGAGGTGGCTGACCTATCGGCTATAACCCAACCAGGAATCTCCCGCCAGCGGAGCACCGCCCCAGCCTGGACAAGCTCTATGCTCCCGGCCGAACTCCCAGCATGTGAGCTAGTGTAGTGCGTGTATGTGTTTGTAAGAGTTGAAGATATGACAAGGATGAGGAAGGAAAGATAGCGCGCGGTCCGTGGATCGTTTCTTAGGGTACTGTTTCGCTTGATGTTGATCGGGCAAACCACAGTAAACTTCTGATCAGAGCTGAATTAGACCTAGCTATGTTGCAATAGTCGAAAATGCTGCCACCGTCGGGGCTCGAATCCGTGGACCTCCCCAGTCTGAAGTCCTGTAGTCAATTAAACTGATGCCTCGAGACGCCTAAGCGAGTGTTCTGTAGCGTAATTTGCTTGTCTTTGCTTTGAATAACAAACGAAGGCTGGAACTGTGTCTTGACAAACGAACCACAAACTCGAAACTCCCGATCTTACTTTCTTCTTCCTCCTCTCCTTCTCACTTCTTATTCACTCACCCACTCACAAGCACAACACTACCACACACGTCCGAAGACCACTCTAGACAATTAGAAATTGTACATCGCTGGGGGAAATGCTTGGTGAGACAAATCTCGCAAAGCAACGTTCATTCACATTCATCAACATCAACGAAGGACTTCTGAACTCACATACGAGAACTAGTGGGAGAGGAACCGTGCCACCTTTTGGAATAGAACAAGCTTTACACTCACGAATTCATTTCAGCAGTTGACGTTCCCTCGAAACCCTGAATATTGTCAGATTTGAATGCAGTGTCTTCCAGGTCACAAACTGGACGAAGAGGGGAAACACAGCCACCTGGAGTTCGTTTCGACTTAAAGTTTTGGTATTGAAGCTTCCGTCTGAATGACAATGTTCATCTGCTTTCCACTCGTGATCTTGAGAAGTCACCACAGTCACTGACTCTTTTAATCGTCCTGCCTTGGTTCAACAGCCTTTTGCGTGTTTTTGTAATTGGTTGATTAATGATTCAGAGCAAATCAAATACTAAGAGCATTAGTCCCGTAAGTGTAGTGTATGTTTTTTCTCGGGAAGTGACGGTCGTCGTTCCGAGTTGAATTGTGAAATCCCGCGCCGACCTACGTCAGCTTAGGGGGATATTCACCAACCAGGTATCTCCCATCAGCGGGGCTCCGATGTAGCCGGGACAAGCTCTAAACCACCGAACGTGTGTGGTAGTGTAGTGCATGTAAGCTTAAGCGTGAGTCAGAGATGGAGAGAGAACTATGAAGAGGAAGGAAAGATCGTGCACGGTCCATGACACGATTGTTAGGGTACTACTCCGGCATTCGTCAGGGTGTTGATCGGAGAAACCATAGAAGACTTCCGATCAGAGCAGTCGGCCGCTAGGATTCTCCTCTTGACAGCGACTGAAGTGACCTACTGTCGAAAATCCTACCACTGTTGGGACTCGAACCTCCATGTCACAGGCACTGCAGTGACATCAGCTGATACCCTGAGCCACCGTCTCCCGGTCTTTTGCGTGGTGGTGGCCTGAACAGCAATTCCGACTGCGATTATGTAGCCAATCGGCAACACTGTGTCCGCAGTCTCAGCGTTCGTTGACTCGTTCACTACGACTGAATTCAACCTAGCTATGTAACTAGTGTCGAAAAGCATGTCATTGTCAGGGCTCGAATGCAGGACCTCCCAGTCAGAGATCTCGCAGTTGTGCACTCAGTCGCTGCCCTGAGCCACCGTTTCCCGGACTTTTGTTCGGTTGAGGCCTGAACAGGAATTCCGATGGAGATTACGTAGCCAATCGGCAACACCGCGTCTGCAGCCTCAGAGTCAGGGTTCGTCAGCTCTTTTGTCGCGACTGAAGTCGACCTAACTAGTGTCGAAGATCATGCCATTGTCAGTGCTCGAATCCAGGACGTCCCAGTCAGAGACCACGCAGTTGCTGCCCTGAGCCACCGTCTATCCCGTCTTTTCGCGTGGTTGTGGCCTGAACAGCAATTCCGTCGGAGATTACGTAGCCAATTGGCAACACTGCGTCCGCAGCCTCAGCTCTCGTCCGCTCGCTCGTCGCTTTCATATTTCTCGCTGGCGTCGCTGCTCTCGATCGAGCCCTCGATATTGAATCCTCGACCTCCCTTTGTGCGCTAAGACGCCCATTGTGTGTGTGTGTGTGTGGGTGGGGGGAGGCAACCAGGGAGGGATATTGGACTTCCGGCCGCACCCGGGATGTCAATCGCGGACTAACAAGCCGCAAGAATGGCGCTCGCTGTGTTCTCGATATTCCCCACGACGCTCCGGAGAAATTACATTTGTTTTGAAATGCTTTTGTGACTCGTGCTCGTGGCCAGGAAACATTCTCGTCCCGGACATTAATTATTATTATTATTATTATTATTATTATTATTATTATTATTATTACTATTATTACTATTTTTACTATTATTACTATTATTATCTTTATTTCTCAGTTAAAGTGAGGAATCTGTCTTCTAGTGTTTTAGGATCAGATTCTGTTCTTATGAAAAGGGAATGTCAGCAGTGGCTGAAGTGTTTGTATTGTGACACGTTAGTATTTAGTTTTCTTTGTCGTATTCTCAATTTTATCTGTCATATTTTCATTGCTCGGGCGATATACTTACCTGATTTCATCGTATCGTTTATCTAGGCCCCGAATTGTTTGCCTGCTGTTCTGACACGAGGGGAGAAATGGAACCATGCGTGATATGATGCTGTGTCATGAAGTCGTCGCAATGAAACATATCGGGATGATTTTGAATTTATGAGTTTACTAGAAAAAATTAAATCTAAACCAAAATTATTTTTAAATAAAATGGGTGTTGATCCCGACATGGATGCAAGGAACTTTCACTTTTGACAAATAACCTTTTGGGGGCCACAGGCCAAATGCAACCCGCTGGCCGCCAGTTGGGCAGCCGTGCTCTAGGCAAAGCTGAACGGCCGTTAGCTGTAATGAAATCCTAGGAAATATTCAAGACACAGCCGAACGAACTGTTGACTGAGAGGTCGCGTGTTCGATTTCTACGGGGTGCTCCATTTTGATTGATCGATTTATTAGTGATTTCGGGCGCGTTAATTGCTAAGATCATTAGTACGGTAAGTGTAGTGCATGTTTTTTTTATCGCGGGAAGTGGCGGTGATGTCGCGCTGAATGTCGAGATCCGGCGCCAACCTACGTCGGCTTGCGAGTATTTTCCTCGTCCAGGTATCTCCCTCCAGCGTGGCACCGCCCCAGCCACGACAAGCTCTAGCTTCCTGACTGGTCTCCCAACCAGTGTGATAGTCTAATTCATGTGTAAGATGTGAGATTGGACAATGAAGGGGAAGGAAAGATCGCGCGCGGCCCGTGGCCCATTTGTTAGGGCACTGCTTTGGCATTCGCCAGGTGTTGATCAGAGGTACTAGTACCATGAGAAACTACCGATCAGAGCAGCCGGCCGCTAGAATTATCCTCCAGACAGCGACTGAATTCGACCTAGCTGACAAGCTAGTGTCAAAAATCCGACACCGTCGGAACCAAACCTGGAACCTCCCGGTCAGAGACATTACAATGACATGAATTGATGCCTTGAGCCGCCTTTGCCGATAATAGAACTTTCTGGTAATTGGAAGGTTGCGTGGTCGACTCTAGCAGGGTGTCGGAGCCGACACGCTGTCGTATGCTGTAGATTTACTGCATGAAAATATCGTCAAGACTAAAAGAAGCCTCAGATATTTTAAAAATCGTCTGTTGGTGCTCGAGCAATGCCTTCTTTCGTCGATAGATGGTGAAAGAAGTACGGCAAAATTTGAATGGCCAGACGGAAGAATGGGCCTGATTGTGTAAGTTTCGTATGTAAAATCATCATTAAATTTGAATAGAATGTATTAGAATAGATTTCTGCAAGTTTATATTAAACTATTTTCAGTCTGAGGAATGACAAGGTGATATATATATTTGGATAATTTTCTTTACTTGCGGTTCGCAAATAATCTAATATAATGGTGAAATTGCCTGCTCCAAACATCGAAATTATTAAGTGAATCACATACTACCATGAAAAAACTATGCCGCGAATACCGGACCCCAATCGATAAGTCGATCACTACATGACGTAGATCGATTGGTGATCTGACAGAACCCAGTGATTACTGAGCAGTTTGTTGATTGATGCATCGAACGAACAGACGTTCCATGGAGTGGATAGTGAGATGTAAGAATTTTTCTCGTTTTCAACTGCTGAATAGTTCTCTATCGATGTATTTAAGAAGTGTAAAGAGATAACAGAGAGGTAATTATTCATTAGTTTATTTATATATGTAACTCAACAATTTCTGACAGCAATCAGAAATTGTTGAGGTATATATATAAATAAACAAAAATTAGTAGAGATATCCCTATAAAGAATTTAAAAAACATTAATTATTTTATTTTGTGCAGAGAAAAAAAATGGTTTGCGTGGATGACTTTTTGTGAAATTTACAGCGTGTTAGAATATAGCATGGTATGTATACGCCAAGTTATCTCTGTGTTTTACCGCTTTGAACTTGCTCTGATACTTGTACTGGATCATCGATTAAGTATATTACGTTCGCATTGGCTTGAAAAGTACTACCTTATGGAAAAATATACTTTGTAGAAGAAATGCATGTGATTCTAAAAAAGCAGTCCCGCGAAGACGAAATCCCATACGCTTATAATTATATTTCAAGGACTGTAGTTGCCAAATGGATGAGTTTACTGGATGCGCTGCACAAAAGCGACAAAACATGCACTAAACTTACGGCACTAAACTTACGGCACTAAACTTACGGCACTAATGACCTTAGCAGTTGACGCGCCCGGTGTCACTCAATCACTCACTCACTTAATCAATCAATGGTGCTCGGGTGGACCTCCGCTACTTGAGCAGATGGTCAGTTGGAACACGGACGCTAAACAAAACAAAATCATGGGAAGATTTCCGGTCGCAGGAGCCCTCCGAAAATCGATGATCCAGTACAAGTATCAGAGCAAGTTCGAGGCTGTAAAAAACAGAGATAACTTGGCGTATACATCACGTGCTATATTCTAACACTAAGCATCATCGTTTTTAATTCTTCATTTACGGTACCTTCTCGTCGTTGATTAAATTCAGTGACAATTTTATCAGTGGTCAGCAGACTCGAAAGAGTAGAATATTGCCAAGGATAGTCAGCTTTTCTTAATGAGAAGATCTTAATTTTGAGAGGGAGAGAAATGTCGTTACTCCTCGCTAGCCCTAGGGAGGGTCAAGGTCAGATGACGGTGGCAGGAGTTAATTGCCGGAGGCGAAATGGCGAGATAAAAGATTAGCTCCAGTTTATGCTGAAACAGAGGCAAAATGTATCCTTTTATAGTTAATAGCTTGAACATATTGCATTTGAGAGAAGGAAATAATTCCTGGTAAAGGCGATGTACTCCTATATTTAAAAATGTATTTAGACGCAGCTGAGAAGTTTAAAATATAATTGAATTATTTTTATACGAGGATTCACAATTCGTATGTATAGTTAAAGCAATTCTGAATTTTTGTTAGGATGGATCCTATACGGATTTTTTTGTGGAATGTGTATAAATTTCTATTTCTTATGTATGAATGGGTTATTATTTCTTTCCAGAGAAGTGTATGTTTCATATCTGTTGTATTCATTGTGCAGTATGTCCACGTTTGTGTGGATCAAGATTAGGTTGTGATTTCAATGATAAACCTGTGTTTGTGTCTATTTGTTCCGACCTTTCAAGACAATTCTATTTATTTGTACCCAGAGATAATTTTTTTCTCTAGTAAACTATTTTATTTGCGGACAAGCTATTAAGTTAGACTACAGAAACCAAACAGATGCTGCACTCTTCATTGGTGCAAAGAGCTGTAAGTTGTCAAGAAACCCTTACGACATGCTGTTGATGCTGACCTTTTGAAAGCTCGGAAGGTGTTTGAGAAGCATTAGATCGAGAAATGAAGAGGAAAGGTTTGCTTTATAAGCAGGCCTGAACGTAAGAGAACGCTGGAGTTCCTAGGAACCGATTACACGTGATAAAGGTTTCGAATTATTTCGTTAGTCTCCGATAACTGTGTTGAAAGACGAAACTCTGACTTCGAGGTACGAAAGATTCTAATAATGAATAATAAAAGTCGCAAATAATGAAAAAGTAACCCCTTTCCCCCAAAAAAATCAGGACTCAACTGGGCTGAGGTCGATCTCTTTTTTTGGTATTTGATAAAATTGCAATCAATTAAAAACAAAATTATTTATCACCGGATGAGCAATGTTCTCGTTAAGTTATACACTTTATCTATCTAACAAGGGAATACCTAGATCACACTATGGAGTTTGGAATGCGACATAACGTATTGCTTAGAGAAATATATACTTTTGAGTTATCCAATATCAGCTTTTGCTCTATCAGTTATCCCTACCATATACGTCCTTATTAATGTGTGATTTAATAACTAATAGCGCCGGATGAAGTGGTTCGGTGCTACAAAAAATGTATATACTTGCAATGTACTTGCATTGTACTTGCATTGTACTTGCATTGTACTTGCATTGTACTTGCATTGTACTTGCAATGTACTTGCAATGCACTTGCAATGCACATGCAAAGTACTTTCAATGTACTTGCAATACCCTTACTAGAGTGGTTGAAGTAACTTCATTGGATAAAACTACATTGGATTGAGATCTGAGAAGCTGTTTCGAAAACTGCAGAATGGAAATTTCATTTTCTTACATGTCTTTTTGTGTTAGATTTTGGTAGACAACGTACAGGAGTTAATTTGGTTATGTTTGGATTTTTTGGTAACAAGTGGATAAATAAAAAAATAATGAGATCTAGTGATAAATCACGACCCTTTTAACAGACTCAGTAAACCCAGTGAATTATCAGTAAATTGTTCCAACAAATCATCAGGGTTATTATAAGAAACGTTTGATTCACAAAATGTAAGTAGTAGTGACGTGTGATACAATAAGTTGTTAACATTAGTAAGAGACATAGTTGATTGAAAAAGTAATGAGACTGGTTAAAGGTTCTAACTGAAATTCTATGCAAAGTTGTGCATTGGACAAGAACCATGGCGTGATTTTGGACCACTTTAAGTGTGTTTGTTGCCCTCTGCTTTCCGAGGCACCCGGGCGAAAGGCGGGGGGAAGGCGCTGCTTGCATTGCTGAAGAAGGGGAAGTCCCTCATCGTGAAGGAGGAAGGGGCTTTCGACGAGGAACAGCCGAGCATCGTCACGTGACAGGCGGGCCTCTGCAGCGGAATGATGTAATGCAATTATTATTCTATGTCGGATTACGTTTTGTTTTGAAATACGTACTTTTCGTTAGTGGATGATCGATTAGAAGTCTCAGGCTGTTTAATTATGTAATTTCACCCAACCAACCTCAGTGGGTTGGAGGTAAAGACGATTTTTTAAGATAACGTAATTTGGAACATGGACACAGATTGAGATATTGTAAACCCACGGTCCATACTGCCGACATTATTTCTACCTAATTCAATTTCCAACAGTTCTACGTAACTTTATAGTTTCTCTCCTTCTAAGTAATTAAAGTGGATTAATGTTCTTTCTGTATGTAGTAAATTGCATGATCAAACACCTTGTGAAGTCAAAATCCACGTTTTGTGGGTCCGTGATGCCAAAAAATTGGCTTACGACAAAATTTGTGCAATAGAACAAAAAAATCGACAGACGTTAATTTCCAAGCTTTTTAAAACTCAACGTTTCAAGTACTTTCCCTTTACTTCAAGAGTCTTAAATAAATTGTCGTATTTTGAAATCTATTTCTACTCCTTGTAAGAAAAAATTTACTGCATCATTAATAGAAGCCATTTTTCCAATTCCGTGGCATCAAAGACCAGAATAAATATTTGTATTTCTGCATATTGTTGACAGAGATCGGATTTAAGTTTGGTTTTATAATGTTTTAATTATTTTTTCACAATTTATCTCTTTTTATGATAGTTTAATATTACTCTATTTTGTCCTGGTAAATGTTTTATGGTATTATATCAATAAATAAATTCATTATCTGTGAGATTTTAATTATCGTGAATATCATTCCAATGGTCCCTATTACCTACATGTTCTCCAGTAAAGATTTTGGGATTTCATAAAAAATAATTGGGCATAATCACGTTATCTCTTCACAATTTATATATTTTATATATAATTTGATGAAAAAATGGAACTTTGTATGTCATTATTTGAAAAGAATATTGCGGACCATAATACCACCTTCTCCTCTAGTGATAATTTCTGCGCCATTTTAGATGCTCTTGACGGAATTCAGGGACATTTAAAAAAATGTTGCTTTTGTGGATTACATTCACTGCGTATTGATGATAGAAAGGACATTTGGTTGTCAACGATATTTGTTTTCATTAACAGCCTGGTTCGCGATTCAACGCAAACTGTTATTTGTAAATTGCAACTTCCCCAGGATAATCTCAAATCATTATTGTTTTGTCTATTGGTATGCAAATGTTTGTACAGTCTTCTCAAAAAATTGAATTAGGCTATTAATGGAGAACAAAGCGGTCCACCTTTAATATCTAGCAATACTAGAGTTTTCTCTTCGCTTTAATTAATTCAATTTATAACAAATACTGCTGCGTGAAAGATCAGTCAGGTAGACAACGCAGGGTAAGTATTTTGTAAGTCGTAATCTTCCCCGAATAAGGCAAGACAATCAGCATCTCACTTCCTACAGATCCAAAATGAAAACAATACACTACATAAAACTTTTTTATTTTTTAGGCGTTTGTTTATGTGTAGTAATATATTTCTGACGTTTTCTTTGAAATTTGGAAAGAGCCCTAGCTTTGAACGCATCAAAAGAAACATAATTCTGAAAATGCGAAGATTATTATAAAACACTGCCTTACTATATCATGATTGATTTATGTTTCGGGCGCGTTAACTACTAGGATCATTAGTCCCGTTTGTGTAGGGAATGTTTTATCCAGGAAGGTGACGCGTACCTCCCACACTGGATGGTGAAGTTTTCCCCACAGGGTGGCACCGCCCCCTCCTGGGCTAAGCTCTATGCTTCCGAATGGTCTCCCGACATACATGTATGTAAATATACGTCTATTTATGTAATCGGGTATAGGACAAGGAAGAGGAAGGAAAGATCGTGCGCGGTCCTTGGCTCGTTTGTTAGGGTACAGTTCCGACATTCGCCTGGTGTTGATCGGAGAAACCACGGAAAACTACCGATCAGAGCAGCTGGACGCTACAATTCTCTTCCAGGCAGCGACTGAATTCGATCTACCTAGAGCTAGGGTCAGGTGTACGCCTCGCCCCGTCCGGCTATATTATGTCTGTAACTGACTTGGGAGCGGCCGTTCTTTAGTTCCTCTCTCTATAGTTCGAACTACTGGAATCCTACCTATTGACCTACCCACTAAGGTAGCGACAGCCCTTCTCAGCTGGCCCCTCGGTTATCGCAGTGGGTATCGCCATCCTTAGTGAAATGGGGGTTAACGATATTGTTCCAATAATACGTCTGTCTACTTGCAGCTGGAGAGGGAGGAAGTAGAGAGATGTTGCCACATACTCGGGCAGTAGACACGTGGACGTTCTGGTATCAGATTAAAAGAGCAGCATTAGCAAAAACAAATCACAATGAACGCACACAACAGTTGATGACACAGAACCGCACACATCATGTAAAACCAAAAAAGTAATGCTACTATTCAATTTACATTTACTTCACGCTGTAAAATGTAATTTTATTGTAAAATTATCGGCAACACTGCAGTGACATCTCAATTTGAATTGAAGCGAATTGAGGCCTTATTTTATGTGATAAGATTCAGGCCATGAGGCCTACTCTTCTGTCTGGCCATGCAAATTTCATAATGTTCCTTTCATCAACTAGCGGAGTAATAATGTATATCTTAGACGACGAAAGATGCGATGTTAATTTAGCTCAGAGGCTTCATTTAGGCTTGAGAATATTTTACATGCTGTAAATCTACTAACAAGGGACAGCCAGATTTACTTTCTCTCCGAAGGAAGAATTTTTTCGCCCTCAAAAATTCACGGCTTCGATCGGGTTTGAACCCGCGAACTTGGGTATAACAGTCCGTTACACCATCGCCGCCGCCAATTTGAATCATCTGATTGAATAATGGAGTTATCTCTTCCCTATCATCTGCTAGCTGTTTAGTATACAGAAATATTATTCGTGCAATACTCACTTTCATGGAACTGTGAGTTTTAAAAAATTGCAAAATAAGAAGTCGAAATAATATGAAAAAGTATGTGCAATTGTAGCTCCACTCGTTTCGCTTTCGTTGATCGATCCCGAGAAGTCACGAATCGTGCATCAATTTGTGCAAACTCTGGGGTTCCCGCAAGTACATAAATAACTGCTGCATCTGGGGGTGTTATACTTGACTACGAAGGTAACTCAATAAGTATTTGTAATTTTCCTCTAATTGTTCTTCGGTTGACACTACGACATTGTGTGCTCACCAGTCATTAGATTGGATCTTTGTCTTTGCCTGTGAGGCGTTTCAGCGTTATCTGATTAGCCAATCTTGTGATGTTGCTACGTAAAAATGGCTGCGGGTCTTTCTCTTTGCACTAAAGAAGAACATCGTTCCGTAATCCGTATGGTCTGTTGTGGTCTGAAGGTGAACTAGGAGCCGAAATTCATTGAAGAGCTTCAGCACAATACAGGGACAGTATATCGCCAGTTACCAGAACAGTTCAAATGGTTAAACGAGCGTGGAGGTTGGAGAAAGAACGGGCCGTCCAGCAACAGACCCAACAACCCGTGAATAAGTGCGTGCCTTCATCCTCAATAACACACGAGTGACGATGTGGCAAACCATCTGCACATTAGCCATGGCTCTGGGAATGATATCATGCTTAACAACCTTAACTTCTACAAAGTCTGTGCAAAATGGGTTCCAAAACAACTCAATGAAGAGCACAGACGCGTGAGAATCGTCTATTGGAACATCCCATACGCAGTCTTGATCTTGCTCAGTCGGATAACAGACTCTTTGGTTCACTTAAAAATGCTTTAAGTGGCCGTCGATTCAGCTCCAAATCGCAGGTGAAGGAAGCGTGCATACGTGGCTTGCGGCGCAACCAAAAACCTTTTTTTTCCAGAAGGTATCGGAAAGCCTGAGCATCGGAGGACCAAGGGCATTGGCAAAGTAGGTGTAGGTTCATTTCATTATATAAATAAAAATTGCATACTTTTGCTGAAGCAAATTTTAAAAATTGATTGCAGATACTTACCGACTTACCCCCGTATATAACAAAACCTTTGTGGCACCTTTAACTCATTGCAAGTTAAAGGCCTTACAATATATTCAGCTCTCTTCAGCAGATTCGATGACAAAAAAAGAAAATGAGAAATTTTTTGCAACTAATTATAATTCTAGTCTTCAATTTTCAATATGTTAAATAATATCATAAAAATAATTTACTCAACTTCTGAACATGAAGTACATCAAGCTCAATATGATTGTTCCGCGTATGCCTCTCGTCATATCGTCATGAACTCCGACGAACAACTACCGATACCCTTAAAATCATAAATATACAAATCATATAAGGAAAAACCTAGGTGTGAACGTGTTGACTGTTTTCCAATTACCTACTCTGTGTCGTATAATTGTTTATAGCAACAGCCAGTAATTCTGGTTGCGAAAACGGTGCAGGAAATCGGCGTAGTAGCACGATCCACAAATGAATCGCAAGTTACGTACTGCGTGCTGTCAGCGTGTCAAACTATTTCAATTTAAACTTCAAATGTCCGTTGTTCCGACTCTGCTGCAACAATCGCCACAATTCTATCAAAAATAACACGTTTGAATGGAAAG
The DNA here is from genome assembly GCA_017312745.1 of Gryllus bimaculatus. Classification (NCBI taxonomy): domain Eukaryota; kingdom Metazoa; phylum Arthropoda; class Insecta; order Orthoptera; family Gryllidae; genus Gryllus; species Gryllus bimaculatus. Next base: position 452,592 of record BOPP01000212.1, read on the forward strand.
CCAGTTCTGGCGACGCAATGAACACTTTTTCTCTTTACACAGAGTAGAATTTTCCCCTTTGAAAACATAAATAGAAATTAGCGGTAATACAAAGCTCACACTTTCTCTATTATTGGTTACGCGTAGGTAATATTCGCCGGAAGTTCGGGAATTAATTTTACCTAAAATAGGCAAGCACAAACGGTTTATGTTTACTAAAATAGGCACGTAAAAAGATGTTTATTCTGGCTAAAGTGGGGTGCAAAAAGACGGGTAAAAGAAGGAAAATTACGTTTAGAGGAGTTATTGTAAAAAGTGATAATTAATATGAGTCACGTTTTTATTGTAGTTATAAAATTTACGATGATATAATTATATAAGTCGTTAACTATATGAGTCGAAAGCTCACAACAATAGCAATATAAAATTTACATTAGTATTTAACGTGTAAGGACACAATATTTACTTTGTGATCTTGATACCATAGAATGGCGATGAATTTGTTTTACTTGCGTCGTTGTATTTTCGAAATCCTACTGTGGATTCCCTTTTGACTCTTGAAATGTAATTAGTAAAAACGGACTTATGTAATCGCCAGCACTGAACAGGGAATTTCCTATCCAGAGGTCTCTGTTCTGAAAAAGGATTGGAGGCTTTACTCAAAAGTTGGATTCTTCGTGAACGAACAAAGCCTTTTGGAATTAATAAAAAATGACTGGCATGAGTATACTTTCCTTTCTCATTTAGATTTTAACACTGCCTGGGCCTGGAGCTTCCACTTCCACAGAAAGACAAAACATGGCCGTGCCTTCGTGTTGTCCAGGTTTGTAAGTGTGTTTTCAGTTTCAACGAGATCGGTGCTGTCATATGTACACCCTGGCTGCATGTACAATGCACGTATCTACAATGCTTTAGTGATCATGGTTAAATCGACATATGGCATTCAAGAATGAAAAGAACGTGCTTACATGTTTCCTTTAGAATGTCTACGATCATTGAAGACATACAATTTGCAAATTAGTGCAAAAAGCTGAAAATACGAGTTGTCCAGGAATGTCGTTACATGTATGTAACAAGGGACACTAGAGGGTTAACACTATATGGAGCCTCTACTTCCACAGAAAGAAAAAACAAGTCGTGCCTTCGTGTTGTCCAGGTTTGTAAGTATGTTTTTCAGCTTCAACGAGATTGGTGCTGGGAGAAGAAAGCAATACAATGACGAAAAAACCAAAATCCCCGAACTAGGTATCAAAACTACAAAGGTAAATATGTAAGCTAATGCACGGTTTAGTAGTCTACTAAAACTAGAGGGTTTTAGTAGACTACAAAAACTCCAAAATACAGTTATGCTATTCTTATTGTTAAAAGTCACAAAATCTTAACAATATGACATTTTGCCAAACTTCAACTTCATTTTGCTTTGCTCTAATCATAATATTGCAACTTGTATCTCACAAACACTTCAGCTCTTATTTGAAAAACTTCTAACTTAAGAAGGTGCGGGAGCTTAAAATACACAAACCTTCAATATTTTGAAAATTCGAAAGCTGAAATATAAAAGGAAAAAATGGATTCTCTTCGGATACACGTTTTAAAATTTTCTTGAGATTTCATGTAAAACAGGAGTTCCTAGTAAGTTTAGTATTGAATCAAACAGTCTATACATTTTTTAAAGTGGGTAAATTATGATAAATGGTTCTACTAGAGATCAATTGCTGAATTATATCGGTGACGGATCGATTTAATGAAGACTTTTTTTACTTAAATACAAAACATGTTGAACAGTGAAGATGATAAATAATTGTTTTCTGTTATAAAGCTACGAATAAATTTAAAAAAATTACAAACTGGCTTCCTTCTGAGATATTTATTGGATCTCGTTGGATGTTTAGATCTCTCAAGGAATAATAACGTTTTCACGAAGTTAATCTATCGCGTAAGAAATATTAATCGCAATAAGCACGTCAAGACTGAAATTTCCAAAACTCTCCACACCGAAATGTAATCGGGTCTGCGAACAGATTTCGCCGCTCTGTAGAAAATGTTTTACTTAGAAAGGCTAACCATGGCCAGAAAGGGAGGAAATTATTAAGCTCTAGCAAAGTACCTGGCTTTGTTCATCCATTCTTTATATCCAATCCTTGTGAAAGGAGGAAAGGAGGAAAAATACTAATTTCATATAAACCATGGTGTTCAAGATTATTATTTTTAAAGTAACTCATTCAAAGTTTCATTAAATACTATAATTATATTTCATTTTATTTTACATTGCAGTGCTATGAGATAAAAAAATTATCTTATGCAGTGCTACTGGACTCTAGCGCATCTATAAGGGGCGAGTTCTGCCGAATCGCTACTGGCCTCTGGTGGAATATATTAGGAATCAATCTGCTCTTAGCGACCGGTGAAAAGAAATGATCGTGGTGCATCTACTAACATGTTATTTACATTTTTTATATTATGCATTTATGTTGTATTTACCTTTACCAACTTTTCCAAGAACCCTGCAATAACGCTGTTATAATTTCATATCTATTCATACACTGCCTTTGAGGTATCAATGTCTGTTACATGTCGCTGAATTCACTTTTATTGGTATAGATTTTTGTCCAGTGAAGGCTAGTTTATACGAGCATATTTAAAAGGGATTTGCTATCTCATACGCGAACAATGCCAAGCAGCGGCTTCTACAAAACTCAATTATACCTCTACATACTTTAAAAGTGGATATCCAAACTATCCAATACCCAAAATATCCAATTAAATACTAATAAAATAGCATCAAACATTTTTATGCTTAAACCTTACAATCTTACCACCCTCTAACAATAAATAATAGTATAATAAATTGATAAATCCTAGAACCACTTGGTTAGAATTGAATTGAATTGAATTTATGCCTTATTTTACATGGCGAGACTCAGGCCATGAGGCCTGCTCTTCCGTCTGACCACGCAAATTTTGCTACGCTCCTTTCACCAGCTAGCAGAGAAAGGAGGTATTTCTTGGGTGAGAAACAGGCAATTTTTGAATTTAACTCATAGGCGTCATTTAGGCTTGAGGATCTTTTACATGCAAGTAAATCTACTAACATGGGACAGCCGGTTTTACTTCCCCTCCGAAGGAAAGCGTACGAAGGATTTTTTCGCCTTTACGGATTCGAACGGGTTTGAACCCGCCAACTTGGGTACAACAGTCCGGTACGCTAACCGCTACACCTTTGCCACGCGCTTGGTTAGAGGCACTGCAATGACGTCACTTGCTGCCCTGAGCCACGTAGGCCAGTCAAAATTGGAAGGTCGGAACGCGATTGACGGATTCCTATCACCACTCGACGCGCCTTGAGAAGCTATGTCCTTTAGAATGGACGCATTCACTCACCACGTGATATCCGAGCCTGATGAGCGTTTGCTCCCAGGCAGAAGTTTCTTCTGGTTGAAGATGCTGACGCGAGCGGTCATTAAACCGCCCTCCTCCGTTACCGACGCTCGATCTGCAACTGTCTTCGGACGTAAAATAATCTTTTATCATCTTACTACGTATGTAGTTACTGGAAACTATTCTAATGATGCGACGGAAATATGCGATATTTCAACACTCGTATGGTAATGACCTGATATAGAAAAAAGTGGTTAAATCATATTTCTACATGTATAGTAAATTAGCAGCACTATAGCACGTTGTGTAGTGCGAACCCATGCTTATATGAGTGTGATACCGAAAAATAGAATGACGCCAAAACAGACCGAAGAAAATAAATTCCTGGCTATCTGGGAGACGCCGCGTTATTGGCTGGGATGCCGACGTTTCGCCTGAGATGTCGCAGGCTTCTTCAGGGTAGTGACACGCACTTTCCATTTTTCAAAAAAACAAAAAACAAAAGTACTACTTTTTTAGTATCTCTCACGTCGTTAATATTTACATTATGGGCGTTTTTATACATTATTACAATATTACCCGTGCAAATGCTTGAAAGTTTTTTTACGATGTTTCTCAGAAGCTCAAAAATTTCTCTGAAAATGTGTAGAAATTTGTAGTACACTCCTGAGGATATTTTTTTACCAGAGTATACTCCATGTATATCTTTTAGAAGTCACTTTCTCGTTTCGTGATGAGTTTCAGGTATGAAAATGAACTGTAGAACGTCGACTGGAATCCAATAATGATGCGCTCAGTTAATTTGGCAGAGATACGTCAGCGCTGCAATGTGATATCTCACAAAGCACGCAAGTTACACCAAAATCAATAACCACATACAGCGAAAAAGCCGCAAGCCTTTTTTAAATGAGGCGAACTTTTGACAAACAAATTTGAACAATAACGAAATTCTCTTACAATAATATATCAAATGAACGAAATATTAAATAATTCATAAAAACCTATGATTGTAAATGCAACATCAATTGGCCCCAGTTTTGCAAGGAGTTACCAACCCTCACATTTATTTTTTTAAGGTACTGGATGCAATGTGACATGAAAGTTTTATTCTATGTTTTACAATAAAAAAGTTCAACCCACAGAAAATGTAATTTTGGGATATGGACTAAGCAACATTGGGTTGTGACTCGTTGGGAAAATTATAAAAGCAACCAAGTTAGTTGCATGCATTCTGCCTACAAAGTGTGCGCGTGCAGCAATAATTCATGTTATTTGCTTTGGATTCCGCTTGTTTCAATTATGTACATTTATTGTTGCGATAATCGTGTAAAATCAGCTGTTTGTAATATGAAGGTAATAGTTCATGTTATTCAAAAAGTTGTATATGACACACATGTAAAAATGGTGAGTTTGAATTTTCTTCTAGAAATTGAAAAATGGAACCTACTTATGCAAAAAGGGATACCTATTGCATAGATCTAGAATATGTTCTTCGTCTAATTTCATCAATTTTACGCTGATTTGAGAAATTGGTAAAGACTTACACTGGTTTGAGGAGTGTTTCGGGCTGTGATTTACCTAATTTGAGTTAATCGGTTCAATTCAGAACTTGATTTTGAAATTAGAGTCCAGAAAGTGAAACATCAAGCTAAATGTAGTACTACAGAAATGAGAAACCAATAAGATGATTGCATATGTGTATAAACATTGCTTGTTTACTCTGTTAAAAAATTGTATACTCCGTGCCAGAAAACTTGTGTGAAATTAAAATATACTAAAATATACTATTGTGTTCAATGTATGTCACAGTACGTAATAAAAAAGGAAATTGATTAATATACACATTAATGTTCATGTTCCTGTATTTAAAAATTCTTCAGAAAACATACAATGTATGTTTCGGCAAAAATCACTTCTCTACATTATCTAAGAACATCATGAAGTATAACAAAATTTTCAACATGAAATGTAATTATGTTAGAAACACTATTTTCAACTTTTCAATCCAATAATGCTCAATGTAATTTTTAAAAGTTCGTCGTTATTGAGGGTAGGAAACATTTTTTCCATCAGGGTTCAAACAAGATGCAGAAGAATGTCCAAACCAGAACAACCATGTCCAAACCAGGACATAGAAAAAAAAACATACTCGCGAAAAAGTCTTTCATATATTAAAATGTTTTACCAGAGCGTACCGTGAAACGTGATTAATAATTACGTGTCCAATAGCGTGTGAAGCATAATGCATTGAAATAGCCGAGCATTGCCGGGTCTACTTGCTAATGATAATTAATTTGGAACGAGCATTATGAGAATCGGTGGAATAAAGCGCATTTTTTGTCAAAATCAGATCTGCTTCGTGGATTTTGTATTTCCCCCCGAATTCCTGAGAACGTAACAAAACCAAATACACCTCCGTAACTGCTTGACGCTGCAGTTTTCTTTTATTTACACAAACAACGCAATGGAAATTTGTAATAAAGTAATCGTGTTATTACGAAAGAATCAAACTACGCATTGCGAAAAAACACACGCAACAGATGTTACAAACCTCGGCTAACCCCTCGGTTTAATAACTTCAACCGCAGTATCTGCTCCATTTCGACTTCATGACGTTATAAGCCGTGCGTTTACATCCAGGTTTAGCTCTTTTGAGTTTCCTTCGTTTCATATTTGACGGAACAGCGCGACGATTTTTTACCAGGAGCAGGGTTGCTCGCGTAAATGTTCATTATCCAGTCCACGAACTCGTTTCCTGAAGAACGTCGGACACCAGCGGCCTTCATTTGCGCGAATTTGCGGCGAGCTTGTGATCACAAACGTACTTTACCGAACAGATAGACGGATACGAAGAAAACTGTTTCTTATACTGAGTCTTGAGAAAAAAATTGAAGAGAAAATGTTTGGGAGGGGAAGAGAAGAGGGGGAGATAAAATATCAAAAACAAGAAGTATCAAATATGTGCATAATTTCAAGATGGAATAAAGAGAGAATGTTTAAACGCTAATTTCATATTATTTTCTCTTTGTGTTAATATAAGGAAGATTATAATAAAGGAAAATAGTATTTATCATAAAATACTTTTTGAAAAAATTCGTTGAAAGTTCCACTCATGTAATTTGTAAGCAACTTTTTCGAAACCAAGGGAATACAGTTTTTACGACGTGTTTGTATGAAGGCGTGTGTGTGTGTGGGAGAGAGAGAGATATAAAGAGCCAGAGAGAGAGAGAGAGGGAGAGAGCCAGAGAGAGTCAGAGAGAGAGAGAGTCAGAGAGAGAGAGTCAGAGAGAGAGAGTCAGAGAGAGAGAGAGTCAGAGAGAGAGAGAGAGAGAGAGAGAGAAAGAGAGAAATTAGTGAAAGAGAAGTAAGTGAGTAAGAGATGGAGCGTGGAAAAATAAAAAAAAAACACAGGAAGATAGAGAGGCAGAAGGTGAAGGATGCAAGAAAAATATTAAAGTAAGAAAACGAAAGTATGAGAAAGTAGGAGGAAAAACAACGAGGGAGAAGGAGAAAGAAAAATAAGGAAATGAGAGATAGAGTCCATTACAGGAAAAAGAGAGAGAAGGAGAAATATAAAATTAAGGAAATGCAGAGAGAGCAGAAAGGAAAAGAGAGGAGGGAAGAGAAAGATAAAAATGAGGAGCATGGGAGATAGAGAGCGAACTGAGAAAGGAAAGTGAGAAAGAGAAATTTAAAAAAATGGAAACGAGAGAAGCTAGCATAAAGAGGAAAAAGAGAAGAAGGGGTGTTAAGAAGGTGCGGGGTGCGTGGGTGGTCGTGGCGCGGCGGCGCTCGCACGCGCCGTAAAAAGCCAACGCGGTCGTCTCCGTCCCGTTCACGTCCCCCTCCCCGCCCCGCCCCGCCCGCTCGCCCGCCCCGCCCTCGCCGCTCCGCTCCCGGGAGCTGGCCCTCGCCGCCGCCCGCGCGTTCGGGACGCAAGCCCAGGGCTCCATCGATCCGCCGCCCCCCGCCCCGCCCCCCGCCGCCCCCCGCCCGCCGCCGCCCGCGCCGGCGGCGGCCCGGTCAACAGGTGGCTGCGCGCCGCCGCCCCGACCCGCCGCCACACGGCCGCGCCACACAGTGGGCCAGCGCCACTCGAGCAGGCAGAAAACATAACGGAGCGCGGGGAACAGAGTTTGGAAAGAAAGGAATGAAAAGGGATTCGGGGAGGAGAGGCCACGGATGAGGAGCGGGAGGCACGGTGGAATGGAGAGGGGAGAGGAGGGGTGAAGGAGGAGAGAGAGGGGGAGAATGGAGAGGAGGGACAGGGGGATAGAGGGATTGAGAGGTGGGAGGGAGTGAGTGAGAGGGGAGAGGCGAGGAGTGCAGTGAGAGGAGGAGGAGGGAGTGAGTGAGAGGAGGAGGGAGGAGTGATGAGAGGAGGAGGGAGGAGGGAGTGAGAGGAGGAGGGAGGGAGTGAGAGGAGGGAGGGATATGGAGAGGTGCGAGGGAGGATTGAGAGGTGGGAGGGAGTGGAGTGAGAGGAGGGAAGAGGAGAGGGAGAGGGAGGAGTGACGAGGGGAGGGAGAGAGCGATGAGAGGGTGAGGGAGGGGAGAGATTAAGTAGGGGGAAAGATGAGGGAGAGAGAGTGTGTGAGAGAGAAGGAGGAAGAGAGAGGGTAGGGGAGGAGGAGGAGGAGGGAGAAGGAGGGAGAGAGGGAGGGAGAAGGAGGGAGAGAGGGAGGGAGAGAGTGTGCAGGAAGGAAAAAGAGAGATGGAAGAAAAAGATAAAAAGAAGGAAATGGGAGATAGAAAGAGAGCGCAGCAGAGGAAAAAAAGAGGGAGAAAGAGGAGGGAGAGGAGAAGAGATAGAGAGGAAGATAGAGGGAGAGAGAGGCATATGTAAAATAATGTAATAAAAGTAGCATGTTGCAAGAAAAACTGCTTCAAAATTTTGTAATTAGGACGTTCGGAAAATTTACAAGAATTAATTTGTGCGTGTCTTCAATACGTTGTACAACACTTAAACGACTCAAAACGTATTCACTCTTTCTTATATGATAAAAATATATTTTTCTGCCCATTTCACTCTTCAAAATCTTGCGCTACAAGAAACCTACTCTGATCTGCACCATCAGTGATGTGGCCCTTTTTGGTTTCCAGAATTGCCAGCCTCACATTTCTGTCATAAACACAAGGAATTCTAGTGCGAGTGTCTAATTGTAAACTATTGTGGAAAATCTATATTATTCTTTCTTGGGTGTTCACTAGATGACACAGAACAACTCATTTCTCAAGATATATTAACTTTTCCATAGTTGCCTTTTGTTAACTGTTCACAACAAGACGATTACACATCATGCTGAATGAAATTTTAAAAAAAGCTATCTACTCAATACGTCAAGGAACACTACGGCTTCAAACATAGCGACTAGAAAAGAGAGACATTTAACTCAACATTTGCAGCAAGTAATTGCCTTTTTGGTATTTGTGTCTAATAGCCGATGTTTAACCCTTTCTTTGCGACTTTGACGATTTCGATGTTGTAGCAGTCATAGTTTGCCTGTAATGTTTTGTACTATTCCACATTATAATACAATATTATTGTTCAAAGAAGAAACAAACACGTTGTGACATGGAGAATACTTGGACATTTTCATCCCAAGTTTGGATTTTATTTCTGCCACAGATTTCGGTGTTTTCAGATAGAGGCTGTGTTTTAATAGAAAAAGGACCACGGCAAGTTGTTACTAAATAACTTTCGTAATGTCTCCGTTTCGGGAATAAAAAGTAATTACTTAATTCGAGGTATTTGCCTTTCCTTCGTCACTTCGGCATTTTAATAAAATATTAACCTTATTATGTAGTTAGTGTATTAGTTTTTATAATACATTTATTTTATCGTTATTTTCCTATTGACATTCGTCAATATAATCAGGTTTTATTTATTTACGTCAAAAACAGTTAAAAACTGAATGTATTGCTATATGGGAAGAAGTTAATTTGAAGTTACATTTACGTCCAGATGCAAAACAAGGGGGCCATCTCAGCATTTGCTTGAGGATCAGGGAAACTGGGCGAAAACCTGATCGAGTTGGGGGTCATTGACCCAGAAGCTGAAGTACATAAGGTTCTTCTCATATTAACTACCAACCATAGATAGTAACTTCGTGGGTGTTAATGGGTTGTGGTTTCAATAATACCTTGATGTTCGCCAACGTTCCGGATCATTCATGATTCCATAATGAGGATTGAAGAGATTCGACTCAAGTAGTAAGTGGTGTGGGGGAGACAGGTAGTACAACATTGTTTGGGTATCAACGTGGCCTTGATAGTGTAGGTGTACTAGACTTCCCAACACATGTATCACAACATAATATGCATCCACTGTGTTAGCAAGACAATGTGTTTCAGTGTAATAATATGGAATACTGTTTTAATTCATAGATTGCTTTATATTATTTTGTAGAATACGACCTCAAGTATCTTTTCGTGTGTAGATGTAATTGAGTATGGAATTATAGTATCTTGCATCACTTCGATTTGCCAGGGGGATACAGGGCGCCGGGGGTGTATACCTGGTCTTTTCATTTTCCCCCTCACCTTCCCATAAATGAACAGACACGCACACGTTCACGTTTTCTTTAGTCCCAGAATAGACCTCTCGCACTTCTCTACCCAAATTAGTAGAATTACATACGAATAATACCAACAAGCGTTATTGGCAAACTCTGTTTAGAAATGTTCGCTTCCGGGTGACAAACTATTTTGCATCGAAAACGGAGCAACAGATTTGATATAATACTCCTGAACACGAAATCACACATCCTTTCACTTCTGTCGCATTTAGTAAAATAGGGACTCAAGAAAAAGTGTGCGAATAATATCATGATAGCTGGAAGGCATTGCTATTTAACGGCGGGCTAAAAACGTCCTTTTGTTGGAATGTAAAATAGAAAACGGGATTTCATGTAGAAAAAGTAATACTTTCAGTGTTGCTATTTTTGTGAAGAATAAGTATAGATTAAATGTTGGGAATCAGAAGCTTAACCGCTTTTTATTTGGGAGTATCACACATCACCTGAGAAAATATTATCGAATGAACAAAGGGTTGGGTTTGTTTAGACTTAGCCTGTTTGTCATATACTTGGATCAAAACTGTGTCGTGTACTCTTTTTATGATTATGAACACATTAAGTTATAGTTTTCTTTTTGTTTTTAAGTTCAGTTATTTTAGGAAGTAAAGTGGACAAAAAAACCGATGTTTTATTTAAGGGAATAAAAAATGCTGTTGACTATGTAGTACGAATTTTGATAAGAATCATTAGATTTTAAGTTTTCTTCAACTCGTCTGGCATTTTCATGCTTTCTTAAACTCTCGTGCATCAGTATTTGAAAACATAGATAATTGAACATGGTGTTTTAAAACAAATGTTACAATCTTCTACGAAATATAGAAGGGAAAAAAATTATTAAGTTTTGCGAATGAAATCATTGTTGGAATTATCATAATACAAAGTTGCACATGCGACATGTCCGTTGTTCGATGGACAACTCATATTGCACTAAAGATAGGCGTGAAGGTGTGTTCACCTCTTGTCACCCCGCGTCGCCCCTGCCGTTCATTTTATATTACCCAAGTAATGCCATCAACCACCAATTTGAGAGAAGTTAACGTTCAGCTGCAAACCGCTTTGCGCGACAGACATCCGTACAGTTTTTTCCTTTTGTTTGCGTCGCTCTGTTGCAAAACAGAATGGCAGAGTGCTACACGTTGGCGGAGTATGTAGGACTGCTGTTTGTGCAAGGACATGACAAGTACATGCAGAGGGGTAAGGGTTGATTGAGTACTCAGGCATGCTGTTTGAGTGAGGACATGGTAGAAGGATACATGTTAGGGGGTATGCTGGTATGTCGTTTGTGTATGAACATGCCTCAGGTATACACGCTAGCGAAGTATGTAGGTAAGCTGTTTGTGAAAAAAAGAATGGCAGAGGGCTACAGGTTGGGGAAGTATATACGTATGCCGTATGGGATTAGCCTACTCGTTAATGCAAACTTGCTACTTGGTGGGTGAGTGTGCTAGCGTGCTTTTTGCGTAAGGACATGGAAGACGGACATATGTTAACTGAGTAATCAACGCATGCTGTTTGTGTAAGAGCATGGAAGAATAGTATACAGACACGCTGTATGTTGAAGGCCATGCTGATGTTGAAGGCCATGTTGAAGGCTGTACACTGATGAAATACTCAAATGTTATGTTTGTGTGAGGGTATGGCAGAGGGCTACACTTTGCGGGAGGGTACAGGCTTGCTGTAAATGTAAGGACGTGTCAGAGGGCTACAAGTTAATGGAGAATGCAACTATGTTGCTTGTGTGAGGACATTCCCAAGCTACACGTTTTTCTGGCCACCGCATCCCACATTGTGGATGGGCAACGGCTCTGTGACACGGGTTCTGTTCTGGACGATGCACTGGTTTGTATGTGGGGCACATTGGACCTTACACACATGGCTATAAACAAATGAGGTATTGTGTTGCTGCAGGAGAAAACTTCCAGGACCAGTACTTGTCGGATGCAAGCGGAAATAACATGTGGCGGGTTATTTAGGAATATCCTCCTGACGTTCCATTTGCAACATGAGACACACTTTCCTCCAGAAAACTCTGCATTATGTATGGAGGGAAGTTGGTGGATTTGTCGTAGTACTTTCCAAAAATGGATTTCCCTCACCCAGTCCTCTTCAGCGACATCCAATTTCGAAATTTTGGCAACTATCAAACTCGAGAAACTCTCGGGTGAGGGTATATCAGAATCTCCAAAGCACTTTTGAACAGCTAACCACAAGTCGTATTCAAAATGAACATGCAGTTACGTATCTAGAGGAAACGCTGCCTGCTCTCCTGGAGGGTGAGCGTAAAATGTCGTCTGCGACTACAGTACCAGAGGCACTGGAACACTTCACTGGTACAGTTCTGATAAAATTCCTTTTGCAATACGATCAGAAGATGTACCAAGTGTCGAAAGCCATCACCAGAAGATATACCAGTTCGTAGCCGAATTGACTAATGACCAAGATAAACCGGAGCGGGCCCAATTTGAGTAGACGAAATGATCATACTTGTATGTGTCCGTTACGATTATGATATATACAAGTTTATTTTTGGCTAATGTATTCAGAACCGACGAATCTTTTCTTATAAAGGTATATTGTTTTTTTAGCACGATGAATGGGAAAATGTCATCGAAACTGTTGCAGGACCAGAGTATTACATTAGTATAAATTCTACATGATGTTTCGTTTATGAAAACAATACACTTACAATAGGAAATTATTGGTCTGTTTGGAATACAGTGGCCAAAAATGAACTTGTATATAGAATTACCATACACTGTCACTACTCTCAGATGCACACTTCCAAAAGACAGTCTGACCACTCCGGTGCCAGGTCTACAGGCGGTGACGTCACTAGCTGTGGCTCGCCCCGCGCTCGCGTTCCAGTGGAGGCTTCCACTGCCTTGGAGAGACGTAACACCGCGCCCTGCCCACCTGCGCACGAGCCAACTTCAAATGTTTCAGGCATTTACAAGAGCAACATTGATTGATTGATTTGATCGATTGATTGTTCGTGATTCCAGGCACATCAACTTCAAAAAGTTTTAGGCATCTTTAAAGCACCGTTGATTGATTGATTGTTCGTGATTCCGGGCGCGTCAACTTCTAAAGTCATAAGTCCCGTATCTGTAGTGGATGTTTTTCTCTTGCAAGGTGGCGGTGATATTCCCCCGCTGGATGACGAGATCCGGCGCCGACCTACCATCGGCTAGTGGATTTACCTAAAACCAGGTATCTCCCACCAGAGGGGAACCGCCCCAACCGGAAGAAGCTCTAAGCTCCCGACCGGTCTCCCTGCATGTGTGGTAGTGTAGTACATGTTAGTGTGTGTCTAAGGAATGAGTATAGGACAAGGAAGAGGAAGGAAAGATCGCGCGCGGGGCGTGGCCCGTTTGTTAGGGTACTCCTCCAGCATTCGCGTGGTGTTGATAGATGAAACTACGGAAAACTTTCGATCAGAGCAGAAGGCCGCTACAATTCTCCTCCGTATACATATTTAAATTCACGAATTCCACCTAGCTAAGTAGTTTGTTTCCAAAATCTTGCCACAGTCGGTATTCGAAACTAGGACCTCCCGGGTAGTATTCCTGCTGTGACTTAAGTTGATACCCTGAGACTCTCTCCCGGTATAAGAGCACCAACGTTATTGAACTTAACTTCGAAATATTTCTGTAGACAAAAGTGAAGAAGAAATCAGTTAGTACTGCGACGTGTTAGGTCCTGACGTCGTCCGTGGCCTCATTTCGAGGCGCGTACTTTCTACAAAACCAGCCTCTTTAGAAGGTCATAAACTCGCTCCCACTTTAGGCTAGACAAGGAGGTCATGCGCATCGACAGCACACGCCTACGTGTCGCGCGGGCGAATTTTTTTCCTTTTCACGCGTAAATTCGTGTATTATCGGACGCCCCTGAACAGCACCTTCCTTTGTGAACCACCGCATGTCCCATTGAGCTCGCCCAGCGAACAACGCCACGTCACGGGCAAAAAGTGGAACTAATCGCCGAGGAATTTAACGAGCAAGCGGAGTTAAACGCGTGGCACTCAACACCTTTAATACTAATTGAGGAAGAAAGGATGTCAATCGATTTAAACATGCCACTCCTTTTGACAGATCACCATTCCAAGAAGATATGTCCAGGAAGACGAGGTTTTCTAAGAAACAACTTTAGAAATCTTTTTCGAACAAAAGCAATCCTGGATTACTTCCGAAATGGGTGTGCTGCGAATGATTAAGAAATAAAGTTTCCTTCACCCAATCAGATGTATAAAACGAAGCAAACTTCTAGAATCTAGACCATGTGACGACGTCAGCAGCACATCCGCAGTAGACGCCGATACGACTATCGCGTTGAGGAATTACTCAAAATTCGATTGTACAAAAGGAGAATAATAAAATACAATAGAGGGTTTGCGTGAGGGAAAACAGGATTACGAGATAGGAGCTCTTCGCTGAGCGCAACAGACAGATAATTGATTTGGAGTACAGGAGACGAACATCTGACTGTGAGTAGAAGAGACTGATTTTGACTTTGAAGAAAGCAAGACTGCAGAGAGACGGTAATCTTGAGTCCATTACTTCAACTTGCCGGCAAGTTCTTCCTGGCAATTTCTACTCGCGACTTGAAAAGTTCGCGATGGCTTACAATACTCGACCGCGCATAGCAGTGCCTGACAACGATTGCTGCAAATTACTAGCACATGAGACAGCGCACAATAACGCTATATCTGCGTGAGCTTCGACGGCTGGAGACGTAAGCAGCGTGGGCGGTTCTCGCGTCGAATATAGAGCGATTTTTATAACATCGAGACGTTTTGACAACTAGTGCTGGCAACACAACTGAAGGTTCTATGGTCGTTGTGCCCTTGTGCCTTTAAAACTCTCCTTGCTCCATTCGTTCGTTTGCAGTTGGCTAACTTGTAAATGGCTTCGACCTTTCCTTTTGTGATGTCCTCTCCCGACGAAAATGTAGTGCTCCACCAGAAATAATTGAAACTAGGAAGTGCAGTGGTACCTACTCTTGTGTAAAAATTCTTATTTTTAAACACTACAGAGAATTTAGTTTTTGTCTGATAAGTTTTATGTTACTTTTAAAACCGAATCTTGAATGTGAGATGCGGACTGGTGATGGTACACGTGCTTCCAGCTCCTGTGTTGTAAGGTGGAGAGCTGTGTTCGAGAGCGTTTCGTGAATTCGTGCTTTGCTTTTTATGTATTTTTTATATAATTGTGCCATGGTCGTGAACAATTAAAAGGCAGACTGGGCGCAACGAGCAACCTCCTTGTTCACGATTAAGGAATGCATTAACATGCAGAACATTAGTAACATTTAAAAGAATTATTAAGTCACATTTGAGTTATGAGAGCATAGTACTAAATATTGATAGTCGGGGTGTTATAATTATAAATAAATCTTACTTTTCACTTCAAAAATACATGAGCAATTCGCTGTGAAACGACCAAAAAAGTTATTTAAACGTACCCTGAAAAACCATTTTTCTTTCCATTTACATTCGTGGCAGTTTTATCTTATTGAATATGAGAGCATGTTCAAACAGGTTTCCACATACGTAATTAATTTTCATTATTTCCCGGACTCACGTACGTGCATGTACCTCAATGAAACTCTTAGATTTTTTTATAGTAATGTCTTTGCGGGAGCCGTAAAAAAACAATTCACAAAGAGGCGTGGCTGAACCGTTGACGCGGCGGAGGGATATTTCTCTTAATTACGCGCGATGTTCACTTGCTCGCGAACAGTCACTTTAGCTCATTCTTATAAACCTCACTCTCTACCTGATGTTGCCGGAACCCCGCCCGGTCTACCTGCCGCCTGCCTTCGCCCAGCTGGCCCAGCCCTGCACCACCGCGGCCCTGCCGCCGCACAAAGGGCTGTTCACCGGCTTCATTCGCGGTGCATTTATTGCTTCAAAGGACGCGGACGTCCCTGCGTGGCGACAACCAATACACGATCTCATAAACTGTCAGTAGAGAAATTATTTTGTAAATACGAGATAAGCGTAATGGAAGGTTTTGTGAGAGCGTTTAAAAATAGTTGAAGACTTATAAAACGAACTAGTAAGTCGTCAAGAAAGAAGAACAATGTTATTACATTGGGAATGTAATTTGTTTTGTTCAAGTTAACGTTAAGGCAGGAAATGAAAGGAATAATAGTAACATTTTTGGTTAAACATTGAGGAAATAAAAAGTGGAAACTCCTCAGGAACCACGTTAAACGAATTACTGCATTTCATTCAATAATTTACGTTAAGCAACCTCCTCCCATTTTATCTGAAAATGTAATCCAGAGATCTCTAGCTCTACTGGAAGAAGTTTCGCAGACATCTTCGGCTACTGTCGATGATTGGCGTGGAAGGTAAGTTGGTAGACATGGTTCGCGACTTCCTGCCGAGCACGTCTGGCGCCCAGCCCTGGCAGCCCTGACAGCGTCTCTGGCTATGGTGTTTTAGGGTTCGATTTCCGATGGATTTTAGACAACTACGCAGATCTGTTTAATGTGCTGCCTGAAAGGAAATTATTGCTCTGGTTGCTAGATTTACCTGTTTTTTTCTGATCAACACCAGGGAAATGCCGATGCAGTACTCTAAGAAATGGACTATGGGCCGTGCATGATGGTTCCTATCTCTTCTTTGACCTATCTTCACCCTCACCCCCCCACACACACACACTCATACACACTACCACACTCGACGGGAGAGCAGCAAGGAGTTTCTGACTGATATTCCTCGCAAGCCTATGTGAAAGCGTCGAGTTTCATTGTCCAGTGAGGGAAAGAGTTCTCTGAGTATAATGTATTACACTTACAAGTCTAACAACTAACACGGATACTTACGGGATTACACTAGACTATTTTTCTACTTATATACAATTAGTTCAGTGCAAAATTCGGATTTTGCACTATTCCTCAAACGTTCTTCTAGAATCCCATTGCAGTAGTAAATTTCTGCGTGAAAAAGTTGTTTTTCAAAAAATTTACTACACATTTTTTAAAGACCTAATTTTTTACAATTGTCTCAGTAAGGCAAAAAATCTATTTTCAATTTTGAAACTTGATATGTTAACATTCATAATTTTTGAAAGTAAAGAGAGTTAATCGAAAATGGATCTAGCACCATATTTTTTATCGCCCCTTGACACATACGAAGAAATATTTTAAGAAAAAGTTTGGTTATATGATAGAAAATTTTTTTTAAAAAATTAAATTTGCCTGAGTTTCGCGCAAAAGTTCCTTAAAATTACTCATTTTCGATCAGTTGAAATTGACTTTATTTCAAAATATGTTATAAAGACAGATTTCATTTCATAAAAAATCTGTGTTTTCAATATTATAGTTGTAGGAAGACTCCCAAATAATGCTAATGTAATTTTCGAAAAATATGGATTTCAACAAATTAACTCTATTTACGGATAAAGTTTAAAAACTACTGACATTTTTGATAAACTTTTGAATATGGTTTTGAGGCTTTATGTAAGTTACTCTCAAAAACCAAAATATCCCTTTGAAAATCCACAACCTTGAGTTCGTTCAGATCAATGCAGAATATCAGTTTTGGCAAAAATCGACTAAACGGTTTAGGCAAAAGCGTTGGCTACAGACGGATAGACAGAAATTTTGCGGTCAAGAACTTTTCCATATCAAGAACCCAGAAAACGGATTCTAACGGAACGATATGTCAAAGAATTTTATTATACTATGTAGAAAAATCAAATTTTTAAATACTTTTTTTGCCGAAATTGCGTCGTTTCTGGCACGCATTTAAATAACTTTCTCTTCTCACGCAGTGAGTACGATGCTTAAAAATGGCCCAGAACTCGCAGGTATAAAAACCGTGCAGACTTTCATTGGAAAATTGCAGAAGTTCAAATTTTCGGTGTTATTAAACAACTACAGAATTGATTTGAGATTTTTTCCTTTTAGTGAAATTTGTTTTTCAAGCATGTAAATATTTAAACGAAGTAATGTCACTTTCTCAAAAACCTGAGTAGCTTTGGCGTAATTGTGGGTATGATTTACACAACTGTAAAAACGACATTTTCTCAAAAATGCTACCACTTTTTATAGAATATAGATATCGAAATAAAAATAAATATTAAAAAATGGTGCAGGCCCCATTTTTGACAAACCCTCTATATATACGAAAATTGCAAAATAATGAACATTGCAAAATTACAATAATGATAGATTAAAAGATTAATAAATTTTAAAGTTACTAAAATCTGTCGTTCAAAATTTGTTCTTTAACACTTTAATCATATACAACTGTTTGAAAATATGAATGGTTTTCGCATAATTTTCAGGTCCATTAAGAAAAAGTTTAAATATCTTAAACTATGTGTTATTAATTATTAAATATTAAAATGTGTTAAACTTGTTTTACTCTTTCAATGTTGAACCTTGAAACTTATTTCTCAGTAAAATCTATTTAAATAATAGATCTTTAAATCATTTTATGTACAATTTTTTTGAAATGTGGTGAGTTTTTATTATTATTGGGAACATTGTATGAAATGTCAGGGTATAGAAAGTATCTATTGCCGACGATTCAGCGGGAGTGGCGATATAATTCCGATTGTCATTAAAACCTGTGAAATTTCCAAAATTGCAAATATTACAAATTCTATATCCGAGTTTCTCGTGTTTCTTTTGCTGAAGTGAGCTACGCATGATAGAAGTGAGGTACATAGGAAGAGTTAATAAACACTATTTGTGCTATTATAATACGAGCATTACGTATCCGCTACAGATAAAACGATTCAAATGTGCTGTGGGATGTTTTTTGAAAAAAAATGTCTATTAGTTGTTGTTTTATAATTGTGACCTTGGCTTAGTTCATATCAGGTCGCAATACGAGAATGACAATGCCTTGACACCGCAATTTGAGAAGTCAATTCTATGGATTTCATTGTTAGGCGACACTTTCATGCTACACAGATTTTGATAGTTGAATTTGGGTTGACATAATTAATAAAATCATTTATTTTCACACCTCATACACTACGAACGGTAATAGGTTTAAGTGATGTCTGACATGTATTAATATGGACATACATTTCAGTATTGTAGTATTACATAGTTATATTGAAGCGACAAAGTACGCGCTGTTGAAGTTTTGAACATTTTAATATATTCCATTAAAATTTATTTTTACTTTCTCTCCATTACTTGATAAGAGAAAGTATTGTAATCATGCACCGACAGACGGCGAATTTTCGACACAAAATCTCTTATTTGTGGGCCATGGGCATGATATAGTGGATAAATCTTGTTGCTATATTCATGCGTGTGAATAGTTAATCACTTTCTGTAATACGTTTTGCAGTAAGAATCATTCACACGGAAAAATTGATTGATCGATTGATTGATTGAAACGTCTGTCAGTCCGTCTATCCATCTATCCGTCTGTCTTTGTCTGTGACCCCAATATTCACGTAAGCCAAGGTTGCTTGTTCAAATATATGGGAGGATTACTATAGCGAACACAAAAATATTTTTAACATGTATATCAATGAGAAATTACCTACATATTCCCCTCATCATTTTGCTTTCAACACGAGGACGATTACATAGAATCTGAAACAATTCACCAACTAACAGTGTCCAGTAACCATTCACTTTTTGTTATTCCTTGTGGCAGACGTTTAATAGAGCTTCCTTATAAATTCAGTTCGTCACTCACGTTGCTTCCTCTGAGGCTCACGCCCTGTGCCACACCAGCCTTGGGATGAGCGTCCGCCAGCTGCGACCTGTCCGTCAAGGCACTGGTTCGGCGCCGTGTAGCCGCGTGGTGGCCGGCAGGGGGTTCTGCCCAGCCGCACGCTTGAAACCCTAGCTGTCCCCGCGAGAGGCCCCAGGTCGCCCAGGGCCCTATAACTCCCATGTGGAGACCATTACGATGGCGCACTCTTCTGCATCACTTTCTTTCAGGAACTAAGACACGCACTGCTGCCAACGATACTTTAAACGTGCGTGGCTGCTGTGGTGAGTTCGCGGGTCGCAAGCAGCCCCACAATGTTACAAAAGATAACGTCTATGTTCGCGCTTTCTTCAGAGGTTTCTTATAAGAATAGATTAAGAATAATTGAACATTTAGAAGACACTTTTCGTATTTCTCACAAATTAGCCAATTTGTAGGTGGGTAAGTTGGCGAGCCTAACCTGCACCTGCACCCGACGACACTAGCGCCTCCTATAGTAGCACTCTCGAGCTTTGTCCAAGGTTTGGATGGAGAGTGGCAGGGCCCTGGGGTCGCCTTGTAGCGCAACGGCCAGCTTCCTCTCGTGGGGTCCGATCAGGCAGACCCCTTCGGCCTGGGGTCAGCTCGAAGACTCCTAGCGCGGCCTCGCCGTCCTTACACCACCTTTCCACTAGACGAATGAGTGCTCACTTGGTCGCACGTTTCCGCCCCCCCCCCACGAGATCGTCACTAATTACTCTTTGAAACGACTAAGAGTGCTGTCGTTCACCGCTAGGGAGCAGTCGTGCGGGCATTGAAATCCCCTGGATCTGCCTCGCGTGAACGGCACGATGCGATGATTCTCAATATTAAGGAAAGAGGTTTTTTAACGTAATCTTTTCGTGAAAGACACATGTGGCAATACGATTATGAGCTATGTTTCAAAAATATGGTTTCCGCATAATTTCGTGTGAAGTAAAGGCAAGTTTAATTTTTTTAAAGCGATTTAATTCTCAAAATCTGCTCCAGAGTTAAGTTTAAAATTTGTCTTTGTATCAAGTGCAGGACGGTAAGAAAGTGATGCTACTCGTAGTCCCATTTCCAGCAAACTCTCTGTATTTTCGAAAATTTCCAAACAATAGATAAATGTGTTAATTGTAACATTTAAGAAGAAAGTCATTTCAAACAACCATTAGAAATGTACTTAAAGTTAAAGAACATGTACTAGCTTTATGCATTGAAATGAATGATGTGATTTTTCTGTTTTTCATCAAGCCCAAAAAACTCTTCAATATCAAGAAAACATTTCAAGATACTACAAATGTCATAAAAAAGACCATGTAACGCAAAAGTTTACATTGTGATAAATTTTACTAATATTTTTATATTATGAAACTATAATTATAAATATGTTTGTCAGCTTAAGAAATGTTTGTTTTACACAAGTATATCTTATTTTAGAATAAACAGCAACACAAATAGAAATACCATATGCAAAACAGGTAACTAAAATAAAAGTGCTATTTCCTGTAATGTAATTAAACGTATGTAAATAAAAGATAGGAACCTCCGTGGGTGAGGGGTTATCTTAGTCGCCTTTGAATCTTCAGTAAGCGGGTACAATACCGACTGAAGCGCCCGGATTTTCAAAGGGAGGGTAATCCACAGTAGTCATGTCACTCACAAGGCATGTAACAGAACCCTGGCGGTACGCCGGCAAAATCAAATCCCTCCGTCAACATTAATCCTAACGAGATCTCACTTTCCCCCGAGACAGTTCGGAAATAGTACCTGAGACCGAGAGTCAAAGTCGAGTGAGAGTCAAATCTCAGGTGTATTAGGGGACTGCCTGTGAGGCGCGCTGGCCGTTGACAAGGTTCCTAGATCCGTGTCGGAGGAAGGCTCCTAAAGAAGCCTGGTCCGAAAACTTAGAGAAGGCAACGGGAAACCACCCTGAGTAATTAATTCGTAGGAAACTCACAATGGGTCACCCTACTTCCGTTTGTGAAAGGTAGGACCAAATAAAAAGAAATAAAAGATCCAAAACTAATCTACCGAAGTGGGTGATTGAAAGTAAATCGTGCGCCGTGAAATTAAAATCAACTGCTGTAAACTACCTGGCAAGGAGCAGTAACAAAGGAAGTGACTTAGTGGCTGGAGACAATTTCTAATAAACGCCCTTAACACATTGTTTAAATCAACAATCGGACCAGCTGTGTCTGATCGCGTTGTGCATTGAGCGGTAGCCATTTTTGCAGACCTTGACGACATTATTTTATTGAAACTCGTTGCTTTATCGAAACATGGCGGCACCATAAGTATGTTGTGTGTGAGCGTCCGTGATCAAGCTAGTTTCATGGCAAAGGCTGATGGAAGCGTTTCCACGCACGCGAATACAGTGTGAAGAAATATGATTGAGAACATTCGGGATAGGTGACATACTATTTTGCTCGAAATACGTAGAGATGGAAATGAGATTCTGACGCGGATGTATGATGACAGTCTCAATTTTTTCATTTTTAGAATTCTCTATTGCCAGAACCAGGAAATCCGATTTCTAGAAGGTCGCCACAACAACAATAATTTCGAGTTCTCCCAATCCGCAACTGTAAAACGAAGCATTTTGATGGCTCAACACGTACATTGTAATACTTTTTTGAGTGTTAATTGGACGAATTGATAGTGAATTTAGTTGAACCTAATGTGCTTTTACAGTGCATTTCCTGTAGCGTATCTCTCGTCACCGACTTTGCATACGTAGAACGTCTCAAGACCGGCGATATTTTATTCCTTTGCCTCTGATTGATTAGTGATTCCTGGTACTAAGGTCATTAGTCCCGTGAGTTTAGTGCATGTTTCTAGCGCGAGAGGTTGCGTAAATTTTCCTCCACCCGCTAGTGAGATCCTGCGCCGACGTACCGTCAGCTCGCGGTTTTTTCCAACCAGGTATCTCCCACCAGCGGGGCACCGCCCCAGCCGGAACAAGCTCGACGATCCGGAACAGTCTCTCGACATGTGAGGTAGTGGAGTGCATGTTAGTTTAATTGTGTGTGTAAGACAAGGGAAGGGAGGATAGGGCGAGGAAGATCAAGGAAATATCGCGCGCGGTTCGTGGCCCGTTTGTTAGGGTACTGCTCCGTCATTCGTCTGATGTTGACCGGAGAAACGACGGAAAACTACCGACCGATCAGAGCAGCCGGCCGATAGAATTACCCTCCAGACAGCGACAGAACTGGGCCTACCCAGTGTCGAAAATCCTGCCACCGTCGGGACTCCAACCTAGAACTCCCCGGACAGAGGGGCTGCAAGGATGTCAGTTGATGCCCTGAGTAACCTCTCCCGGTCCTTAAACTATGCAGAACCAAAGTTCCGAAACGTGGGATTGTCCGAGAACGGAATTGCGAGCTTCGAAATCTACAGAATTGTTCCACAGTTCATTCAAATGTTAGCACATTTCGTTTTAATCCGGTCAGTTATTAAACTTTTTGCTTATGAAAACGATCTATCCGAAAAATATTTTAACAATAATAATAATAATAATAATAGTAATAATAATAGTATTGTCTGAAAGTGAACAGTTGTACGGTTGCAAGATACGGTTGTAATAAACTTTATTCATTTATATATTATAAATATAATATAATAAAAAATAATGCAATAAAGGCTCAAAATGTTTATACCATAAGAGAACGTTGAAACTAAATAATTCAATGAAATAAATTTCTACATTACAAATATTACTCAGTAGTATTGTTCATATTCTAAAACTTTTCTTGTGATAACATTTATGATGGTATATTTGTACAATACTGTAAAATTCACTAAATTATTTATCCATATTTAAAAGGTTGCTTTTAAACAATAATACTATCAATTACAATAAGTTATTTCAATTACTTTGCAATTT
This sequence comes from Gryllus bimaculatus, assembly GCA_017312745.1. Taxonomy (NCBI): domain Eukaryota; kingdom Metazoa; phylum Arthropoda; class Insecta; order Orthoptera; family Gryllidae; genus Gryllus; species Gryllus bimaculatus. The sequence goes on from BOPP01000212.1 coordinate 476,107, forward strand.
ACTAAACTATAAAGATAATTTAAACAATAATGAATGAAAGATATTTTAATCTCTATCTTTCTGTTAATAACTGAAAGTTATTAACTGTTTGTTGCATTTTTCCGCTGAATTGTATACTTGTAGTAATTTCTGCCAATGTACGATATCTTTTCTAACATGCTTCGAATTTATTCCCGTTCCGTCTTTTCCCAAATACCCTCTATGCATTGCAAATATTCCCAACTTTCTTAGCATTTTCTTTAAAGTTTTTCAACCAAAAGCCACTGCCAACTTTTTTAAATTTACGCTAGAACAAACGTAGGCACTTATTTCTGAACGTGTTCAGTTCTATGAATTTGCCCAGTTCTATTCCTGAGAGTTTGCGCTGAATTCGAAATTTTTGTTTCCTTCTTTTAAATTTCTCATAACAAAGTGCCAAGTCTTATTTAATTCGCCAAGCTCTATATAATGCTAAATTCATCTATTCTTGCCAAGGCAACATACTGTTTAGAATGATTACTATATATCTTCAAATATATTAAAACGAAGAACGTTTCTGTAATTAGAACAATTACAATGATAACTAAATATAAATTAAAATAATGTACTGGAGTTGATCAGTGCAGTAACGCCGCCGCCGCCGCCACCACCAACGGTCAAATCGGGGGGGATACGGCGAGGCGAGCGACGGTTAGTGGTGCGCGGGAGAGGCCTCGAGTGAAAGCACGGATGGGCATGGGCTGCGTCCCAAGAGATTTATTGTCGTTGTTAAGTGGCAATTCGGAACTGAGTGTTGGGCCGTTGGAGTGTGGAAACGCAGGTTTGACAAGGGTTAAACAATCAGATGATTAGTGAAAGTAAGAAATTGCGCACCAGAAACTGAATAAAAACAATACGCACAGGAAATCGTGTGCGGCGGTGGGGCCTCGTTGTCATAATCCCGCCCTGGTATAATATCACAGTGGCAGTACTGTAGCGGTACATCCGCGCAAGTTGAGAAAAGGTCGCTGGTAAAGACTAAGAACGCCTGACGAACATCAATCACGCGTCGTGCGGTTCGCAGCACCGCGTGAGGACCATGTTTCAGCACCGGGCTGGGGTGGAACCCTGGCGAATTCATCGGCCGTTAACGTTTGGGACAGAGGAGTTGGACCTGCTCCGAGGGAGGGCGAGATTCCCGGCGGACCTTCGCGGGCGAACCCGAGATTGCCGAAGACACCGCCGCCGTTCCGACGAGGCCCTCTCGCCTCCAGAGGAGCAGTGGTTTTTAAAACATCAAGAACGTTGACCGTGCACTTGGTTTCAAGGCCTGCAGCATTGCGATTTGTACAATTTCTATTTGTAAAGTGTGTTCTCTGATCATTAAAATATTAGAGTGGGCAAACGACTTTGGTAACGATCTATCTTCCTATGCTGCGCCAATTCTGGAGACCCAATCACCAAAATGTAAACCTGTCCCTTGCATATTTATTATGTCAGTGAACAGTACCGCTTCCGGTTTACCTCACAATAATATAAATGGGAATTTCTTTCATCAGCGAGAGAATAGTTGCATTTTGGGTAGATAATTTTCGAGTAAATATTATACATTTACTTTAAATTTTATTTGCATCCTCCTATTATAGGATCCCTGTATTCAAACGTTACTAGGACAAATGTTTCACTAATACAATACTCTCAATAGCTAACAAAACCCTAAACTCCCGTCCAATCTTTGTTCCTAGCTCCAAATCACATATTCAACCCTCATTAAAAAGAGTGGAATTTATCACCTAACTTGTAATAACTGTAAATTCAGGCATATGTAGACCAAACAGGCAGAAAATTTTTCAGTTAGAATTAATTGACCCCAAATATAATTTTAAAATTCCTTCACCTAGTCAACAAAGGCACAAAAATGAACATTTTGGAGAATTGGAAATTCTAATATTTTCAAAAACACTAATTTTTCTGTCTTGAAATAAAACATTCCTTGATTAAAAGCAGTCCCATTCTAAATATTTTATTAACTATTCCCTTAATCATTCTTTTGAGTAGGTCCTTTTATGACTACCTCTTTCTTCTCTTCTTCCTCACTCCCTTTCCCTTCATTGTAGGCTTCCTCTTTCTCTCCCATTCCAAAAGATGGTTGCCACCAAGCTGCAAACGCAGATCTTTGCCACTTCAAGTATTTTTTTGACTCATTGTGAACATTCATGGAGATCCACGTTTGCTTGAGCGTAAAGTACTTTCTATTTGACAACTATTTATATGATATTATTTGTTTTTCACTAATTTTCACTGTCACCCCTCCGTTTTTCTGTTCACACTTATTATTATGTTTAATTTCCCGGATTTTGCTAGAGATCCACTGAGGATGGAAAGTGGTTTCCCGAAAGTTAACTTTGGAAAATTGTTAATAAAATTATTAAAACTTTTGTGGAGATTATTTCCTTTACAATACGATGGATTACCACAAGATATCTGCTACCACCACGGAACCTATATTACTTCTCTGAAGAGAATACAACCATACGCAAAAAGTTTGAACCGCAATTTAATATTTTCTGTAATGTTTTCATGAAGGCTACGAATATGAACATTTGCGACCCTCTCTCGCCGCCATGTGCCACACCAGGTGCTACGAGTGTCACCTGAATACCCATGCCCTACTCTGACATTGAATGTGCAGCCTTTAATAAATTCGTTACTTCATTTTACTACTTTATCCATTCTTTAAGATAACATTCGAATCTTCTCTTGGTGCTCGATAGATTCTAAACACTACAACAACATCTAATTTTGGGTCGACAATTCTATTTATGTAATTTCTGATTCTTCATCTGTTGCGTAAAGTGAACTTTTTACTGCTTATTTTTACACAAATGAACACCCACTCCACTCTTGCCTACTTTGTTTCGTAATTTCAATAAATTATTTCGTATATGATACAGTACATAGATCTATATCTGGATGTCTTGTTTCTAAAGTATTATTGAATTCTATGGACTTGTTGGCAACACTTTGGTAATTACCAGCAACACAGTTAACGTATCCTTTACATAAGTCTTTTTCAGCAGCCTATATTATTCAACAGGCGTGAGAACAATGGCACAACAGACCCTAGAGTACAAATACCCGCTGTCTGTGCCGAGTTCCCTCTCACTTATTGAGGTGTACTCAATCACACCGTAAGTGTGAATTTGACATTTAGCTAATTGGATCTACAAAGAGTACATTCACGAATTCTGTTACTCACTAAAACATACATTTAAAGTACAACATCCATGCCAGTCTACTCTTTGTTTCCTTAATATATCCCAATTAATTTGTCCATTGGAAACTTCTTTCGCCTTCTACAATTACAAGCTTTGTAGGTGGATATAAATTTTATACAAACTAGAAATCAGCACTTCCTGTCATGACATTAAGATGAAAATTTGTAACAGTGATTATTGTTTTGATTTCATATTTTGAATCGTAAAATTGAGAAATTTAGGGAAGTGAAATATGATATTGAGAACAACGTATGGTAAGATCCCTTCCCTTCCTACCACAATCAGACTCTAAACTTCGTGCCCTGAAGTCAGAACACATCCCTTCACGCTATTTGTACACCCATCTCAGAAACATCGAAAGTAGTTGCTGGAGGACCCTGACAAACAAGGGGTCGACCAATCAAACGTCAGACGTGTTCGATGGGCGACGCAAAATGATTGAAGGCCCTTGACTGACACATCGCTTAAGGGACAACGGCGCGGAGTGTAGGCGCTCGGTTTCTCTGGGTCGTCTTAATCATTTGGTGTCACGGCTGGATTAATTTCTCTTCTAAGCGCCTAAGCACGTTCAAGTTACAAGGCTCTCTGATAATGTTGAAACATTGAACACAAATAACCAAAATTAGAACAAAATTTAATTCCAACATTTAAAATTTACTCACTAAATATTAGATTAATAAACACATTAGCTGTTTGAAAAAGTATTTATAAGAAATTTTCTTCCACGTATTTGCAAAGCAAATGTTTTTTTAAAATAATTGTTTATTTTTAATGAATAAAAAATGTATTATTACTTACTTACATACTTACGGGTACATTTATTTTTACTTACTTATGACATAGAATTTGGTTTCAAAAAACTCGGAAATCCCTGTCCCAAAAAAGGCTCTAAGCATGGGCTTATCCTGATTATGTATTAAGCCATATCTTAGTAATTAACATTTTAGTGTAGATACGCTTTTTTGGCAAATAGTATTTATCATTAACTTGTCTCCAAATTTTACGATTGAAAGTATAAAATGAAAACAATAAATAATGATGAAAATATGTTTATTTTAATCTTAATGCCATGATAGGAAGATTTATTTTCTAGTTTGGATAATGTTTTGATCCACCTACAATACATGCAATTTTTACTACATCTTTTACTTTCTCATTGCAAGATACGATCGACTACAGAAGTCGAGTTAAGTGGAAAAATGAAAAGTAACAAGTTTCTAATATTGTCATACTTGGGTGTGCTAATGGGTAATACACTTTTAGATTTCGGAACGAGGGAAACCTGCATGGTCATCCCCATGTTCTAAACGAAATTTCTTGCCAGGGGTCTTATATGATATTTTGATATATTGCGCGTAAACAGAACCAAAGTAGAAATTCGAAAATTGCTGGCTTCCTTCAAATTAGAAATGTTCCATACTTGGCTAGATTTGTTTCGACACACATTTAGTCAAATGTGACACTAAAAACATTCAAATTCATACATGTTTCTAGAACATTTGTTTCTTTGAAGCGTTCTTTGCTAATTTAGTTCTAGTGGCCAGTGGAAAAAATGAACTGCTGTTTCGCCTGTTCAACGAAAGACTGATCTGAATTACACTGTAAGCGAATATGATCTGATTGTGAAGTGATGGGGGAAATAATTTCATGCTTACCATTGCTACCAATTTATTTATTTACGTCAAAACCAGTAAAAAACTGTGTGTGACGTGCTATGGGGAGAAGTTAATTTGAAGGTACATTCATGTGCAGAAGCAAAACAAGGGGCCATCTCAGCATTTGCTCGAGGATCAGAGAAACTGGACGAAAACCTCATCGAGATGGGGGTCATTGACCCAGAAGCTGAAGTACAATACTCGTTACAGGTTCTTTAGAATTATACAATCCAAATGGTATAAAATACATTAAATGTCATTGTTAAAATTAAATATTACTTTTCCTTTTGGATGCTCGGTATAGTATCTAATTGTATAGAACCAGTTGTGCATCAGCATATAGATTTTACTTGGACTTAAAACTTTGTGCATCCGAATTTAATCGTTTAATGTCAAGCTGGAGCAAGTTTGTAAATAATGTTACATATTATTATATGTGCAATTTTTTTTAGTGAGTTGTGATACTGTCACCGGATGTACACCAAGTCATGACCCAAACACAATATTGTTGCCACCAAAATGTAAAAGCAAAAAGAGTTATTAATATAAGTAGTCTGTTTTGTTCTAGAATAGTTCCTTTCTTTACACTTGTTCACACGCAAAATCAATTTAAGCGACAGTTCGTTTAATTTCAATCGTCCGTATTTTTCCTCTACGTTGTTCAGGAATGCTAAGTATATTGACAACAGTTTAACTGCATGTATTGGCAATTAACCTTTAACAACCTGGCGCTGGGTCAATTTGTCCCGAAGGCAGTTTCTCTTATTGTCCTGAGAACATGGCGAGCTACCGATGTTGCGAGTTCCACGTAATCTCTCTGATCAACCTTTCCTATTAGGCGGACTGCATATGAAAATTGCCATTGAATAATCTGTTTCTGAATTAACCTGACCGGACGCGCATTTAATTATGAACACGTTTGTTTATTGCACTTTTTTTCTAGCCATTGCTAATTTACTATCCAACATAATTATTCCAAAATAAAACAAACGGCTTATTTTCGTGAATAAAAAGTGGACGGGTCCATTATGCTCGACGCCAGTGTAAGTGATATAGATCCCACGCCAGTAGTTAAGAGTTAATACTCTATAATTTTCAGTTGGATTAAACCAGCATTGAAGTTATTTAGATTTGGTAAAATTTTCTGCGGGTCTAACATGATACATTTTGATACTCAGCTTTACAGTCAGTAACTTGTTTATCGAATTCACGCTGATGTGTAGAGGCTATGCGCGTTCGCTAGATCCTCATCTCGCAGAGGTTCGTGTTTTATCACTTGACATTCAGTCCCGTCTTCTTGGCAATCACATGTGTGTATACGTGTCCGATGAAGGAGGCGTGAAGAGATGATTCATGATAAGCAGAAAATTTTCTGAAGGCATGCTCGAGTAAACTGGAATTCTATTTTTCATTGCGATCACTTTTTTAGCATTATCAATTATAATGTAATCTATGGAAAATTGAATGCCGAATGTTTTCATCCTTTCTTTCTACTAATCTCTTTGTATAGCTGACTCATGAGATAGAACAGACTCAATAGAGAGCATTTACAAACGAATGCCTCTCTTCAGATATCTTATTTAGTCTACATTTATTTCTCATAGTATACATAAGCACTGTCTTAAATAATACTTGTGCTTGAAGTGAGGGTCTCAACATAATTTTATAAGACTTTGTGTGTATAAGTTAATTTATTTTTCGTTTTTCATGGCAATTCCTCTTTTTGAAAAATAGAAAAATAAATTAAGGCGAGTACAACGCGTGGTTGTCTTTAATTATCGGACCTCCTCACCTTCAAGATAAATACTTGATTTTACCTTTAATGTCTTCGGAGTAGAAGTGCTTTCAACAAATGTGCATTAGCTTAAGTTAGTATGTTTTTATATTCTTTCTCTTCGTTTGAATTGATAAGTAAATCGCAACAGTATGACTGTGTTGCCACTTACTTAATTCTACGAGTAACTTCCGGACGGAACTCAGTTACTTTTACTTCTAGCTGTCCGGTGACGCCGGTCGTTGCATATAGGCCGACGTTTCTCGCTGTCATGTCGCAGGGCTTCTTCAGGTAACTGACGAAGCTGTTCATTACACCTGAAGAATGCCTGCGGACCATGACAGGCGAAACGTCGGGCCTATCTGCCAATAAGACACGACGCGGCGTCACACCGGACAGCCTAGAAGTATGGACTTCGAGGCCGCGAAAGCCTACGTGTACAGGAACTCAGTTACGTTTAAGTGTGGCTTACTGTTCTCTCAATTTTTTATCGTCTTCATTCTTTCGTCTACCTTTATTAAATCAGGTCCAAGTTTTTCAAGTTAAAGTGTTCATGATTAGCCTAAAACTCTGATTTGGCTGCAGTATATAATAATGCTACACCTGAGCCAGAGACCAGATGTCCATTGATAAGCTTGACCAACTAACTCATAGGTTCGGTGGGGTGCTACTTGAAACAAAACCTCGCGTTACCTGTTTTGCTCAATGTTTAACCGCTACGAGTTGCCAGGGAAAGAAGAAGAACGTAGGGGTTTCGTTAACTCGTGAAAAAGAGAAGAAGATAACTTTAATAAAGATTAATTGTATGGTTTTTTTTACAATCATTTGCTAATTATCTGCCAGCCTGTCATAAACTGTTTACGTGGTACCACCACCTTCTTTATACTTCCGGAAGCTAGCAAGTAAAGGGGGCTGTCAATATATGTGGCCGATTTACTCAATTTCGTGTAGAAATAGCGATACCAAAATTATTCTGTCATCAAATGTTAACGTATTAAGAACGCATTTTCTTAACGAATTAAGACTGTTATAATACACGTTTGGCAAAAAAAATTTCAGCGTTTTTTTCTATCCGGCTTCATTGACGCAACCACTGCGCTAAAGCAATCGGCTATCGCTGGATCGCTTTGCAAAAGTTCCACAGGTTAGACTCCCTACAATAGTACAGGTTGCGGTGGTTGTTATGATTCCGCGATGTGTCAACGCGTTAGGCCTTTAGCACCGATAAGTGTAGTGGCATTGTTTTCTCGGAGAGGGGCTGAGATCTGCTTTGATGGATGGTGCGAACCGGCGCCGGCGTGCCGTCGGTTAGGCGCGGGTTTTTCACCAATCTACGGTATCTCCTCCAGCGGGGACGCCCCAAGCCGCGACCTGCCTCTAAGCCGCGACTGGTACTCCCGGCATGATGTGGTAAGTGTAGCATCATGTGAGTGTAAGTGTGTGTAAGTAAGGGATGAGCGATAGGACAGAAGAAGAGGAGAGGAAAGATCTCGCCGTGGCCCGTATAACTAGGTACTCCTCCGGCATTCAGCTAGTGTTAATCGGAGAAACCGAAAAACTACGGATCAGAGCAGGCCTGGCGCTAGAATTCTCTCCTGAGCAGCAAACTGATTTCGACCTAGCTGAAAAGCTAGTGTCGAAATCCTGCCAGACAGCCGAGGTCGTAATGAGAGGCGCCGCCAGTCGACATGCAGTTGATGCCCTGAGCCACCTCTTCCGCGTCAGCGTATCTCCCCCATTCCTTCCTTTTTTAGTGCTGAAAGCCTCTCAAGGAACTGCTCACACTCATAATAGGCGAATATTCCATTGAGATTTCATAAGGCCTTCAGAACAGAGAGGAAGGGAAAGGAAGGATAAAGAAAAAAACAAGTCTGGTCATAAAACAATACGGAAAGAGAGATAATCGTGAGGACTTGGAAGAGAAAAAACCCAAAATGAAATAGAGGATGAATACGGAGAGCACGAGAAGAGAGGCATGACGAATAAAAGCAAGGCAAAGAAAGAATATGTGGTCAAAGCTAAAGGGAAGAATGAGGAACGAGAAGAGGTGAAATGGACGAGTGAAGGAAAGAGAAAGAAAAAATCTTTACTACAACTAGAGAAAACGTGAATCTGAGAGAAGGAAGATGAGGAAATAGAAAAGTTATATATAGGATGCCTGAAAGTAAATGATACAAACTTCTAGAGCTTGTAGAAAGATCGAAGATAAACACTTTTTGATAATGCATGTATGGTAGAAAATCTATTATATACATGTAAATTTTTTTAAATCCGAATGAGACATACAAAATTAATACGTTTGCCATGAATAGTTTTGAACCTATAATGGAAATATAGTGACTGTGCTAATGTTACCACAAAACGTACATAGAATTATTTCAAAAAATCTTTTGGGCATGTGAACGTTGCCCTTAAGTATTTAGTGGCGGTGTGCACACGTAATAGAGGAATTAATTAATGAAGAATATTACTACAAATTATGTTGAAACAACTACTGAAAATCAATATTTTTCAACATGAGTGTTTGTTCATTTAAATTGTTTTCTATTTTATGCTTAATATGAACTATTTGAGAATGATAGTTTGTACCAGTCATTCTTCTTATGTACGATATTTATAGACTATTCCACTCGTGAAATTAAATACAATATTGGTTAACTATGCACGCAAATGCCCCGATCAGGGCGGAGTATCACAAAACCTTTATCGCTTTTTCTATACGGTTTTTCTTACCGCTTCTCTCTACTGGCCAATCATAAACCGTGACTCATATCTTAGGAGGCGGTATACATCGATCGCTATATCGATGTTAAATACCCCGCATATGCACTACAACATAACCTCTTTGGTTTTAACATAGCTTTCAGTTTGCTTGCTTTTTGCGCAATTTGGAATTTTTATGAACAAAATTTTATTCCTGGAATGGTCTTATTAAATACCACTCGAGCTTTCAAAATTTTCAGATAAACCCCTTCACGCTTCAAGTAGGGGATTTATCGACAATTTCCAAAGCGCTTGTGGTATTACTTATGATAATGTAGAGCTTGTTGAATCTGGGCGTAAATATGTGGATAGGTCGAAGGCCCTTTAAACAATTACAATACCTACTTTCTACCGCCATCAAACCTTTTGAATTTTGGTATTCACCCCAAGTGATCTTGTGATCTCTCCTTCGCATCAAAGCCGCGGAAAAGAGACCACAAAACCTGCCGTCAGAAGCTGAGTACATGCTAATCTACCAAACTTTTTCTAAACTATTTATTTATTTCCTGGCGCGGACGTCACGCATTCTTCTTATAGACTTTGGCCTCCTCAGCACCAGAAATCAAACAGCGCCACAGAAGATCGACCCCACCATCACTTTTGCGCTTACTTCTCGGACAAAAGACCTGATGTACTCATTTAATTATTTGATTGTTTGCTACTTTGTTTCTTGTTTTATTTATACATTTAATAAATTAATAATTACTTACTTATTCAATTATTTATTTATTTCATCTCCAGTCTAAGTCCTCATACTAACCAGTTCTGTTTTCTCACTCCCTGATTATCATTTTCCTAATTGTCCGAACCTTTCCTAGAAATGTTCCTAATTATTTCATGAAGTGAGGTCCATTATCACCTAATATGATCTGTACAAGCGTTAAGTTTCTATATTGGAAGTAATAGTTCTCCATTCCCATCTATTTTCGTCTCCATGTTTCTGTAGGCCAGCAATTTAAAATGATGTGGATCCAATCTTACCTATTGCTGCAAAGCACGCAGATGCCATTGCTATGCGTATCCCCCTCTTGCGCCCCATTACGTGTGTGAACGTAACTTTTGCATCCACACACTGGACTCGTGTGAATTTGTGCCACTAGCAAACATTTTTATGCTGTTGATACCAGGATAACTTGCCTTTTAATACCAGAAACTCTATCAGAAATTAGCCGCTTTATCTTACGCGTTTCCCTGTCTCTACCTAAGAAGAAACGTTTCCCAGACCTGCGCGTTCTGGTAACAGTGTAATTTTGCACGACTAGTAGCACAGATCGCTTTCTTGTAATTGCACTCTAAAGCGCCCTCGAAAATGCGTGTCAGCCTGTTCTCTTGCTAATCTAATTCAAAGAGTAACGGATTTCATTTTAAAATCTATACAAATCCTTTCACCACCAACCTCTCTTAAGACGCCGACATTTGCTGAGAATCTACAAACTCCAAGAATTAATTTGTAATAATCTGTTTCGATGCTTTCCAATCTATCTTATCCACTTCCCAGATTTCCGCCCAATAATTCATAGCTTGGAGGATTCGCGATTTAAACATTGTGTCGCACACCTTTAAAAGATATTCCGGTTTTCTGCACACTGCGAAAATTATTTCTTTGAATTCAATTATCCTTTACTATGAGCCGCTATTAAATGACTATTTCATCCCCCGTTCATAGAAAATTTTGCACCAAGATAAGTGAAAGTTCTTGCAGAATTGAGTTCCTGCTGTGCCCAATACCATTTCTCTTTGTTACCCCAAATAAACAAAGTTTTGAAGACAACAATTTTCGTTTTTTGAACAATTACGTTTGCTCACGCTGTCTCACTATACCTTTCTGGAATGTTTAAACTACTCTTTAAGCCATCAATATTTTCTAAACATAGAACTAAATCATCATCATATAGTAATCTGGAATTTTCAGGTGATTAATTTCTGGCACAGATGTGTCCGCATCCTGCAACTATGTTATTAAATCGTTTCGCAATCGTAAAACCGCAAAACATGATAAACAATAGCGGTGAGAGAGGACAATTCTGTCTTACTCCTACTCTCGATTTTATTTTCCGCGTTATACATTCGTTGCCACATTTTACGCCGAAATTTACTTCTCTGTACATGCTCTGCAACACATTTAAAACTTCTCATAAGACACCTAGTTGATTTAGTGTATGCCATAAAGCTTCTAGGTTGATTGAGTCAAAACCCTTTTCTAAATCCACAAAACTGTAATATAAACAGCCCCGTTAACGCGAAAGCGCCTGTTTTACTAGTGTATCTAACACGAAGATATTGTCCATAGTAGCGAAACCTCTCCTAAAATCTGCCTGCAATTCTGAAATTTTACTATATTATTCCGCTCATTCATTCAGTAGAACGTTGAGAATTTTACGGAACAATTTGCTTAGAGCTAGTAAAAAACTAATGCCGTGATAATTTCTGGGCAATCTGCCTCGCATTTATTTTTAAAAGCTGTTGGAGGATATCTGAACTCCACGTTTCTGGATACGATCCGGTATCAAGAATGCTATTAAACAAATTGAAAATACTCTCCCGAACAAGGTTTCACCATTCTGAAATATACTTTGTCGGAATGCCATTTTTGACAACGGCGTTTCTACTATTCGTGGCTTCACTCTACTTTATTGGTTCTTATTATTGATTGTGAATATATTAAGGATACAAGAAATATGAAACTAATTGGAAAAAGTCATAAATGAAAACTGCAAATCTTAGTGGTTGCTCATTTTTAATCAATTTTTTAATGTGAACTGTTCATTTCTTTGACACTTTTCTTCACACTTATTAAGATAAATAATGAATATTAACGAAATAACATAAGAAATAAACTAAAACTGAAAACGTATGATCTATGAAATTATATTTAGTATATTTACAAATTGACAGGACTTCACCTAGTGTGAGATAAATTTAATGACAATATATACAATTATGAATCATTTTACATATTGATGCTAAGTTTGTGGAAGATTGGATGCCTTTTGAAGGGAAATTTGCTATATTGTATTGATATATTATACTAAAAAAATCTGCAAAAAGCATTGACGCGAGTAAACGTGTTATTTTTTAGAACAGATACCTTGATTATTTTAATGAATAATAGAGATGTAGTAGGCAATGGGCGGGCAAATGGCGGGCAGCGGTGCAAGGCGGGCCAAGCGGGCCAAGGGCGGGCTAAGGCGGCCAAAGGCGGCCAAGGCGTCTGCAAGGAGGGCAGGCGGGCCAAGGCGGGCAAGGCGGGCCAAGGCGGGCCACGGCGGGCCATAGCGGCCAAGGCGGGCCAATGGCGGCCAAGGCGGGCAAGGCGGCAAGGGGGCCAAGGTGCGGGCAAGGCGGGCCATAGGCGGGCCAAGGTCGGGCTCAAGTGCCGGCCAAGGCGTGCAAGGCGGGCATAGGCGGGCCAAGGCGGGCAATGGCGGGCCAAGGCGGCAGAGGGTGGCAATCGGGCAAAGGCGGGTCCTAAGGCGGGCCAAGCGGTCCAAGGCGGGCAAGGCGGGGCACAAGGCGGCCAAGGCGGTGCCAAGGGGGCACAATGGCGGGCAAGGGGGCAAGTGCGTACAAGGCGGGCAAGGCGGGATCAAAGTGGCGTGGGCAATGGCGAGGGCAAGCGGGCAAGGCGGGCAATTGTGCGGAACGCGGCCAATGGCGGGTCGTCCAAGCGGGCAAGCGGCTCAAGTGCGGGCCAAGGCGGGCCAAGCGGGCCAGGCGGCCAAGGGGCCAGCCAGGCGGGCAAGGCACGAAGGCGCCAAGCGCCATGGCGCGGCGGCAAGCGTCAGGGGCAAGGGCCAGGCCAAGGCGGCCAAGGCGGCCAAGGCGGGCCAAGGCAGGGCAAGGCGGTCAAGGCGGGCTCAAGGCGGGCCAGCGGCGGCCAGGCGGTCTCAATGGGCGGCCAAGGGCGTGCCAAGAGGCCAAGGGTGCAAGGCGGCCAAGGCGGCCAAGGCGGGCCAAGGCGGCCAAGGCGCGCAGGCGGGCCAAGGCGGCCAAGGGGCAAGGCGGGCAAGGCGGGCACAAGGCGCCAAGCGGCAAAGGCGGCAAGGCGGCAAGGCGGGCCAAGTGCGGTCCAAGGCGGCCAAAGGCAGGTCCAAGGCTGGCCAGTAAGGCAAGGCGGGCAAGCGTCAGAGGCAAGTCGAAGCGGCCAAGGGCGGGGCCAATGGGCCAAGACGGCAAAGGCGGGCAAGGCGGGCCAAGGCGGCAAGGCGGCCAAGGCGCAGCGATCCAAGTGCGGGCCAGGCTGCAGTGCGGCCAAGGGGGCCACGCCAGGCGGGCCAAGGCGGCCCAGTGCGTGCCAAGGCGGCCAAGGCGGCAAGTCGCAAGGCGGCGCAAGGCGGGCCATACGGCGGCCAAGGCGGCCAAGGGGCCAAGGCGGGCCAAGGCGGGCCAGCCCCAGGCGGCGCAAGGCGGGCCAAGCGGGCAAGGCGGCCAAGCGCAGCGCCAAGGCGGCCAAGCGCAGGCAAGGCGGCCAGGGCAAGCGGGCCAAGCGGCGCGCCCAAGGCGGGCAGCGGCCAAGGCGCAAGGGCCACGCCAAGCGGCAGCGGCAAGGCGGCCAAGGCGCGCCAAGGGGCAGCGCCAGCTGGCAAGGCGGCCAGAGGCGGCGCGCCAAGGCGGCCAGCGGGCAAGAGCAGGCGGCCAAGGCGGCAGCGGCCAAGGCGCAGGCGGCCAAGCGCCAAGGCGGCCAAGGGGCCAAGGCGGGCAAGGCGGCAGGCCCAAGCGGGCAGCCAAGGCGGGCCAGGCAAGGCGGCCAAGGCGGCCAAAGGCGGGCAAGGCACCATGCGGGCAGCGCCAGCGGCCAAGGCGGGCAAGCGGGCCCAAGGCGGGCAAGCGGCCAAGGCGGCCAAGGCGGCGCGCCAAGGCGGCCGCCAACGGCCGGGCCAAGGCGGGCAACGGCAAGGGGCAGGCGGCAGCGCAAGGCGGAGCGGGAAGGCGGCAAAGCCAAGGCGGGCCAACGGGCGGCCAAGCTGGCCAAGGCGGCAAGGCGGATGCCAAGGCGGCCAAGGCGGGGCCACTGGCGGCCAAGGCCAGGGCCAAGGCGGCAAGCGCAGCGGGCCAAGCGGGCCAAGGCGGCCAAGGCAAGCGGCCAAGGCGGGCCAGGCGGGCCAAGGGGAGCAAGCGCGCCAAGCGGGGCCAAGGCGGGCTCAAGGCGCGGACAAGGGAGATTTTCACTATATAAAGAATAACTCATTTACTTTGATTAGGGCTGTGATTTATTATAATTCATATCTTTTTACTTAACACGTGAAGAATGTAAACAGAATGTTTGATAAAAGATTATCGTTTTTCGAACGCAACGCATAATGCTTCTTAATTAGGTTATCTAATATAAGCTTATGAGAAAATAAGTGCGTGCATAAGCTGGGCTTCTAAAGACTAATTAGGTTAACAAAGGAAAAGTAAACGATGACACCCTCTATATTTTGGTGTCAAAATATATAGTTAACAGTACGACAGTAGATGTTCTTACCCGTCAAAGGAATTATCGTGCTCTCTGTTCGAACAGAGGAACTGCAAAGCTAATCGGACGAACTGTAACTTTGTTCTGGAATCCTACCATAGTTTACACTTGGCAAAAGTTAGTCTACAAATTATGGTCTGCCTACTACCATGCTCCAGAACTTGTATCGGTTATTGCCAAGACACTATGTGAAAGGAAGAGGAAGGGCGAGAGCCGAAGGAGACGTGAGATGATAGAGAGGGTCGTAAAGAGAAAAACGCATGCAGATAGAATTAGCATGAAAGAAAAATAAGAGAGTAATGGTAGAAAGAGAGAAGAGGAGACAGAGACAGTATGAGAAAGAGAGACAAGAACAGTGATATGAAAAAATAAAATGAACTGAAGTGAAAGAGTGTGAGAATGAGCAGCGAGAAAGTGAAGAAGGAGAAGAGTGAGTGGGAAATAAGATGTAAGGGAGGAGAAATTAGTGAGACATGAAATGTACACAAGGGAGAAGAGAAACGAAAAGAAGAATAAGAGTTATTGAGATGGTGGCGGATAGAAAGAGAGAAACGAGGAGAAAGAAAGAAGGTAAAAAAGGGACGAGCGGGGACGAAAGAAGAGAGAGAAAGGAGAAATGGAGAAGAAGAATAGCATAAGACAATAGACGATGATGGAGGGAGAGAGACGGAGAAATATAGAGAGAGAAGCAGGGAAGGAGGGGGAGAAAGAGGAGGACAAAGAGAAGAGAGGTAGGGAAAAGAGGTGAGAGGAAGAGGGAGAGAAGGGGTTGGGAGAAAGATAGGGGACGAGGGAGATTAAGAGGAAGATGAGCCAGGAAGAGAGAAAGAGAGGAGAGGGAGACGGAAGGGGTGTAGACTGGAGGAGAGGGAGGGCAGGAACGGGGCGCAGTAACGGGAGGGAAGAGTTGGAAGAGAGGAACGTTGAGGAGAGCACGGGAAGCAGGCACATCTGGGAGAGGTACGGATAAATGATGGGAAGGAAGAGGGGAGAATGCCGTAGAGGTAGTCGAGCACTTGGGAGAGAGAGGAGGAATCGGAGAGTGGCGTGGGCTTTCGCGGTGCGTGGGCCACTGTGCCTTCCTGGTCCGGCTGCCGCGTGGCGTGGCGTGGCGGCGGTATGGTTTGGCGTTGCACGTGTGCGGGCTATGTTAGTTTTTTTTTGCGGCCTAAAGAGCGGGATTAAGATTGTGCAGGCGCTGAGGAGAGGGGAGGGGGAATTCCTGACTTCACGGGTATCGGATTGGGTTTGTCCAATGACTTCCTGTTTCGATATATCTGTAATAGTAGATGTAGATATTTACGTATTTTATATTTGTTATTTTTGTTGTTGTCTTTTGAGGAGGAGGGGGAGGGGGAGGGGTCGCGCCCGGAGCGCAAAGTTCGCTCGAACGGAGCGCCGGATCGACAGCAGTGGAAACGGCCGCCCAGGGCGCGCGGCCTCACCACACGCAACCAATGAGCTGCCACACGGGGGGTCCACTGCACAGGTAGGCCCACCATCGAGGCCCGTCCCGCGGCCCTCAACGCCGAGGCGCTCACGCCGGCCGCCTACTCGACCGCTCACCCGGGTACACGGACCCCGCTCACCCGGACACGTTCAGCCGACGCTCACAACCGCCTCCGCAACTCCGGGCACCGCTACACCCCGGACCCGTTCGCCGGGCCTTGCTCACCCCGCTTCGCTCACGTCTGGCCTCCTCACCAGGCTCGCTCACGCCGGTCTCACTGAGCGTGCTCATCTCCTAACATCACCCGTCTCGTTCATCTGGCCTGCCTATTCCGCCCTCATCACCCGTCCCCAATCAACGGAAGTCCGGCTTCCACTGGGTTCCGCTCACCGGCTCATCACTGCCGCCGTGCTTACCCTCTTCCAGCCCCACTCACCCCACCTCGGCCTGGTTCCCGCACCTGGCCCCCCTTACCTGACCCTGCTTACCCCGCTCCTCATCATTCGACCCACCATCCTGGCACGCTCACCCGAACAACCCGCTCCCCGGCACTCACCCTGCCTCGCATCGTTCCTTCCTGGGCCCGCAGCTTCCGCACCGGGTGAGCCCAACCGCCGCCCTTCGTCCCACACAATATGTTTGTCTCCCGTCCTCAATCCTCACCACATCCCATTTCCTCCCTCACCAATCATCTCGCTCCTTCTTTTGCTCGTTTTCTGCTGCTCTTTTTCAGGTCATGTTCATGTACAACAATATGCGCGTTTTGTGTGTTCTCACCCACCCAGCCACCTCAACCGCTCCCAGGAGTATCCATTTATGGTTCCTCGACTCTTGGCTCCTGTTCCTCCGTGTGTGTTCTGTTGCAGGTCATGGACAAAATACGTCATAATTTCTTATGTTTTTTTGTCTTGTTTTCCAGAAATGTTTTGAAATGTTTTGTAAAATGTTGAAATGTGCCTTTTCCCCTCTCTTCCTTTACGTCCTTACTAATTCAGGGGGTAAATATGTATAATTTTTACACGATTACAAAATAGTTTTTTAATTTGCTTTATAATTTTCTGCTGAATTTCCATTTGAGCTTTATATATGAGTGGATTTGAGTATGAGAATTTGAGATTTTTTTGTCTTCCTCTTCGTACATTTTATCGCATTCTGTTTGAATCAAATTATTTTTTTTTTCGCGAAAGTATCGATTTCTTCTTCGTCAACTTTTCGCACTCTTTCGCATTCGTATTTCTTTGTCACACATCCGTTGCTTCCTTCTTCATGAAAACTACAATTTTGGAAAAAATTATTATCTTAGATACAATGGTCTTCTTCTTATTCTTCTCTTTCTTTTGCACTATAATTCTTCCCGAGGAAGAAACTCTGTCTTCTCGGTTGTGTCGCTTGTGTGTGAGCTCTTCTCTCTCTCCTCATAGAGAACGTGTTTTCTTTCCCTGGAGTTTGGACTCGGTGAGAAATCTCTGGATGCCGAGTGAGTGTCTCATATGATGGATTTTGAGGCGTGCGGGTGCAAGAAATGGTATCTGACATTTTGCGTTTCCTAGGAACGTGAATATATGATGTCTCTATTTACTCGAAACGAACAGCTCAGGTCCTAATCTACTAGTGAATTGAGGGGCAACTAATCAAAACGCATATTTTCCACTGGTGGAAAAAGTTGAGTTTGATACGAAATCGTGTAGTTTTTAATATGCTCTTCAAGATCTGCTTTTTAGATTTCTACAAAACGCATTAAATTGATTAGAACGCTTTTTGAAGAAATCTGAAAGCAGGAGCACGTAGAACGTATTAAAAACCACACTGATTTCACATGAAACTCACCTTTTTCCACCAGTGGACAATATGCGTTAGTTGCTCCTCAATTATTTTTGCTATTTGTTAGCTCGTTTTGGATCAACTTGTAGTACGAAGATAGATACTCCCTCTCCTCCACAAAAGCCAATAATGTCGCTATCGCGTCTCCTAGGAACTTGTAAACATGACACTAGAAATGAGCTTCGCGGGTTGCAACCTGCTAGTGAATTATTATTGCTTCGTGTCGCCTCGCTTCGAATCCGATTGTGGTGCCGAGATGGCCACTCCCTGTCCCCCTCGAGAGTCGATTTGGCCCGCCATGTGAGATCCACGTACTTACACCCGCCCGCCTTATTTGTTGCAGTCGTGTTGCGTAGAGGGTCTGGCGCTGGGCCGCGCGCGCTTCGTTGTAGACTCGTCGCGTAGACTTGTTGCTCCTGAGCGCCGCCGCACAAGGCCACCTGTATGATTCAAGGCCTGGGCGGCTCCCGCCCGCCCGGGGCAAGGCGCTGCGAAATTGGCCGACAGCGCAGGAGGTTCGTTCGCTGTCGTAACTGTGTTTGCACGCTCCGTGGAACGGGCTGAACGTTTTTCTTCTCAGATGCTTGTCTCCGCCACTCTTTTTGGATTCTCTCTCTCTCTCTCTCTGCGCTTTCTGGCTGTCTGGCTGTTTCTCTCTTTCGCTCTCTGTGTCCTGTTTTTTCTGTGCGTCTCACACTTCTGTTGTGTGTGTTTTTTTCGTGCCACGCGAGGCTGTTGCACAAGTTGAATGTAGTACACGTCTTTTCTTGCGACGAAGTTCCGACTATCGACCTCTCGTGGCGATCTTTACCACACGCCCGTCGGAAGAGGAAAAAAGAAAACGGAGTGAGTTTTTGGCGTGTTTGCGGTTCGTGTATATCTTCCTCGTGAAGCAATGTATTTTGCTTTTCTTTCGTCTCTGTCGAATGTGCTCGAGATGTTAAGGCTTATGTTTCACTCTTCCACTTTATTCGAGTTTCTTTTCGTCAATGGTTTTGCTCTAAATTGTCAGCATTTAATCTGTGTTTTATGTATGTGCATTAGAAAAAGAAGAATACAACTTTACGGTAAGTATCTACTGGTCATGTTTTCTTTTCTATGTATTTTACATGTATTTATTTTTATTAATTTTAAAATAAAGTTAGGAAAAGGGGAATAGTAAAAAAACGTGCCATTTTGATTTCATTAAGATGTTTCAGTGAATCATTTAATTAACACTTCATTTGTTCTTCTCGAAAATCTAACGTACTTTATTGCTCGTTTTGGAAGATTACTCGTAATTCTAGACATATTTAAACGAACACACCTTTATTTTTGAAATCACTTACATATTTATAAAATTTCGTTCTCCCAAGTAAGAAACGCAACCAAAGATAAAATCACGTGCATGAAAAAGATTTTTTCTAAACAGGCGTAATAAAAAAACAGACATCTTAGATTTGCGTACGACATAATATTTGGGATCAGACATATGACTCATTATAAGGGAATAAGTTATAATTCATTTTAATTATTAATATTTAATAATAATTTTATAGTCATTAATTATTAAGAAGTTATAAATATTTTAGTAAACTATAATTCATTTTAAGGTATTATGTTCTTTGCTTAACATTCCTTTGTGTTGAACGTCTGTTTTATTCTACTGTACAAAGAATTTTCATACTTTGACTAAATATGTGTGTTGTCAATGTCTTAATTGTATTGTATTATTTGCATATGTGGTTCTTTCAATCTCTAATTCAGCTCTAATCTTCTACACGCTTTGGATGTAAAACGTTTGAAGTGTATTGCAGCAGTATTTAAAAAATGCCATCACAAAATGCACCTGCAACCGAGAAAAAAAGTGAAGTTCGTTTTGAATTCCGCGTCTAGTGTATTGGCCAACAAGTGAAACTCACTAACACCAAAAGGGTTATGAGATGCATGAATATAAAGTTTATTCTGATAAATTTGTCTTTTCGTTACCTGTTTCTAGGTGGGAGATAAATACTATTTTTCTTTTACACATACTTTCATACATACTATTGCTTTTGAGAGACGAAAAAATCATGATCAACGTTGAACTTTTCCTCTACATTTTCAATGTTTTGAGTCTTACAGAAACTAAATTATCATAATTTATCTGCAAAGTAAACTTATAAAAAATAACAATAGTGGCTTATTGAATAAATAACGAAAAAAAAAAATTAAAAGTGAACTCGACTGGTTTCGACGAAAACTTGCATTTTTTCAAATTGGGGGTACAATGTCCGATGAAATTATAGCGCCATTTTGAAGCGATAATTTAGTACATTAACTTTAGAACTTTAGCAATTTCACTCAACTGAAAAGAAAAAAAGTGTGGCATAGTGATGTAAATAACTCATAAATATTAAAAAAATGGACTCAGTGAGTTTCGAAGAATTGTTGCGTGTGCAAAACCGTTCACCAAGGGCAGCCACGTGTGTCCAATTAAGAAGTAGCGCCATTTTGAAGATTCCTTAAATACTTATAAATGATTATGAGAAACCAAAAAAGTCAAAGGTTCAAAGGTGAATATTTCATATTCATTTTCAATGTTGTGTGTTTTGTCAAAGAAACAACATAATCGATAATTTAGTGCAAAAAGTGCAGAAGTACAGTAATTTCACTCGCAGAAAGAAAAAGAATTAAGCTAGCAATGTGAGTAACTTAAATCATAATAAATAGACTCAGTGAGTTTCAATGAAAGCCCCGTCTACAGGGCCTGGTGCGGTATCAGATAAGCATTTGCGTCATTTTGAAGCGACAAATGCTTGTGAACAAAAGAAAAAAAATGGGTTCAAAGACGAATTTTTCTAAACATTTTCAGTGTTTTGTGGCTTAGAGAAACAAAATAATCGATCATTTAGTGCACAAACTCTAGAACTTGAGAATTTAATTCATCGAAGGAAAATTAAAAAGGGGTGACCTAGTGATGTGAATAACTAAAAAAAAACAACAATAAATAGACTCATTGAGTTCCGACGAAATGTTGCCTGTGCAGAGAATCGTGAGAATTGGTCAATAAAAGTAAGCTTTTTACAGTTCCAACGTATCGGCCGTAATTTGTGGATTGCTTCAAAGCTATAAATATACAATAATATACGAGATAAATGTACAAGTAGTTAAATTGGTTATCACGTTTTATCCCAACATATTCCAAATACAATTTGCCATACTCCAAGGCAGATAAAATAATAACTAATTACCTGTATTTAAGAGTATGTTAAGCGACATATGTTACACATTTTGTAACATATACTTCATAATACGAGGTCAGGATAAACAGAATATTGCCTGTGCTCAAATCCGTCGTGAATAGATGCGTTGTCTGATGGAGCAATAGCACCATTTTGAAGCGACAAATGCTAATGAGAAACAAAAGACTGTAGGTTCAAAGATTATTTTTTCCTATAAACTTTCAGTGTTCTGTGGCTTAAAATAACAAAATAATTGATAATTTAGTAATCAAACTCCAGAACTATAGCAATTTCACTCACCAAACGAAAAAAAAGTGACTTAGTGGTGTAAAGAACGCAAAAACAAACAATGGACTCGGTGTCTTTTGACGAGGGTCGTGGCCAGGTGCGTTGTCCGATGGATCGGTAGCGCCATTTTGAAGTGACAAATGCACCCCGTTGCTCTTTATTCGCCCCCAGGACCGATCTCCCGCCCCCGTGCCCTCTCGGGGGGAAGGGGGGGGCTGTGGCGGGGTGGTGGCCTGGGACCACCTGTGGCTCCCACTTAGTGGCTGTTCCAGCGGGCGTCGGGGCGTGGCGTGGCGTGGCGTGCCGCGGCGCCGGGGCACGGAGAGACAAGATGAACGGAAGAGCGGGGGCGGGAGGCGGGGAGGGGGGGAAGGAGGAGCCGGGAGATGAAAGAGGCGGAAATCAATAAAAAAGGATTTTGCAGGCAAGCAGATGGGTAACTTCCCGGACTTTCCGTAATTTTCCCCTTTCTCACCCCGCCCCTCCGGGCCGCGGCCGGTGGATTTTGCGTCCCGCTTTAGTTCCATTTCCTCTCACAGTCTGCCGCTGTAGTGCGAGCGCAGGTCTTCCTCGGCGAATAATCGCATCTCGTTTAGGGCTTCTGGGTTTTGCGCGTTAACCGTAATCGGCGGAGAATTCGTTTTCCTCGCGGAGTTCTCGCCTTTTCCGTTGGGTTCTATTTTGTTGATCGGTGATGAAACAGAAAGTTAATAAACCCGGGGATTTTGTAGAAATATTGTAGACTTTTGATACAGTGAAGGAGAAAAGTCCGTCCATGAAAGATATACGTGCTTAGAAATTATATTCACATTATATTCACACTTTTAATACAGTTGAGAAGTTGAATCGTTTCGACACGACTTTAAAATTTATCAGTTGAAATGTGAATGCAATAAAGTTTCTATACAATTCTTGTAACTCTCTTTCTCCTCTTCCTAACCAATTAATCCACTATTGTTGAAATTGTATTGCGACGTGGTTTTTGTAAAAAAGTTGATGTCAAAATTAAGGTAGTTGTTCTTTGATATAAAAAAAGTTTTCTACTGAAGCACTCATTTGGAAAGTATGATATTAGAAGATTTTTTACTTGACTTCAATGATCTATTCTTCATTTCCACCAGTGAGCAATTTTTTTCTTCTCGATCATATTTAATTTTCATCAAACACAGCCGATATGTAGGAAAATGTCTTAAAATACGCACCATATCAACGGTTAGTTTTTTGAATCGAATCAGTTTGGATGTTTTTGTTACCCTTGATGCTTATAATCCAATCTCTATTGTAAAAGTGTTCAGCTACACACTTAGAAGACACTTCCTTCCAGCATTTCGATGAATATCATAATAAACGAAAATTTGCAGAAGTGTAGTTTAACTACTACAGTGCGATAATGTTTATTTGACTGCAGTGAGAGTGTTTTACGCTGAGAAAATACTGTTTTGTGCAATTTAAATAAATTAAATAAATAAACCAATTAATAAATGTCTTTATTGATAGCGAGGCTCAGGTAATTTAGCCCGCTCTTCCGCCAGACCATTTTCGAAACAAAATTAATACGATAGTTAATGAAAAGAAGGTCATTCGAAGAGAAATGCGTACGCAATTTGGATGAGGGGGTATTTCACATTGAGGACAGGAATGTAAGCGAGGGAAGAAGAAGAAGATAGAAAAGGGAATACTCTAATAGCATTTGTGAGGTGAAATTTATTTATTACTAATTTATTATTTTATTATTTATTACTAAATTATTTATTTAAAAATTATTTTAACTTCCATAACATTTATTTTTGTTTCCTATTTCCTGCGTACGAAAGCTGTTCAAACTTGCCGCTTCATCTGCCAGGGTATCCCTTGCACTATTCGCCACTGTAACGTTTATACAATTATTTTGTGAAACAAAAAACACATAAATTAAGTTTTTTTAAAATTTACCGTTCTAAATAAGTGCAGGAACATGCGGGGCGCATGTGATGGAACATGTTAAGGAAAACGTTGTGGGACATGTGCACATGAGGGAATATGTTAAAGAACATGCGGCGAACACACGAAAACACACAAAATATCAATTAGGGAACATGCGAGGTAACGAGCACTGGAACGTGCGGAGATACAATGAACGTGGGGAAAAAACGTAGGGATGTATGCGGAAAACACGTGGGGCAAATGTAGGGAAAATGCAATGAATTGTGTGTGGGGGAAAGATGGCGCCTGAGTAATATATCGCCAGTATTAACCAAAATGAAACCCTTTTAATTTTCTATTATAATCTGTCTAAAAACTTCGCTTCGAGTCTAAGGTTTCGATGTAGGTCTTCAGATTCATTATTATGAAACATAAAATTGATCGAGGATGAAAATATAGTGCAATCTCTAGAAGTAATGATTCTGCTTTCTTCTTATGACTGGGGAAAATAAAAAGATATATTAAAATTTGTGTGTACCTACCCATCTTGAGTTCTAAAGAAATTCCATTTTCTTACTGAATTAATGAGGAAAAAGATTACAACTTCGGCTAATTAAAGAAATGTGAAACAAAGGAACAAGGAAACGAGAGTGATGTCGGATTGTTTACTCCTCCTTTGAATGTAACTTACATACAAATGAGAAAATCTAGCCTTCATTATTTGCGACAAGGAAATAATTATTTCACTGACAAAACATTAGTCAACATTTATTGAACACAGAATAAATTTATTGACACAGAATATTGACTGTGTATAAAGATTTTGCTGTGGACGTCGTCACTAAAACACATTTCAATAAAATAAATTAAAACTAGACACATTTACGAGTGCACTTCAAAAAAAGTTAAGTCGTGGTGAAAACTTACTAAAAACAAATGTAGTATCACCTTAAAAAGTTAATTTATGTATGATAATAAAATACTTTATCAGGGATCAACAGGGATCACAGGCATTCAGCCAATGCTTTAGGTGCACGGCTGTCGAGGAAATGACTAAAAATAATATGATAGTATAGACAGGTAGTTACATGAAGCGACGACTATTAAAGATAGCCGGATAGTTATGCGAATAGGCAACTAGCAAAAATAACGGTAGTTTTGCAAAGCAGCGACTAGCAAAAATAGCGGGGTAGTATTGCAAAGTGACGAATAGCAAATATTGCAGTGTAGTTACGCGGAGCGGTAATTATAATATTAGCACATAGTATAGCGGGTTAGTTATGCAAAGAGGCCACTAGCAAATATAGCGGAGTAGTTATGAAAAGCGAAGACTATAATGATAGCAAAGTAGTTATGTGAAACGGTGAGTACCAACGATATCGGGGTAGTTATACGAAGCGGCAACTACCAAAAATAACAGGATTGTTTTGCGAAATGGCGGCTAACAACTATAGTGGGGTAGTAATGCGAAGCGGTGACTGTCAATGAGACAAGTGTAGTCATGCGAAGCGGCAATTAGCAAAAAGAGTTCGATAGTTATGCGAAGCGGCGACTATCAATGAGAGAAGTGTAGTTATGCGAAGCGGCAATTAGCAAAAAGACTTTGATAGTTATGCGAAGCGGCGACTAGTAAAGATAGCAAGATAAATATGCGAAGCTGCGTCTAGCAATAAGCGGAGTATTCATGCGAAGTGGCGATTTGCGAAGATAGCTGGATGATTATGCAAGGAATTAGCTAGCGAACGTAGCGAGATAGTTATGAAAAGCGGCAAATAGCAAATATACATCACGAATGCGAAGCGGTGACTAGGAAAAATAAATGTTTAAATCTTCGAGGCGGCGAATATCAAAGATAGCGTGGTACTTATGCGAAGTGGTGACTAGAAAAAGATTGCGAAGTAGTTATGTGAAATTGTGACTAGTAAAGTTTGCGAGATAGTTATACGAAGCGGCGGTTTTTTTGATGAGCTCAAAAACAGTTCAGAAGCAGATATTCTTAAATATTTGTGTTCTAATGTCCATTTTAGATGCCGATTCGGGATCGGAAGTAGACAATTTTATATTGGCATTATACCAACACTAAGGTTGCTCAGAGCATCAACTGATGTCTCTGCGTTAATGCCCTCATCGGAAGGTCTTAGGGCGCTGACTTAAGCGCTGTCTGAAGAGGCGTTGGGGGCTCGTCCTGCATTTGGGCGCTGGCGAAGTTATGAATCGTGTTAGTAGCCCCGTTCCCGTAACCTGGTTGCTGTACTTAAATTAGCCGCATTAGTGAGAAAAATAATGTGCTACGTCAGACTCGAAACACGGCCTTACCCAACAAAAAACCCTCAACCGACGAGCAATAGATCGACTGAGGGGAAAATTCTACAACCTGCAATGTCTTTGGCCGAGAATGTCTAGGGTTTGACTCCAGACAGTGGCGAAATTTCGACAGATATACGTAGCAAGGTCGAAAAGAGTCGCTGTCTGAAAAAAAAATTCCAGGAGTCGACTGATCTGATTGATAGTTATTGGTGTATTTTTTTAAATCAATACCCGGGGAATATTACAGCAGTACCTCAACAAAATACCGGTTGAAGGGAATTAGAGCATGAACAGATGTCACTACAGTCCCTCTGACCGGGAGGTCCTAGATTTGAGACCGAACGATGGGAAGCTTTTCGATCTAGCTTTGAGCTAGATCGAATTCAGCCACTCTCTGAAGAAGAATTCTAGCGACCAGCTGCTCTGATCGGGAGTTTTCCGTGGTTTCTCCGATTAACACCAAGCGAATGTTAGCTTAGTTTCCATTGTATTAGGACGCAGTCTGCCTGGCGGGTTTTCCCCGATTAGCGGATTTTCCTCCAGGATCGAGCGACGTGTGATGGTGTCTTTCTGTATTAATAGATCACAGTCGCTCGGGGGTGAATACCAGGCTGCCGCGTAACGCGCAGATATGTAAATCACATAATCTTATTTAATTCAAATTGTGTTTTCAATCTCAGCCTTGATTTTAAAATTATTTCAAACTTATTATTGTAACATTGTATCCATTTAACCTCTGGTGTTATCTATTTATAAGTTGCTTTAAACAACGTTTGCTTTCCAGTAACTACTTACCACTTGTAGATTACATTACATTTAAATTTTTAGATAACATTACTTTTTAGTATTTTTACTATTACTACATTACTTTTACTACATTACTCTGTATATTTATGACAAGTGGGTAGGCGGAAGAGCGGGCCTGATGGCCCCAGCCCCGCCATATTAATAAAGACCTATTATTATTATTACTATTATTATTACTATTATTATTATTATTACTATTATTATTATTACTATTATTATTATTACTATTACTATTATTATTATTACTTCGCTATAGAATATTTCTTTTTACATGAGCATTAGACAAAATTGTTATCTTTGATATACCTTATTCGTAAGGCTAGGTTAAATTTATTCTGACACGTTCTGTATACTGGAATAAGTGGATGGATGGCCATACGTTTCAAACTTTGTACTGTATGTCTAGTATGCGACAAATATAAAATCCGTTTTCCGTATAATGAATGTACCGTCTTACTACAAAATATGTCAATACATGTTTGAGGGAGTCTCTATTATTCAAACAGTTTGTTTTTAAAAACTTCTGTGTCCTTGCATAGTTCTGTAAACATCACTAGTTAAACTGAACACTAGTTTTTTCGCTTAAATAAATATTATAATATTAATAAACTGTTATATATAATGCGATAAAGTGCGTTCTGGGAAGAATCCTGTGCCAGAGTAGGTGTTCCCAAACAGAGAAAGACGAGGTTTTCTTGCGAGGGTTCGCTACGTGCTCCAGATCGATTGGAGAACATCCGTTCTGGAGAAAAATCCTGTGAACGGTTCCAGCGCCAAAGTCGTTCACGGTTCACAGTGTGCGGCCGTGTCGACCACCTGTGCGAGCGTCGAGACCCTAGTGTCGGCGCGTGCGAGTCGATG
>BOPP01000212.1:503656-516063 GCA_017312745.1 Gryllus bimaculatus
GTTTCCGCAGGCCACAGGCCGTTTTCCGGGCTATTGCAATAACGATCGTCAAAACCTCCAGAATGCGCCAGCCCGAGCGGCGCCCTGCCGCCCACCACTGAACGCGGCCCGGGCGCGACAGACCAGTGCGACTTTCCAGACAACGCGCGCGCCGGTAAGGTCTGGTGCTCGCGGACGGAAGGTAGTCGATCACGGTCTTCAGCAAACTGCTGCTACGCGCTTCAGTTAACAGTGACAATTGCGCTGAACGTTCACACGGATTTTTTCTCCAGAACGGATGATCTCTCCAGACTGCGATTCCTGTGATGTACACCGTAGTTAACGCCACCCTCAGTAAGAATAACTCGGCTACTCTGGGCCATGATTTCGGTTTGTTTGGGAAATTCTCTACTCTGGTATCGGGGACGTAGCAGTTGGTCTGGCGGGCGGAGTATATATTCCTTGAAACGACACTCTTATGCGGCATTTTAAGTTATGATTACCGTTTCTTATTATTATTAACCCCGGATTACATTTGTTATTTTTTAAGTTCGAAAAAAATTGCGTAGTGTTATTTTCTCGTTAACTAGTGATGTTCTTGAAGCAAGAACTATGCAAGGACCAGAAGTTTTTTTAAACAACAAACTGATATTTGAATACTGTAGGAGAGACTTCCTCAAAGGCTATGTATTCGGGTTGAAATATTGTGTTGTATAGTAATTGATTACGGTACCATTTTCATTCAACACGGGAAAAACGGATTTTATGTTGTGGAACCTATGCTCATCACAACTCTTTACGGTAAGGATGGACTTGGGTATGCTCATTTTTCGTGATCCACGTGACTCTAATTTCTCAGTATTTACAGAACGTGGGTCAGCAGGGACATCAATTAGTTAAGCTAGCGGTTAGGGCAAGGGGAAGGGTTTATATTCAAAAGATAAACAATTTTGGTTCTCAATCGCTATCAGTTATATAAAAGAAACTGGGCGAATTGTTCGGGTTAGTATAGCGAGAGTTGTGGAAGCCACACATCTGGGAACATTTCTCTGTATAATTGTAGGTGCATCTTGGTCTCTATGGGGGTGCTAGGAAGGGTGCATTCGAGAGAATGGTACGCAATGTTGTTTAACGGAATATGCGTGCGACGGTCAGGAGGTTATTCTCATGGTTATAAGCCTGCCACCAGGACATTTGTCTAGAGTTAGCAAGCGTTACTAGAGGATTTAGCTCGAGCCAATTTAGATGCGAATGTCAACATATCGAATTATTGGTTGAAGACGTGAACAAATGGGGTCCCGTTACAGGGTTAGTGCTGGTGAAACGTGGTCATCTTCGCCCATCTCATGCTAGACGTTGTGGTGTCTTTTTGTTACAGAAACATATGTGGCGTAAAGATTATTTCAGAGACCATAATTGGGGTAGATCTACTCCAATGTATAAGTTTGGGACCAGTCTTCGTCCGCCACGGCCTACAAACCGAACATTAAATATGTAGAAACCGGCGTGAAAGCCTAAATTGGGTATGTCTACTCCTGTGTTAGTTTCTTTCTATGGACGGATCAGTGTAGTTTCCTTTTTCTATGCATGGATACATGTAGTTTTATTATATAATAAGAGATGGACTTGTGGTGTTAACTTTCACTATGGTTTATTGGAGCTATAGGCATAGGCTTAGGTTTAGTTCCTTTCGCTCTGCCGTCTGGTTTAGAGAAAAGAGTTCACTGTTTATGTCTCGATGTTTTTCAAGTTTCCAGGCAGTCAACGTCTGTGTCCACAAAGTTGTACGTAGTGTTTTTGTGACAGCAGGTGGCTGGATAATCTTCCCCTGCTAGGGTGGAAATACCGTCGCGACCTACACATCGGCCTTGACAGGGTTTCTTCCCACTCAGTTTGCCTCGCGGACAAACCAGGTCGAGTCCTAAGTCCAACTGGTCTCTGTTGGCGTGGGGTGGCATTGGTAGTGCATGTCAGGGTGTCTGTGTCTAAAGAAAGATGGGGATATGACAAAAAATGGAAGGAAACATCGCGCGCGCTCATGGACGTTTTTGTTTTAACGGGTACTTCTTCACATTCAATAATAATATAATATATAATAATATATAATAATAATATATATAATACGTAATAATAAAATAAATTGGTGTTACGAATATTGCGTCACTGCGGAATTCGCTGCGCGTGATTGCGTCATCTGCGGATGCCTTCTCCCCCCCGTCGCCGAACTAAGACGGGTTCCGGACTATGCTCCGAGCCGCGGCGAAAACGCCGAGAATGTGCCGGGGTGCCTGGAACAAGCGCCGGCAGGTATAAATGCGCGCTGCCGGCGGCGCGAGTCGTCGTAGAAGACGTGGAAGTAGAAGTCAGTGAGTAGTACGAGTCAGTGAGTAGGCAGAGAAAGCAGTCAGTCCGTCAGGGTGGTGGGGGGGGAAAAACCCCGAAAGGTTTTTTTTGGAAAAAACCTGTTTTTTGGGCCCCTTTGGGGGGGGTGAATGTGCATTTGCGGTGAAGAGGTGGTGGCAGCCGGTTTGAACAGCAGTCAGCAGTCTGAAGTCTGCGTGGAAGCTGGAGCTGTGAAGGGTGCATCGCGGTAAGCCGTGGGTGGCAGTGGGGAAACAGCAGTCAGCAGTTTGAAGTCTGGGGCAGTGGAAGCTGAGGCTGTGAAGTGGGATGCGCGGTAAACAGCAGTGCAGTGGAACCTGGGTGTGCCGCAGTGAAGTGTGGGTCTGCGCAAAGGAATTGTGGTTCTGGCAGGGGAATTTGTGGTCTTGCAGGGAATTTGGTCAAGTGGCAGTGGACGTGGACAAGTGCATCGGACTACTGATACTGTAGAAGAAAGAAAGTGTAATAAGTAGTGTGAAGATGAACTGTGTAAATAAATCATGCAAGAACGGGAGTCGTGTGTAAAGAAAAATAATTAAGTTGTAATATATCTGTAAATAGACCAAGTAGGATTTTTAGTGTATAATTGTTTCCAAATAACGCTTTCCATTGTTTAAATATTGTGTTGGTTTTAATTCACCACGGAGAAACGTTACAATAATAATAATAATAATAATAATAATAATATGCTTTTTAATATGGGCGAGGCTCGGGCCATCAGGGCCGCTCTTCCGCCTACCCACATGTCACAAATATAAGAGTAATGTAGTAAAAGTAATGTAGTAATAGTAAACAATACTAAAAAGTAATGTTTATCTAAAAATTTAAATGGTAATGTATTACAGTGGTAAGTAGTTAGTGGCAAATGCAAAACGTTGTTTAAAGCAAACCTTATAAATAGATATCAGAGGTTAATGAATAAATGTTACAATAATAAGTTTGAAATAATTTTAAAATCAAGGCTGATATGGAAACACAATTTGAATTAACTAAGATTGGTGGTGATTTACATAATCTGCTCGTTACGCGGCAGCTGGTATTCAACCCGAGCGACTCGTTTGATCTATTATACAGAAAGACATTCCTCACACGTGCTCGATCCTGGAGGAAAATCCAACTAATTTTCGGGGAAAAACGCACCTGGCAGACTGCGTCTAATACAATGGAAACTAAGCTATTTGCGTGTTAATCGGAGCAAACAGTGAAAACTCCGATCAGCAGCAGCTGGTCGCTTAGAATTTCTTCTTCAGAGAGCGGCTGAATTCGATCTAGCTCATAGTAGATCGAAAAGGCTTCCATCTTTGCGGTCTGCAAATCTTAGGACTCCGGTCAAGGGACCGTAGTGACTATTGTTCATGGCTCTAATTCCCTCACGCGGTATTTTGGTGGAGGTGCTCTGTCAATATTCCCCGGGTAATTGATTTAAAAAAATACACCATAACTATCAATCAGATCATCGACTCCTGGAATTTTTTTCCAGACAGCGACCCTTTCGACCTTGGCTACGTATAATCTGTCGAAATTTTGCCATGTCTGGAGTCAAACCCTAGACATTTCGGCCAAAACATTTGCAGTTTTGTAGAATTTTCCACTCAGTGATCTATTGCTCGGTCGGTTGAGGGTTTTTTGTTTGGGTAAGGCCGTGTTCGAGTCTGACGTACACATTTTTCTCTCACTAAATGGCGCCTAATTTAAGTACAGAACAGGTTCCGGTGAACGGGGCTACTAACACGATTCAAACTTCGCAGCCGCCAATGCAGGACGAGCCCCCAACGCTCTTAGACACAGCGCTCATAAGGCAGCGCCCTAAGACCTTCGATGAGGGCATTAACGCAGAGGACATCAGTTGCGCTTTTATGCTCTGAGCAACCTTAGTGTTGGTATAAATGCCAATATAAATTGTCTACTTCCGATCCCGAAATCGATCTAAAATGGACATTAGAACACAAATATTTAAGAATATCTGCTTCTAAAATGGTTTTTGAGCTCAAAAAAACCGCCGCTTCGGTATACTACTCGCAATCTTTACTAGTCACCGTTTCGCATAACTACTTCACATCTTTTCTAGTCACACTTTCGAATAACTACCACACTATCTTGATATTGCCGCCTCGCAGATTTAAAACATTATTTTTTTCTAGTCACCGCTTCTCATTCGTGATGTATATTGCTAGTTGCCGCTTTTCATAACTATCTCGCTATGTTCGCTAGCTATTCTTGCATAATCATCCAGCTTCTTCGCAAATCGCCACTTCGCATGGATTACTCCGCTTATTGCTAGACGCAGCTTGCATATTTATCTTGCTATCTTTACTAGTCGCCGCTTGCATAATACGACTCTTTTTGCTACTTGCCGCTTCGCATGACTCACTTCTCCTATTGACAGTCACCGCTTCGCATTAACTACCCACTATAGTTGTTAGCCGCCTATTTGCAAAACAATCCTGTTCTTTTTGGTAGTTGCGTTCGTATAACTACCCCGATATCGTTGGTATCACGTTTCACATAACTACTTTGCTTCATTAATAGTCTCCGCTTTCATACCTACTCCTCTATATGTTGCTAGTGGCTCTTTGCATAACTAACCGCGTTAATTCTTGTGCTATTATTACAGTTACACTCGTAACTCCTGCACTTTGCTATTCGTCACCTTTGCAATACTCCCGCTATTTTTGTAGTCGTGCTTTGGCAAACACACGTTCCACTTTTGCTAGTTGCCTATTCGCAATAACTATCGCTATCTTTAATAGTCGTCGCTTCATGTAACTACTGTTATACTATCATATTATTTTTTGTCATTTCCTGACAGGCCGTTGCATTGGCTGAATGCCTGTGATACCTTGTTGATCCTTGAAAATGTATTTTATTATGCATACATAATAACTTTTTTTAAGGGTGATACTACAATTTGTTTTTAGTAAGTTTTCACCCAACTTAACTTTCTTTTTCAGTGCACTCGGTAAATGTGTCTGTTTTAATTTTTTTTATTGAAATGGTTTTAGTGACGACGTCACAGCAAAATTTATAGCACAGTCAATATTTTGTCAATAATTTATTCTGTGTTCAATAAATGGTTGACTAATGTTTGTCAGTGAATAATTATTTCTTGTCGAAATAATGAAGGCTAGATTTTCTCATTTTTGTATGTAAGTTACATTCAAAGGAGGAGTAAACATCCGAAATACTCTCGTTTCCTTTGTTCCTTTGTTTCACATTTTTTACTTAGCCGAAGTTGTAATTTTTTCTCTTTAATTAAGTAAGACAATGAATTTCTTTCGAATCAAGATGGGTATGGTACACACAAATTTTAAATATATCTTTTTATTTTTCCAGTCATAAGAAGAAGCAGAATCATTACTTCTAGAGCTTGGCACTATATTTTCATCCTAAGATCAATTTTATGTTTCATAATAATGAATTGAAGACTACATCGAAACTTAAACTCGAAGCGAGTTTTTTAGACAGATTATACAGAATTTAAAAGGGTTTTCATTTTGGATATACTGGCGATATTATTACTCAGCGCGCATTCTTTTCCCCATACACAATTCATTGCATTTTTTCCCTACATTTCCACGTGTTTTCCGCATGCATCCTCGTTTATCCCCGTTCATTGTTTCTCGCACGTTCAGTGCTCGTTTACTGCAATGCTCCCTAATTGGATATTTTGTGTGTTTTCGTGTGTTCACCGCATGTTCTTAACATATTCCTCATGTGCACATTCACACGTTTTCTTTCCTAACATGTTCTTCACATGCGCCCGCATTTCTGCACTTATTTAGAAGGTAAATTTAAAACTTAATTTTATTGGTTTTTGTTTTCACCAAAATTAATTGTAATAAACGTACCGTGGCGAATAGTGCAAGGGATACCTGGAGATGAAGCGGCAAGTTTTGAACGCTTTCGTACGCAGGAAATAGGAAACAAAAATAAATGTTATGGAAGTTAAAATAATTTTTTAATAAATAAGTTAGTATAAAATAATAAAATAATAATTTTTTAATTATTTAAATTTTTACTCACAAATGCTATGAGAGTATTCCTTTTCTTATCTTCTTCTGTTCTTCTTTCCTTCTTCTTATTCTTTCTTCTTTTTTTTTTTCTTCTTCTTCTTCTTCTTCTTCTTCTTCTTCTTCCCTCGCTTCATTCCTGTCGCTCAATGTTGAAATACCTCAATCCAAATTGCGAACGTATTTTCTTTGAATGAGCTTGTTTTTCATTAATATCGTATTAATTTTTTTTGAAAATGGTCAGGGGAAGAGCGGGGCTAAATTACCTGAGCCTTCGCTCATCAATAAGACATTTTAATTAATTGGTTTTAATTTATTTAATTTATTTAATTGCACAAAAACAGTATTTTCTCAGCGTTAAAACACTCTCACGCAGTCAATAAACATTTATCGCAACTGGTAGTAGTTAAACTACACTCTGGAAATTTCGTTATTTGATATTTCATCGAATGCTGGAAGAAGTGTCTTCTAAGTTGTAGCTGAAACACTTTTACAGTGAGTTGGATTATAACATCAAGGGTAAAAAAACATCAAACTGTATTCGATTCAAAAAACTAACCGTTGATATGGTGCGTATTAAGCATTTTTCCTACATATCGGCTGTGTTTATGAAAATTAATATGATCGACGAAGAAAAAAATTGCTCACTGGTGGAAATGAAGAATAGATAATTGAAGGCAAGTTAAAAAATTCTTTCTAATATCATAACTTTTCCAAATGAGTGCTTCAGTAGAAACTTTTTTTTATATTTTAATCAAAGAACCATCTTTAATACATCACTTTTTACAAAAACAACGTCGCAATACAATTTCAACATAGTGGATAATTGGTTAGGAAGGAGGAGAAAGAGAGTTACAAGAATTGTATAGAACTTTAATTGGGCCTTCCACATTTCAACTGATAACTTTTTAAAGTCGTGTCGAACGATTAAACTTCTCACTGTATTAATAGTGGACTATAATGTTGAATAATAATTTCTAAGACGTATATCTGTCATGGACGGACTTTTCTCCTTCAGCTGTATAAAAGTCTACCAATTATTTACTACAAAATCCGGGGTTTTTTAATTTCTGTTTCATCACCGAATCAACAAAATAGAAACCCACGGGAAAGGCGAGAACTCGCGGAGGAAAATCGAATCTCCCGCCGATTACGGTTAACGCGCCAAAACCCAGAAGCCCTATAACCGAGTGCGATTATTCGCCGGAGGAAGACCTCGCTGCCTAAGGGGACTGCGAGAGGAAATGGAACTAAAGCGGGCGCAAAATCACGGCGCGGCCGAGGGGCGGGTGAGAAAGGGGAAAATACGGAAAGGACGTGGCGGGGCGGCGAGGACACCGCGCAGGCGCGAGGAAGCGGCTGAGGACGCGACGCCCCGCTCTGCGCGCTCTGGAGGCCGTCCTCACGAGGAATGGGGGCGTACCGCACATTTTCTCCTACAGTCTGAATCTGTCAAAATCTCTGCAATTCGAGGGTGATAGGTACCAGACGCAGAAGTGTAGTACACAGGATAATTATATAAATGTTTATTTAAATATTTACATGGAAATTACTCTAAAACCGTAAAAACGAGCTGCGCGGCGCACACTTTCTCGTACATTCTAAAATTGTGAAAATCTTAGCAATTCTACGAGAAGCACATAAATGCTTATTTGATTTATTTATTACAAAACAGTAAAAATTGTCGTGTATGGGGGAGAATTTAAGCTTTTCTTGAGATACAGAATCTCTTCCCAACATTTTAACTATAAATATTTGAATGATGAATATTTGAATCATTAAATGAAAGTAACTCACGTAATATACTTACGAATAAGTGAAAAAAACAGGAGAAACATATAAATGTTTATTTCAATCATTATATGAAAAATAGCTCTAGTAACCTACTTACTTCACTCACGTTAGTGAGATTTCGATTGAGGGTTACAGTGCAATAATAGAAACAAACACGTATTTTCTTCTCATGCATTTTTTTCAGTTACTTGCGTTTTTATTACATTGGTAGAACCCCGTAGGTAAAACTATATCGTAGATCCACGAGAAATAATTTCCTTGCTTTCCCCTTTTGTACCTACTCAATAATCAGTTACGAACCGCCAGTTGGGTAACTCTTTCAATATATTTCGGTTGCCAAAACGTCTGACGTCCAAGCAATTAGCAAGCAAACAACGGCGAACACAACCCTAGACCGATGGTGCTTCTCCGGCAGTCTGTTTGTGTTTTGATTTCTTGTGCTTCTTCAGAGAGAATGAGTGAGCATTTATTTTTCCTGTCACGAAAACTACTTCGACCATTTGTTCTGAGAGTGAAGTGCCTGATATAATCTGGTTGTGGGGTTCTTATTCTAATACGTGAGATCCGGCGCGTATTGGTTGATGGACTCTTCATTTCAGTTAGGGGTCATCAGTCCCGTTAGTGTAGTGAGTGTTTAAAGTCTGGAGGTGGCGGTGTTGCACCGTCGCTACATGGTGAACTCAAGCCCGGCCTAGACGCCAGCTTGCTTGGGAATTCTTCCTCCAGCGGAGCACCGCACCAGCCGTGACAAGCTCATATTCCCCGTATGCTCGTCAGACATGTGTAGTAGTTTAGAACATGTAAGTGTAAATGTATGTAAGTAAGGGGTGGGGTTGAGGTAAGAAAGTGGAAGGAAAGATCGCAATCTCCTCATAGTCTGTTTCTTAGGTTACTACTCCAGCATTCGCCTGGCATTTGTTCGAACAAAGCTACCAAGAAGAAAAGCTACCAAGAAGAAAAGCTACCAAGAAGAAAAGCTACCAAGAAGAAAAGCTACCAATCTGATCATCCGGCCGCTAGAAGTTTTCTCCAGAAGGAGTTGAATTCGATGCAATTAGGTAGTTAGAGACGAAATTTGATTCTTTGATTTGGTGAGTGCTGGCCTACGTGATGAGTACATTTGCGCCAGCCATGCTGCTTCTTCATTTTAACTGGATGGAAAAGATATTTAAATTGGGGTATGTTTAACTTTTAAATGTTCATCCTGCAACAGTTTTCATTTTACCTCTTTAAATGTTTTAGGTTATTAAATTATTACTTTTCGTCTAGGACTTAAGTCTTATATTTCGGCGGGGCAAATGGAATTTCGAGACCACCTCAACCTACACCTCTCTTCCTTCCTGCAAACTTTTCCTCTATGCACAAGCAAGCTGCCGCGGCTTCAATCCATAAATACTTGGCTAACCGGGAGACGCCGCGTCGCTGGCTAAGAGGCCGACGTTTCGCCTGACATGTCGCAGGCGTCCTCAGGGCAATGACGACACTTTCTCACTGCCCTGAGGAAGCCTGCGACATGTCAGGCGAAACGTCGGCCTCTCAGCCAACGGCGCGGCGTCTCCCGGATAGCCGAGAATTTAACTTCTCCTCTAGTCCAATTTTACTTTTCTACAGAGGTGGCGGTCTCTACAACGCTTTCTAACCCACGATATTCCAAGCTCTACCCTGCACAGGATGTTATCTTCATGCTTGCTACCGGTGCGTCGGTAATCTTATACGGCTTTAGTGTTCCTTTACCGTACATTGTTTATTGATGGATGTTTCCTGAAACTTTAAATACTATGGTCATTAGTCCCGTAAGTGTAATGATATATTTATTTCATGAAGTGGCGTTGTTTCCCCTCGTTGGATGGTGAAATCCATCGCCGACCTACACATCTCTTTCGAGACACTAGCACAGGCCGGGACAAGCTCTAAGTTTCCCACATGTCTCCCGGCGATGTGTGGTAGTGTTGAGCATGTAAGTGTGTCTGTAAGGGCTGAGGATAGGACAAGGAAGAGATGGAAAAGATCGCGCGCGGTCCGTAGCCCGTTTGTTAGGATACTGCTCTAGAATTCGACTGGTATTGATCGGAGAAACCACGAAAAAAAATACCCATTCCAGCAGCTGCTATGCGAATCCTCCTTCAGACAGTGGTTGAATTCGATGCCGCTATGTACCTAGTGCCAAAAATTCGCAAACGTCGGGCCCCAAAACGTTATCATTCCGGTCCGAGACGTTACGGTTTTCATGAATCCATCTCTGACAGTTTTTGTAGAGTCAGTTTTACCTGACATGCCTTCCTACAAGCTATTGAAGTAGTGTCAACAATCCACCAATATGACGACTCAAACCTTAGGACTTCCTGCTCAGAGTTGTTGCAATGACAGTGGCAATGTTGGCTCTGAGCTTAACTAAGACGATCTGTACAATGTTGAATTATGAATAAAGATTCAAAGAAGCGTAGTTGACAACATTTAAAAAAATATAACATTTCGGACAGTTTTTATTTAATTAGGACGAAGTACGCCGTAGACTCATTTCACCACATGTAATTACCTCATGGTGGTTAGGGATAATGAATGAATTGTAGCTGGAAAGGAGTTTCATGGACCTACAGAACCGTTTAATCAAAATTGGTTGCCGGCAGACAACAGGTCATTTGCTGTCCTCTTCATTGTCTTCAAATAACTAAACCTATGAAAACGCGTGAGAACAGGCAAGAAGCCTTCGGAGAATATTCTAGCTCGACTTCCGACTAAGAAAAATGTGCCGATCACGAAAAATAGACGTGTTCTTAAGCATTCTGCGTATACGATCGCAAACTTTTGTGCAATTATGATCATATATTATATGAAAAAAATTAACGGTCATTTGAATTGAAAGCAATTATTCATCAGAGCCTGCATGTTGTCAAAATCTCATCTCATTGATATTTTCTGTTTTTTTAAAATAACAATGCATGTGTTGCCGATGAAAGTTATTTAAAAGATTCACTTCTCGTATAATTACATTTTTTCTCAGAGGTGCACGTTTCTAGTGGGAACGGGCTAAAAAACATTATTTTTCTTCATAACAATCCAGAAGTCGAAAAATATATATCTTCTTTCAATTTGCGATTAGCTACAAAATATTCTATTGGCCATTACAGAAGTATAGCAAGAATGACTGAAAGTAATATTTGAAGTAAACTAATAATTTTTCAATAATACTTGGAAACTATGTACAAAGAAATTAAAAACCAACGCCGCTGATTAAAAATCACACGACCACACACGACTGTCTTCTGCACTGCACTGTGTTGCGCATTACCATGGCGACAGTTGACTATCATCATCTACTGTCTTCTGTCCAAACTTCCAAACTGTCTACGCAGTTCTCAGGCATTCAGATGATGCTAGTCGCTGTCCTGTAGACTACTCGACTGTATAGATGTCGTGTAACCAGTACTTATGAAAGGGTGACCATTCCAGAGACACGGGCTGTACAGGCTGAGATCGAGACATTCTGGGAATTGAGTCCGATCGGTGACAGGGTTTTCAACACTGGCTAAAATAGTTACGTCATATTCAGCCTTTGTCTGCAGGAGAATTCTAGCGCATAGCTCCTTGTACTGTAGTTTCTCTGATCAACACCTGACGAATGCCGGAACAGAATCCTATCAGACACACCACGGTCTATGCGCGATCTTTCCTTCCTCTTCTTTCTCATCCCATACACACACACATACACATACACCATTTTACTTACTACTCTATCACCCCTGTCGTGATACCAGTCGGAAGCTTAGAGCTTGACCTGGCAGGGGCGGTGCTCGCTGGGGAGAGAAACTTGGATGAGGAAAAACCCTGCAAGCCGAGGTCGGCGCAAGACCTCACCGCCCAGAACACTGCTGCCTCCTGTGATTAGACATGAATTACTCTTACGGGGCCAAAGATAGAGCAGTTGACGCGCCCGGAAACGAAATTATCAACCAATCAACCAATCAATATATCACCAAGCAATCATCAATCAAGCAATCAGAAACCAATAAATCAAGCAATCATTGGCGTGACCACAAACATCAATCAATCATTGGCGTGAGCTCAAACATCAATCATTGGCGTGAGCTCAAACATCAATCAATAAATAAATCAAGCATTGTGTCCTCAAACATCAATCAATCAAGGAAAGTCTGATGCCCCCGCTGGCGCGTTTTGCGCGAGCAGATTCGCGCGCCGCCGTGCGCGCCGCGGAGGGGCGGATGAGGTCGCGGCGGCGGCGGC
>BOPP01000212.1:516072-552521 GCA_017312745.1 Gryllus bimaculatus
TGGGGGTGGTGGTGGGGGTGAGGGGCGGCGCGTGTCTTGGCGCATG
The DNA here is from genome assembly GCA_017312745.1 of Gryllus bimaculatus. NCBI lineage: Eukaryota > Metazoa > Arthropoda > Insecta > Orthoptera > Gryllidae > Gryllus > Gryllus bimaculatus. The sequence continues at coordinate 516,119 of BOPP01000212.1, forward strand.
CGCCGTGCGCTGCAGGCCGTTCCCACCTGTTGCCCGGGCCGCGCGCCGCCCCTCCCTTCCCCTCCCTACCGTCCCGCCCTGCCCCGGCCGACCGAGCGCCGGCCCGGTAGCTCGATACTCCAGGTATTCGCACACGCCGCGCCGCGCCGCACCGCCCCGCACTCGCCCTCCAGGCCGCCATACACGGCCAAGCCGCGATCTATATTACGCATTTCCAGGGGGCGGATTTGAATGAAATGTCATTTTTTTCTTTTCACTTCAGAACAATGCCTCTTAGTGTAGGCATTAATTTTATGGAATGACAAAGGGAAATTTCCCATTTTTATATGACATTATTTTTTGCGCATTGTTCGTCGATTTCTATTAGTACGTCATGTTTTCATTTCCCCGGCATTTTTAAAGCGTTTTTGCTTATTTAATCGATTTTAATATAATTTTAATGGTACTTGCTACAAATATTTACGAGATGTAACAATTGTTCTCCACAGAATTACCCTGTAGTCCATTCTTTTTCTTCACTCACAAATTGTAATGTCATCCGTTTGAGTGAGTAATCTACGATTCCTGTAACGCCTATCCTGTTGCCATTGTGCCATTGTCAGATTGGAAGATTTCGGAATAACCAAAGGCAGAGATTTCCTGGTAGCAAACTGTCTAAACCAAACGTTTGCAAGCTGAGGTCACTTAAAAGAAAGAAAGAAGCCTCGATTACATCAGTAATATATCCAACAGCTTCAGATACACATCTGAACTTATTGTCATTCTTTTACCTCATTTTTTCTTTACTTTAACGGCATTTAAAAAAATATTTTAACAACATTTTATTGACCATTTTTGGCGGTTTTATTTCATCCAAATCCGCCATTCACTCATTTCGTATGTGCGAGAAATTCAGACAGTTTGTCAGCTTATGGCCTCGTGAAAGGTGTCAATGGTTATCCCAAAATTCGAAAAAACACAAAAACAATTAACCACTTTTGAATTTATAGTGAACTTTGCAAATATTTGATAGGTAAAGTTTTTAGTTGTGGCTCTTGAGGCCATACAGGGTGGGCACCCCTGTTTTATATCAATACTTTGAATAAGATGAAACGTAAGCCAAGGAAAGCAATACTGTTGACTTTACGGTGTCTGAATGGCGATCTCAATTCTCGAGCTGTCAGAAAAATAAAAGGAAATATTTCAATCCTCTGAAATCAAAATAAAACTCGAAAACAAAGGGTGTAAGACAAAGAAATGTAAAACAGGAGACACCTGGCTGAAGTGGCAGGAAGACCGGAAGGTAAATTGCTTACAAAGTGTCGTTCAATAAATATACAAAGACATGACTTCTCTAAAAAATATTTTTATACGACGGTGAATGAAGTTGAGTCCACACGTTGAAATGTTTTTAAAGTTTTATTTCAATACAAATCATTTAAAACTTTGAATGTCGGTGAAAATATGAAATAGTTGTCAGGCATATAATTCTCCTGTTTATAGAGTACACGATATTTTCCTGACAACTGGCAAATATTTCATATATTCACCGACATTCAAAGTGTTAAATGATTTGTATTGGAATAAATAAAAAAAAATATTTCAACGTGTGAACTCAACTTCATTCACCGACGTATAAAATATTATTTAGAGAAGGTGTATATATATATATATATATATATATATATATATATATATATATATATATACCTTCTCTAAATATGTATGTAATATATATTACATACATACATACATACATACATACACACATACATATATGCATATATGCTCTGCGAAATCAGAAATAGTGATTCGTGATACAGTGGCACTAGGAGATACACCTTGCGAAAGGAAGATGTAGGCAACCCGCATCACATTATTTACTTGGTAAAGGTAATGGTTTTAAAGGCGGTTTGTAATTCTGAACCTCGGCAGTAAAGAGCAATACATTAATTTTTGGCTAAAACGAACATTTCATGCGTTTTCAATACCATGGCTCACCGTGCATATTTTGCCAACTACTTCCAGACGATTAATAACGAAGTGAGAAACACGTAAAACCAGATGTCGACTTTCATCCTTAATATAAAAACTTACTTAAACAGTTTATCCAGTAAAAAAAATTGTATGTGAATGGGAAATAGCTTACTCTATTCCACAGGTATGTATTTGACTTTGTACATTCAGTGACATACGGAATGCATCGCTATTTCACAACCTGAAATAGGTCCACTCGTTGTGATTGTAGTGTCGATGTTTCTATTACTTCCCAAATTAATTTTGTCCCGCCAGGTAGGGAGTGCATTGAACCTCGTTCCTGCTCATGTGGAGGTTCTAGGGTTTGAATATACAGTGATAGGATTTTTGACAACATATAGATAGCTAGCGGTCGAATTCAGCCGCTGTCCAGAGGAGAAATCTAGCGGACGGCTACGCCATAGTTTTCCGTGTTTTCTCCCATCAGCACCAAGCGAATGACGCAGCAGTTTCCTAATAAACGGGACACGGAACGCACGCGATCTTTCCTTCCTTGTCCTGTGGTAAACCCTTACTTACATTTACATGCACTACACTGCCACTCAAATCAGGAGACCAATCGAGCTTAGAGGTCTCGTCTGCGGCGATGTCCCTTTATTGAAGACCCCTTGTTTGGGAAAATCGCACACACTGACGTGTAAGTCGGCACTGGATTTCGCCATCCAGCGGAGGAAATACACCGCCGCGTTCCCGATAAAACAATCCACTACACTTGCGGAATATAGCAGTTGGCGATCCCAGAAACACGAAATAATCAAGCAAGCATCCACTGTTTCTTTATCCCAGTTCCTCTCTTCATATTACCTACTGCCATACAGCAGATAAGCACGGTTTTAGGAGAATAAAAGGATCTTTGCTAGGCAGGAATATTTTAGTGATCTCAGTTAACTAAAAATCCATCTTTTACAAATTTCGAACCATTCTTATATCGTTAATTTGGGTATTATATGTCTGTTGCAATTTAAAATAGTCACAAAATATTCACATTGTAAAAAAATAGCTAATAATTAAAGATGACGAAATATCTACCCCATTTGAGGGACGATGGGAATATAGTTGGGTGAAAGTAACCCCCATAGGTGCAACTAAAATAATACCCATTTTCTGGCTTCGCCCTGTCGAGAAAACTGAAATTGAAGAGGGAAAGAAGACACTACTTCAGCAGCAGAAAAGAAGAAAAATTGTTTAGGAGACGCCTGTGACGCGAAGAAATTGGAAAACGTCAGAGATATCGCTGACCTGGAGATCGATACAACTCGAGTTGCTAAAGCATCACGTACTTTCCTGCCCGTATTTTAACGCTAAATTACGCAAAAAGTACTCAAATTTTCGAAAAATCGTACGTGACCTTACTTGAACATTCATCTTTTAGGAACAGATTTCATTAAGGGAAAAATTCTATCTTAATACTTGTAGTTGTAGGAAGACGCCAAACAAGTTTTGAACTGTTGCAACTTTCGAAAAATCAGGATTTTTAACGAACAGGAGACCTGTTCTCATTCTCTTAAGCATCCCAAACCATAACAAAATTTTACCTTAATCGCTGGAGCCATATTTTAAAAAGTTTGAAAATGTCATAAAGGCATCATGTTAGGTACTTCACTAAATTGTAGTATCAGTTTCAAATTTAAAGGACGGCGATATCAGCCAGATCGATTGGGGAATATCAATTTGGCAAAAATAAGTTGAACAGTTTAGCCGTTAGCGCTGATTTCAGACGGTCAGACGTTTTGCCGTCATTCAATTTTTAGGTATCAATGAGCCACAAACCGTAGATCGTGGCTACATCACGTGTTATAGGATTTTTTAAATAAATTGAGCCATTGGATTTATCCTATTTTCTTTACCAGCGCCGAGTAATAAAAGTTTTTCTGCAGATATTTCGCCGTTTTATCGCAAAACATTACATTTTTGTTAACAATACCTGATGCTGTTATTACAATTGATAAATCTCAACAGAGACAAGTTTGAATATTTATTTGTATTCTATTAAGAGGGAACTCATTTTTTCTGTTTTTATTTTTTATGTGGTGATCTGTAGGGTATGAAACATAAATTATGAATGATTTCTTTTTCGGTACGTTATGTAGTGTAGTACAGTATGTATTGGGAGGTTCCAATGCATTTTGAACTGATTAGTTTCTATGACGGATTTATTATCATTATCATTATGATTATCATTATCATTATTATTATTATTATTATTATTATTTTGTTATTGGTTATTGCTATTATTATTTGTTATTATTATTATTGATTGATTTGTTAATTGATTTTGTAAATTACGGCCACCAAGGTGTATTAAATTATACAGCTAAATAAATCTTCTCTTTAAAAACAACATTCTTGGGGTGTGAAAACACCTTCCTCGTCCCCCAGAAGATTCACATTAATATTTCCTCAGTAGGTTGACAGTGTCTCCCAAGTCTCTCCTCTCACTTAGGCACTAATCTGTATCCAGCAGTCGGTGCAGATGCGCCCAAATTCCCACCATTCACCCAAACCAAGCTCCCTCAAAGGACAGCGGCAGCGGGCAAAAAGAAATACGATTAAAATGTCTCGTGCAAATGGACTCTTAAATGAACCGCTTGAAACGGGGAAAGTTGGCGCCAGCGAGTGTATCATTAACGAGCGTAATTCGTTCTCTCGAGAGAACGAATCTTATCACGAAATTTGCGGCGTTTCTCGTGAGGTTCGAAATACCTTCGTTTAAAGTCTCCATCTCGCGAAAAAAGGTATAAGAGACTCATGAGCAAACGGAGTGTATAGAAACACACATTAAATGTTACAAATCACGACCACATATTGACAATGTTTATAAGAAGTTAATGGAATGTTTGTGTGAATAAATAAAAAAATATTTAATTTGGGCAAGATTTTGGAAAGATTTTATTCTTCATCTCGAGTTAGTACACATAGAGAACCATTCCACTTTCCTGAGAGTTGTTCCTCTGTTATTCCTTCGTCTCCCCTAAATTCATCTATTTGTTATCTCGCCGTTCTCATAGACACGTGATTAAATTGGCAGGCACATATGATCTGAAGTAAATGAAGCCAATAAACCTTTAAATATTTACGCCCAATTCTCAGTCCCAACCCTTCTTTGCAACTTTATTCCCTTTTTTCGTACAAATCTGTTATCGTCTGATATTAACTATTTCAGCTGCCGCAACGACATTTAATAATGTACAGTAAAGTCTCAATAACTCGAATTCCAGGGGACCGAAATAATCGAAGTTCGTGATAAAGAAACGGATTGTTCCAGTATTATAAATGTCTGTATTACCGTAATCCCTTGCCGGGATCCAAGCTTTGTTTGTATTACAGTGAAAATCGTGACATGTGAGTTCAGGCTAAAGAGGATTTACTGTACCCATCTTTCAAAATGAAATCTTAAGAATAACAGTAAATTCCCCCTGGTTTGTCAGTAAGAAGACACTCCACGACGACATTCCAATAGAAACAATTACTTCGTTTATTACGAAACTGTCCCACAATTTTCTACAGTAATTTAAATTTTTGAACAAGGAGCAGTTGCTTATGAAGTAGAAAATGATGATCGTTCACTCTTCCATCCACGACACAGACTCCCATTTCACATTTTTTTAAATATCTCTTCGACATTAGATAAGGTTTTTTTCTGTCTTACCTATCGTATTCCTTTTTCATCCTGTCAGTGACCTTTAACGATTGTTTCCAGAATTTTCCTCGCAAAGATCTTGGCTGAAGATTTCAACTAGCGAAATTACTATCAGGGAGGTCTCAACAAATAAATTTAACTCTTCACTCTTTGCTGATACAAAGTTACTTGGTCAATCAATTGAAGGGCCTCGATGCTGAATGTTGTACTGTGTGTCAACGTAAAAAACATTGTTGTAATCGAGATGTGGATTGGTGAGGTTCTGTAGGCAAATGAAAAAGAATGTGCATTCGAAACCATCAATCAAAACCATGCGAGAATAGTTTATATGGGCATTTAGTAAGTCCTGCTTAAGAGGTTATACATGTTGGCAATCGAAAATAATTTCATTAACTTGACCGCCATTCCATTCTTACAGCTCTTCAAGCTGTAATTCACATCCTGTAGGAACGTCAGACCATGCATAAAAACATATTTTGATTCTGGAACACAAAAGTTAATCCCTCGCAAGGTATGACATTCTTCGTATAATGCTCTAAGTAATCCGAAAATTCGTTCCGACGCCAAAAGATACTGTATTATTAATCATCCCTGTCACCCGTATCGCACTTTTATGAGAAATTCAGTAAAACTGCATAATACTGTAAAAAATATGTGAAAGTCACTTGTTTCTCATTTCTTCTCGAACTAGAGTTTCCTCATTCAGTGCGTAAAGAAAACAGACCCACAACCCACGGAGAAAATAAATCGTAGACTAAGCTGGCTTAAACGAAATTGAAGAGAAAGCCTAATGTAGAATTAATTACGAAGGTGTCCAGCTAAATTCTCTGTAGCGGATTTTCCTTGCAGCAGTTCTCCAAAGAGGACAATGGAGGAAACGGAACGTCGCAGTCGTGCTTCTTTTGTCTGGGAATTTCCAACGAGAGGCGCAGCTGCGGCCAACAGCCGCCAGAGTGAAAGATTCTGCGTCGAGCAGTGGTTCATTTTGGTTCATTTTACTTTCGTTTACGAATTCATGTGAATCTTTGCCAGAGATCGCGTATACTCGGACTCCATTGTACGAAGAAAAACAAAAAGTATTTAGAGTTAAATGTTTTTGGTACAAAAGATGAACAAAAAAAGGAAAATAAATTCGTTGGTTCTGTTTGGGGATAAAAGTAGAAAAATCGCAGAAACATAAATTGAACTACACAATGTAAATAAAACGGATTTTACAATGCCCGTGAGAACGTAGAATTTTAGTTGTCTCCGGAAATATTAAAATGTCCTTTTTTGCGAGAAAATACTCAACAGGTAATTTTTTTCTTGATGTCACGTTTAGTTTAGCTTTTATCGTGTACGAATATTTTGTTAGAGTTTTATATTCCACCATATACTCTACTAACCAGTGTGAGTTAACACATCTTCAATAAGTCGCGTCTTTTAAAATGGTTTATTAGACAAAAATCTAGGCTGACTGTAAAGAATTTTTTAAAAAAATATTATATTATGGTGGTAATTATAGAAATGATTACATGATATGTCTGCTGAGTATAAATTTTGTAAACAATTTTCTGCTTAATTAGCAAAATAGCGTTTAATTCAACAATTTCGTGACCAATTTGAGCCAATCATTCAGAGTATTATTTATATAATATAGGATATTCTATTAAAGAGATCGAGTAGCGTTGTAGTGAAGTGCAAAGAGAAAAGTGCATTTCATGTTTCATGTGTTCTACCAAGATAGTACCGTTTTACGCTTAGAATACTTTCACAAGTTTTTGTACAATCACAATAATCGTGGTTTATGTAATGTCACATTGTCAGTAGCAGTTCCATCATGTATTCTTTTGTTTCATATATTTTATTTTCAAATTATGTAATAATTAAATAATTAATTGTTGTAAATGCCTATGAATATATATCTCATATTCGTGTCACGACAGATCTGACACCGTCCTTAAGATTTCGTCAATCTCCTAAGCACTTGAAGACACTACTAATTGGCAATAAATCGTAATACTTTAAGTGTTTTACTTTAAATATCAAGATTTAATTTTTATCGCGATGCATTTCAAACTTTATCTAGGCTCCCCCCAAAACAAACCTACCTCTATAGCAATTCCTCACATTACTCAATTATCCATTCTCTTACGAGTTGATACACCCTACTACATTCTACATTTTCATTTCGTAACATTATAAGAAACCTATGATATTATGAACAGCAGTGATGAAAGAAACCGCATCACCTAAAGAAAATGGGCATTCTGTGTTTTTATAATCCAATCCGCTCTCAAGAATATTAAAAACATATTAGTAGAAATCGGTAATCACATATTTTATGGAGATTATATGACGTTCCTGATTCGCTTACCTTTATAATCCGCTCTTTTTTTGCGAACCAACTGATGTGTTTTCAAGATTAAATTGCAGGTTCCAACTGCGAGAAAGGTGACGCGGTTGTTTTGGGCACTACTGTACGTAACATTTCCAAGCCAAGATTGTGCTAGTATGAAGAAGTAGTTTTCAGAAAACAAACAAACTGGAGATCGCTGTGTCCGAAACTCTTCGTCTCGTAATCATTTCACGTCGCAGCGCAAACGCATTAAAGCAGAAAATATCGGAGGTGGGGGGGGGGCGGCGTGTGCCCGGGCGGGCGTCCGGGAGCCCGAGGCGGTGGACGCAGCGGGGGCTGGGCTGGCCGAGCGCTGTGCGCCGACCTATCGCATCAGCAGGGCGACGAGGGTGGGGGGGGGGGGGGTGAGAGGCCCGGGGCTTATATTGCAGGCTGCCGGGCGGACCGGCGTGCCGGCGAGCCGTTAGCCGTCTCGCCGTCATTAACCCCCCCTTCGCCGCCCTCCCCCCGAAAGCGAGGGTTCCGTCGGACCGTAGTAAGCGCACGGCCCGCCTCACCCGCCGGTCACACTGGAAGCGCAGCCGCCCTCCCGCCGGCCTCCCTCGCGCTCACTGATCTCACACTACACCGCCTGCCCACGCGCTACAAGGTTCTCATTGCTCCCATCATCAGAGAGTCCACCTGCTCCAGCAGTCCGCCTCCTTCGCCGCCTTCGCCCGCCTCCGCCTCCGCCTCTCCGCCGCCCTCCGCCGTCCTCCGCCGCCTCGCCGTCTCTCGCCGTCATCTACACTTGGCCTGCCGCGGCTTCCGGCCATAGAGAGTCCACCGCTGCCACCACAGCAACCTCCAACGCCTCCTTACCCGGCCTCCTCACCGCCATCCACCGCCCACTGCCGCCTCACACCGCCGACCACCGTCCACAGAGACCTTTATCTGCCCTTCACGCCGCCACCATCCTCGCCCCACCTCCGCCGCCACTGCACCGCCTCACTGAGATTCAACCTCCACGCCCTTCAATTGGCCTTCATACGGACCTTCATTGCCAATCGCGCGCCTCCCGCTCCCCCGCCTTAAGCCTCCGCCGTTCACCCACTAACGGCCCCTCCCTACGCCCTCCATTCGCCTCCGCAACCTCCACCACCACCAACACTCCACCCGCTTCCCGGACCACGGTTCACCATTCCATCTCACCAACCTCGCCGTTCCCTGTGACCGATCCTGACTCAACCTGCCATGGCCTCCAAACTGCTACGCATCACCCGTTCCGTCCTCCGCCCTCCTCCACCTGACCAACCTCCATCGCCTCCAACTTCGTTACGATCACCCGAGCTCCTCCGCCTCCTCGCCTCCTCCCTACTCACCTCCATCGCCATTCCAACTCACCGCACGATCACGCCTTCCTCCGCCTCCATCCGCCTCCTCCACCTCACTCAAGCCTCCATCGCCTCCAACCGCTACGATCACCGCCTTCCTCGCTCTCCTGCCTCCTCCCACCTACTCAACCCTCCATCCCTCCACTCGTACGTCCCCTCCAGACTCCTGCCTCCTCGCATCGGAGCTGATCACCTCAGCCTCCATCACGACCGCCCTCTCCGCCTCCTCCGCCTACCTCCCCTATACGCTCCATCGCCTTCCAAGCTCGCTACGTCACGCCTCCTCCCTCTCCGCCAACTCAACTCCTCGCTCAACTCACGTCTTTCTCCTCCCCCTCACTAGTCAACCTCCATCGCCTCCAACTCGCTACGCTCACGCCTTCTCCGCCTCCTCCGCTCCTCCATCCCTACTCACTCCATCGCCTCCAACCTCGCTCGATCACCCTCCCCGCTCCTCCCTCCTCCACTACTCAAACCTCCATCGCTCCAACTCGCTACGATCACCTGCCTCCTCGCTCTCCGCTCCTCCAACCGTCTCAACTCCATCGCCTCAACTCGCTACGATCCCCTTCTCCCCTCTCCTCCTCCCTCCTCCACCTTATAACCTCCCATCGCCCTCCAACTCGCTACGATACCGCCGTTCTCCGCCTCTCCTCCTCCCACTACTCAACTCCATCGCCTCCAACTCGCTACGATCACCCCTCCTCGCGATCCGTCCTCCACTCCTCCACTACTCACCTCCATCGCATCCAACTCCGCTCGTCACCCGCCTCCTTCTCCTCCTCCTCCACCTACCTCAACTCCATCGCCTCCAACTCGCTACCGATCACCGCCTCCCGACCTTCCTCCTCCACACTACTTCAACCTCCATCGACCTCCAACTCCGATACGACTCACGCCTTTCCGCCTCCTACCTCTATCCACCTACTCACCTCCATGCGCCTCCAAACTCGCTTACGATTCACCGCTCCTCCGCGTCCTCCGCCTCCATCCACCTACTCAACCTCCATCGCTCCACTCGCTACGATCACCGCCTTCTCCGCTCCCTTCGTCCTCCACCTACTCAACCTCATCGCCTCCAACTTCGCTAGCGATCCACCGGCCTTCTCCGCCTCCTCCTCCTCCTCCTCCACCGCCTCCAACAGCTTCACCCGCCTCCGCCACGCGCCAGCATAATTACATCAACCATCTCCACCAACCCCACCGGCACCGCCTTCATTGTCCCAGGTTCACCCAGCACAATCTTAACCGTCTCCGCCGCTTCCTTCTTGCTACGATCCGCCTTCCCTAACTCGACTGCCACCGCCTCCACCGCCAGGATGGCCTGTCCTGGCGGCCCCGACGAGGCGCGGCTCAAACTGCCTGCGACCAACTTGGGCCTCTGAGGCGGCAGAGCAGAAAACGTCTCCGCAGCAGCTCGTTGGGCGCGACTGAAAGGACGGCGCTCTTCTTGTGAAACGTCTTTAACATCGAACGACAAGCAACTCTCCGAACTGCTTTGCATCATGCGAACAAGCAAAATACAACACAGCATTAAGTGAAGTTTTCCCTGTTCCCGCTTTTAATTTTGCTAACACACAAACAATGTAATTTTGAGTCGGTGTGTACAGAAGAAAATCTACTACGTGATCACGTATGTTTCGAACGTCTGTGGCATTTTCTCGTTACCCGATGATGTGATGGGAAATAGTATAACAATAATTTCACAAGTAACGAAAGCATGTAATACTCATTTTCTATTGATTGATTGATTGATGATTCCGGATGCGGCAACTGCTAAGGTAATTAGTCCCGTCGTGAGATCTGGACGACGTGACCTTCCGTCAGCATGCGGGGTTTCCTACAACAAGGTATCCCCACCAGCGGAACACTGCCTCAGCCAGAACAAGCTCTGATCTACGATATGTGGGGTAGTGTAGTGTAAGAGAGTGTAAGTGTGTGCAAGTAGAGGTTGAGGGTAGGACAAGGAAGAGGAAGAAAAGATCGTGCGTGATCCCTTTGTTAGGGTACTGCTCCGGCATTCGCCTGGTGTTGATCGGAGCAGCCGGTCGCTAGAATTCTCCTCCAGACAGTGGTTGAATTCGACCTAGCTGACATGCTACTGACGAAAAATCCTGCCACCGTAGGGACTCGAACTTAGGACGTCCTGGAGAGAGGAACTGCAGTGATAACAGTTGAAGCCCTGAGCCACCTCTCCCGGTTGCAATATTCGATCTTATATCTTTCTATCAATAGTACTCGCGCGCTTTTATATCATGTGGCGACCGCAAGTCATTACCAAATCTTATGTTTGTGGAATGATGCGCAATAGACAAACTTCCTAATAGATGTGTAGCTTTGTAGTTATTGATTCCTCGATTAGTTAATAAGACCTCCAGTATTTAACTTTAAGATAAGTCCAACGTGTTAACTGCAAGGTGCAAGCGTGAATAAATGCTAGTTGTGTATTTGGTGACGTCATTCCTCTATCCCCTTTACTTTGTGCTCGCTTTGCAACATACACTGGACGTTTCATTTACTATTTTATGGCTGTGACGCACACACAGCATAGAGAAAACTTTCTATGGAGTGCAATGGGTACAATCTATCCGTCTTGATGTTTTTAAAAATAAAAAATTAATAATAATGATTTTAGTTAATATGTTTATTTGCCAATTCGTAGCAACTTAAAACTAAGAGCGGATTTTAATGAATTATCATTTTCTTCATTTTACTTTAAAAATGCCGTTTTATATTGAAATTCTTTTTGTGTTATGATAAAATTTAAAAGAAGCCCATTTTATGACTCTTTTTGCATTTTGATTAATAGGACTTTTTTATATTTTTCCGTAATTTTTAATGCATTTTCGCCGATATCATCGATATTTCATTTTAATGGTACTTGCTTCAAATAATATATACGAGACGCAACAAATGTTCTCCACAGAATTGCTGTCTACATATACTTGGTAACCTACTCGATTTCTTCGCTCAGAAGTTGTAATGTCAGCCATTGTGGGTACGTAATCCATGATGCCTATGACGCCTGACAGCGCCATTGGCGGTTCAGCCGATTTAGGGATAACAAACGACGGATTTCCTGGTACAGAACAGTTCAAACCAAACGTTTGCAAGCTGAGTTCACTTGAAAAGAAGAAGCCTCCATTACATTAGTAACGTATCCAACAGCTTATGTTGTTTATCCGAACTGCTTTTTAGCACATTTTTTACGTCATTTCTTTTCCTTTTAAATCATTTTTAAAACATTTTAAGAGCATTTTATTGATCATTTCTGGTGACGTTTCAGATAATCGAAATCCGGCTCTTTCTTATAACGTTATCAAAGAGAAATTGAATGACCATCGTTAACGTAGACATTTCGCAAACTCTATTGTTGTGATTGTCGTCGGCTTCTGAGAGGGAGAGCCCCATAAGCGCCCTGGGTGCTCCACTGCTCCTGTACTTTGTATTTCGAATTTTCATCGTTTTTAATCCTCTCCCAAACGAACTCCGGATTATCCGCGTCTTTTTTCGTGTCCGAGGTGCTCTCCGTCCCAATTAGAAGGGTAGTAGGGATAATCGCGCGTCTCCTCTATTGCAGAAAGATTGCAGCAAAATCCGCAGCAGAAATGATGATTATCTCTCCGGCGGGAAATGGTTTCGCTTGTTTGAGACCGCGGAGTAGAATAGAATTTAAGTTGGGAATAATTTCGCTCGCATTTTTTCCCTTCACCGGTTCTCGTTTTTCGTGAGAGTTGTCAGCGAATTTCCTGCCGTGTGTGCGGAGGGGTAGGGGCGGGTTGTGGGTTGAGGGTGTGGGAGGGGGTGAGCAAGCATCGGGAGACGAGCGAGGTCTCAGGGGGGAGTTGCGTTTTGCTTTGAAGGCAGACATGCCAAACACCACCAAAATTGCCCTAATGTTCCTGTCCTATCCTCCACTGCCAGGACGTCTCTCCCCCTTCCTACTGCCACCCTTTACCCCTTCCTGGCCTTCCCTTCCCACTCTATCCCTTTTACCACTTTTCTTCTTCCGTTTCCTTTTTCCAGTCCTTTCCACTCCATCTATCGCTCGCTCTCTCACCCTTATCATTCCTTTTTAAGTACACTTTTCTCCATTCTCCTCCACTACCGCATTCCAGACACGTCCCGCCGCTTCCCCTCCATCCCTCTTCCTTGCCACTTCACTCCATATCTTCTCGCTCTTTCCTCACCCATCTCCACTCTCCCTTGCCCCTTCCCATCCTCGCCCTACCGCCCTCCTTCCCCTCCGTACTTTGCCTCATCCTCTACAGTATCTCTATTTCTCCTTTTTCCCATTGCCTCCTCCCACTTTCCCTCTATTCCCCATTCCTTACTCATCGTCACTTTGCAGCTTCACCCGCTTCCGCATTTAATCATCCTTCTCTCTCTAGTCTATCAGTTCCCCTCTCTGAACCCTTTACCCTCCCATCCCCCCTCCTCGTGCCCTCTCTCGCCACAGTTTCCACCTTATCCATCCTCCTTTTCACCCTTACCCACTTCCCTTCTGTTTCTCATTTCCCACCCGTCATCCCACCACCAATCCGGAGACTTTGATCCAATCCCCAATCCAAACTTATCCCTCCCCCTCGTCTTCTGTTAACCCTTTCCCCATCCGTTTCCGCACTCCCCCTCGCACTTCTCCAACATGTTTTCCAGTCCCCCCACCTCGCCTAGCTTCGCCCCTCTTTCTACCATGTCCCTTCTCCCTCTTTCACACTTTTCTATTTCCCACTCTTCTCCTTTACCCACTATTCGTCTTCCATCATTTCGTCGCTAATCCGCCCACTTTATTCCAATTCAACCTAATCTCTCCTCTTCTCTTAACCAACCATCCCCACTCCCGTTTGACACTTCTGCAACTCTCCTCCCACACCCATTCCCTGACCCGGCACGTGCCTCACTTGTTCTCCCCCTCCACTTTACCCCTCCTCTCTCCTTATGCCTCTCCCTCTCTATTCCTTTTTCTCCACCCCCCATCACTCCACTAGCCTGGTCACTACGCATCACTCCCCCATTCATTCGTATCACCCTCTTCCCTCCATCTGCTCTCTCTTTCCCCACCGTCTCCCATCACCCTCTCACTTTCTCACCCACCCTCTCGAACGTCGCCTCTTTCCACCTCTCCCTTCACATTTTCCCTCATTCCTCCTTTTCTCCTTTTCAGCTCCCACTCCGCGTCAACTCCCCATACCCCACCCACCATCACTCCGCTAACCCCACCACTTTTTATCACCCTCTCCTGTTCACCCTTTCCCCTCCCCCTTAATTAATAGTGATACTAATAATACTAATAATAAAAATAACAATTATAATAAATTTATAAGTAAAATAATAACTATTTTAATAAGCCTAACTTACTAATTAATACATTTTACAAATGTTCTTAGTAAATATACTTTTAAATTTATGTACACGTAGAAGAAAGTGTTCCATGGCACTCAGAGGCCACTTATTTCAGTCCGTTACTGTTCTAGTAATAGAACCAGTTAACGCCCGTGGAGCATACATAATTTTATTTTTTACCTAATTTTATTGATGTCCAGGGAGGATGGGTGATATAGGCTGTCCAGGGTGGAAACGTCTAAACTTTGAGAATAAGGTCTTAACTGACACTGATCTGAAATTAAGCTCTTGACTGACACATCGTGGAATTAATCTTGACCCGAGAGTAGTAATATATAAGAAAGAACGTCCATTCGATATCCAAAATGGAGTCACATTTTTCTTACCTGATAGAAAGTTTCATCGATAACTTTTCAAACTTTTAATTATTTTTTTTCAGTAAACAAAATTAAAATAACATTACTTATCAGTGAAATACACGACCACTTCTTATCATGGTCTTCAAGGTACTAAAAAAACGATAAGGGTGAATATCGGGAAGGATTGAACCAATATATTTGTGTTTGAACATTGACAACAGTAAGATGTTTAATTACACTGGATATATGTATTGAAAGCAAGTTCTATCTCTGGTTTAGTAGGAACGGGTGTTACTAAATCTGCAACCCCCACTTTTGAAGCTTTCTGTGTACACTAAGTGTAAACTAAGCAACTGTTCGAAGCGTACTTAACTTCGAAACTCTCTCCAGGAAGGTACTGTCACTTAAGCGACGGCGACAACAAAGTTACAACCTCCGACGCAGGTTGGCAACATTGGAGCGGCCGCCCTTTCACCTCGTACCTGCACTTATGGGATAACTTGCGATGGGTGGCGGTCGTCCTCCATAATATTTTACACTTGCGTTAAATTTCCACAATTAGTGTAATCACTTTTTAAATACATTCCAATATAAACAGGTGTTCAGCCAGTAACCATCGAAACTTCGAAAATAAGCTTCAATTGTAAGCATTCTTTGTCTAATACTCTTTCGTTTTTTCGAATGGCTGAGCGCACTCAAAAGTCTGATTGAAAAAATACTTTCTAAGCAAACATTAGTAATATTGACAAATCGTTTATGATATAGAAAAAATATTATTTGGTTCGTGATACAGTGTGTCTTATTGTCTGCTCTTTAACTTGTGTGAGAGCTTTACAATAAGGTAAATATATTATTTTTCAGCAAACTGCTTTGTTAAAGAATTTGTACTTTTAGCGAGAACCAATGGGATCAAATTTTTCAAATAAATATTTGAGAAATTACCATTAAAAATTAAACAAATAAATAATTAAAATAAAGCAATTAATTAACATTAAAAAAGATTTATTTTAGTAAATAAATATACATCAATCGTCAGAAATGGATCACCGAATAAACGGAATAAAACGGCTCTTTCCCCAATAATAATAATAATAATGTATATTTGGGAAATTCTAATAAATAAAAATACGGGAACCTACTGATCTTCAACCCTTTGACTGCTAGGGACCGTCCGACTGTGAGTGGCGCGTCTTTTGACCTACTTCTCGCTCCGGGTCCCGTTGTGAGTTGAGCTCATGAGCTCGCACATAGATACCGAGCAAGAAATATCGCACCTCCAAAAGAAAAGTGACGCAAGTGCGAAATCGTCATTTTTCAGCTAAAAGCTGATAAGAGGTTTTCATGAGGTACTGCTACTATTCTGTAGTCGATTTTGAATTAGTTCAATTACTGTCCGCTAGAAGATGGTACAATCTATAATGAGTATTACAGAACTACGAAACTTTAAATTGCACTTTCTGAGAAATCAGAAATTCGCACTTGTGTCACTTTTCTATTGGAGGTGCGTTATCAGTTATCAGTGAGTCCTAGTGATAAGCAAAAGCGCCTCTGCACGTGCGAACGCTTCCAGAGACTCCCTGGACATCGCGGTTCCGATCACGATGAGAGGCTCCTAGCGACGACCCGACTGAACGCAATAACTCATCCAGGAACTACCACGCACGGAAATATTTTGCGTATTAGCTCGTCTGGAGCAGACAAAGGGACAATGCCGGCCCTTGATGTGCCCGTGAGGCTGCTTGCCTTCTGGGAACTGATTCAATCCCAGCCCGACTGTGCAATTCAATGGCAATTTGCGGTGGCTTACTGCAGGGTTTCATATGGTTAGCCCTTGATCCCTGCGTTTCATTCTACCCTTCTTCCATCATCACTCACCATAATCAATAGGGGGTGGGTTTTGATGATCTAAAACATTGCCAAAAATGTTCAATAAAATGCTCTTAAAATGTTTTTAAAATGCCTTTAAAACAGAGATTAATTACGTAACTTTTTGTATCAAACCCAGTTCAGATGAACTACTCAAGCTGTTGATTTTGTTACTATGTAATCGAGGCTTTTCACTTTCGTTCAAGTGAACTCAGCTAGCTAAGGTTTGAATTGGACTGTTCTTTACTAGAAAATTTTTTGTTGTCGCGAAATCGGCCGAACCGACAATGGTGCAGATAGACGTCACAATAACCTTAAATTACATATAACGGCTTACATTGAATTTCTGAGAAACGAAATTGAATAGACCACTTAAAAATTCTCTGGAGAACATTTGTTGAATCTTCTAAATATTATTTAAAGCGTTTTTTTAAAAATGATATTAAAATCCATTAAGTAAGCGAAAAAGGCTTTAAAAGTGACGGAAAAACGAAAAAAATTACACATTAGTCGAATTCGAAGAAAAAAGCAAAAAACCTAAATAACAGTATTTTTCTGTCGTAACATAAAATTAATGTCTGTACTGGTAACATAAAAGTGATGTCTGTAAAGGCATTGCGCTGAAGTGAATAGAAAAAAGACATTTGCTTCAAATCAGCCACATTTACTTCAAAACAATTACCATGTCAATCCTGCAACATCGAAAACCGACTGGGACAAATACAACAACCGTTGCTGCTGCAGTGTTCCTGAGAGGCCGGTGCTAGGGTTTGTCGTAATGCTGATTGGTCGACCGTTCTTTTGCTAAACGTGTGGGCGGATCGGAGTGGAGTATGAAAATATGTCCTAAAATTACTCTCATTTTACTCTTTGAAGAAATATATTTCTCACGATGAAGGAAGGATAAGAACCCAAATCTGTAGCTGATTTGGCTTGGAAATAGATTTCATTACTTTGGAGCAAACATGTTGTTAATATTTTTTGCCAAATACGCTCATTTATTTCTCTGTTCAAAATTAAACGTGTATATGATTTAGGGTATGGATGCCAGAATTAAGAAAATGTGCACAGAATACACGTCTCCCCGTAGCATGTCATACACAGTTTTTAACTCTTCTTGGCCTAAAAAAAATTTGAAATAATAAAGTTCTATTACAGTTTAATACACGACTTTAATAAAAAAATCTCGATAAACACATCAATGAATGCTGTTATTTCCCCTCTTTCTAAATTTAAGGGCTCAATAAGAACTGTACTTGAGAAGAGAAAACAACTACTTCAAAGCAAATATTCTATCTCCTCTTATTTTTGGCTTACAGAAACCAGGAAAAATCTGTTTGGGAAATACATTTCAATCCAGTTTCATTAAAGAGTTCTCCTGTACTGAACGTTTCAAATTCATAAACTTCAATATCTGCTACTGGGTTCGCACGCTCTTCTTTTAAAAGGTATTTTCAACGCCATCTCCACTCTTTGCTTGGAATTTGCATTTAAAGGAACCTGTGCAAATAAGATTAAATGGCGGAAAGAATTCAGTTTCACTATTAGGGTCTGTAATTGAAAAGAAAGGGATATAAGAGTCATGCGGAAATACAAAAGACAAGAAAAGGAATATAAAATAAAAGGAGTACAGGGCGTCGTGTAGTTTACCTTGGCTACAAATGTAATCATTTCAACGACAAGAATCACTCTTATTTATATATTTAAACTATAAAGTCGTGTCAATTGTCGAGGGAAGTCCTAGGTTCGAGTCCCGATGATGGCAGGATTTTCGGCTCAAGCATTTCAGCTATGTCTACTTCAGCTTCTATCTGGAGGAGAATTCTTGCTTCCGGCTGCTCTGATCGGTAGTTTTCCGTGTTTTTTCCGATCAACACTGGGCGAATGCCGGAGTAGGACCCTAACAGACGGGCCACGGACCTCGCGCGATCTTTCTTACCTCTTCCGTGTCCTATACTCACCCTTTACACACTTACACGCGCAACACTACGACACATGAAATATGAACATAAAATAAATTAATTTTTAATATTTTAATTCACTTTCGTCCAAATGGAATAATACAAAGTAAAATGATGAATTACTTTGTATCTGTCCGGCTGTTCCATGTTACTTACTGCATTTAATTGATCCTCAAGCCTAAATGAAGCCTCTCAGCAAAATTAAAAAAATTGCGTCTTTCGTCGCCCGGGAGATATCTCCGTCTTTGCCAGACGGTGAAAGGAGCTCAGCGCAATTTGCATGGTCAGGCGGATGAGCAGGCCGCATGGCCTGAGCCTCGACACGGAAAATAAGTAATACTTGAATTGAATGAAAACAAGAGTGTTTCTGACGAAAAATAAAAGATGTCATCTCCGTCAACTTAATATCGCATCTTTTATTTCTCCACGTAATTACGTCATCAGACTTACCACAAGAGTGTGTCTGTTGAAAAATCTCCGTTTTTGCCTAGCATTACATAAATTTCCCAACATTATCGTTCATTATCGTACATTATCGTTCTTTTTCGTTGTACTTCTTTCACAAATCGAACCACAACGGAATGGAATAGATTGCTCGAAAACCCTTTGATCTCTTTCCTCGAAGCGTTCAAAAGGTTAGGACATTAATTTAGGGTATTACTAAGTAAATGAGGGACGTACCTAAAATAGTAGGTTATAGAGCGATGCATAAGTGATATATTGTGAAGTGAGGTGTCGAGTTGTGTAGAGCAAAGAACTAATGAAGAAAGTGATTTAAGGGCCATAGTAAGTTGAAGTGCAGTGCAGTGTCACTGTAGCGAGTCTTAATTGAGGAAATACTTGGTGCGGATTTGGATTATAGAAGTTCGTTTTAATTAAGGTAATTTAACGGTTTATAAATCAGTCAGTTTTAAAATTATATTATTATAATAATTATAATAATAATAATTATATTATTATTATTATTATTATTATCATTAGTATCATTACTATCTTTAGACTTATGAGCTTTTACTAGTGTTACGATGATTATTTCTATACAATTATAATTATTATATAATTTGCATTTTAGTTAAATTATTTTATTTATAATTTAGCTGCCACGGGCTTATGGCCCAATTGCAGTTTAAATAAATTTATCTTTACCTTTATTCCTTATATCCGCACGACATAAGAGAAAGCAGAAAAAGTAAAACTGAGTGCAGGGCCGTTGTGCGCCAGGCGCGGGGGGCCGGGGTCGAGCGCGGGGCGGCGTGTGGGCGAACGCTTGTGCTTTTCTGCCGCTCCGGCGCCCTGCGCATAACAGCGGCGCAGCGCGGGCGCCGACACGCGGATGCGGCGGTTCCGCGGCTCAGCCACCGCCCTTCCCCTCCTCTCCCACCCCCACCCGCCCCTTCCCTCGCCAGCGCCCGATGCTCACCAGCCAGGACGCACCGCGAGCCCCCGGCAGCAGGCCGCGCGCTCCGCTTTCGTGGACTGCCTTGCTGCTCATTCCTGCCCGGCACACTTCCGTTCTCCCCTCTTCCTTCCACTCTCTCTCTCTTTCCTCTTTCCCTACTCGCCTATCCCTCCCCTCTCCTCTCCCACCCCTCTTCGTCGGCTCCTCCTCTCTTTTCTCTGTGCTGCGTTATATCTCCCCTGTATCTTGCTCTGCTCTGTCCCTATCTGGTATCTTCTCTCTCTCTCTGCCCTATCTGTATCTCTCTCTCTCTCCTCTGCCTATTCTGTATCTCTCTCTCTGCCATCTGTATCTCTCTGCCCTCTATGCTCTCTCTGGCCCCTCTATCTTCTCTTCTGCCCCTCTATCTCTCTCTGCCCCTCTATCTCTCTCTGCCCCTCTATCTCTCTCTGCCCCTCTATCTCTCTCTACCTCTCTAACTCTCTTTAACTCTCTCTGCCTCTCTTAGACTTCCTGAGTCTCTCCTTCCCCCTCTCCTACATCTCTCTCAGTCTCTGTCTCTCTCTCTTTCTCGCCGCCCGGCCTGTCCTCCTCGGTCTTGCCTCACGTCACACGACAGTAGACAGCAACAATGACGCCCAGGTAGATTGGAAATTGCTTTTAACTGAAGCGCCATTTGTGCTGCAGCGCCATCTGGTGGAGTTATAACAAAATGGACAGCAAAAAAAACCAAAAAACTTTCGCATTGAAAAAATACGTAGATGGGCCAACTTTCTTGAAGATCGGCCAAGCGGTGTCTGTACTTCATCGGTATTGCGATTAAATAATTATCGCGACACAATTTACCACTTCACGGTGCTTTTTCGCATTAAAAAAAAACAACAGGAGGGTGGTGGTGCGATTCTTGCTTCAGCTCGTAGACATATACAGTAGAAGCGCAGTATTCTGATCTAAATGGAGGGGTCTGTTCAGATTCGGACACTATCCGAAAAAATGTACGGTACGAAAACACAAATTCATATATAGGATTACCAGACACAATGCAACGTCCAGTGCGGTCTGAGAAAATGACAACGAAGCGTAGCGATTGTATATCAAGCAGATTCAGTTTCTTTCGGCAAAAGAAGATTACCAAGTTTCTAAGTGAAAGATACCGCTACATAATTAAATGTGATATATACCGTAGCTACCAGTGAAATAAACTTTTCATTTCGGTAAATTGGTTCAATACTTGTTCATTTCTACTGTAATTATAATATCCTTTCTGTACACTACAAATAAGCATATTATTTATTTTTCCTCCATCGCAAATTTTGTTCGCATTATTTGAAATTTCGGGATTGGGGGTTCGAATTAATCGGGTTCTATTGTTTAGAGAAAGACGTGTCAAGTCTTTCGGTCTGACGTTTTTTGGGTGTCCCTGTGTTGTTATTTGTAGTGCTGTGTATTTATTCTACAAAATGTAAGGTATTAAAACCCTAAACTTAGAAACAAAATAGTATGTTGATTTTCACGAGGAAAATCCTTAGCATATCTGCTCCTATTTTGTATCAGAATAGTAAAGCATTCAGATAAAAAATTCCGGCACTAATTATTGCTGTAAGGGTCAAAATTGCATTCGATTTTCCGACTGGAGGATATTGTGCTATAAGGTCTGAGCAAGTATCAATAAAAGAACAAGAATGTTTCGTGTGCCATAAAATATTATTCAGACCCTTATAATAGAAAAGGAAACTTCTAAAGGTGTCTTCTTGACATGCGTAAAGTATTACATGCTGTATTCAAAACCCCCTTTTTAAAATATTAAATCTTTAAAGAAAATCTGGCTGTTATGGTACAGTTATTTGCATGGCTTGATCTCTGTCGGAACGCGACAAAACGGCGTTCTGGTACCTCGGGAATGATGATTAAATTTTATTATAAACATGTAACTATTTATAATAAACTAATAATTAATTTGAGTTACGGTCCAGAACCTAAAGTTTTATATTTATCCGTCACTGGTTATTTGTTTGTATAACATGTATTCATGGTGTTCCATAAATTTTTTTCGTTATGAATTGCAATGATGTTTATGGCATATGTATTGGCAAAATCAATTTTTTGTAAGTGCTGTCACATCTAGCTGAAGGAGTGATTGAAACACTTGTCGAATGATATATGGCAGCGAATCAAATACTGCACGTACTGAATACGCGTTCTAGTGTTATGGGTCGAGAACAGAACAGGCAATATCATGCTGAAGGTAATCAAGTCAATGCTGCACTGGGAAAGTAAACTTAATCAGTAGCTCAGTGTCCAATTTCTGTGTGGTGAGTAAACTCACCCGAACATCAATCAGGGTACAAAGAGAAAATACCAATAAAAATCAATTATCTCTTGATTCGATACGTGTAACAAGTGAATTGGTCAGCGATATAACAATGTATAGATTTTGTTGTAACATGAACTTTATTTAAGAAGACAACTGTGCGCAACTGTTGAAAAATTTGTAATTGACTGTGTGATTGAATTGTAATTGACTAATTGGCAAATATTCTTCAACTGTAAAATAATATTCGCATTTCCTACATGAAGGTAACATTAACGTGTTGTATTGAATAAAATATATTTATTTTTAAATGAAAAACTTTAATTGACCTTTGAATTATGTCATTATCTAATATCATAGAATTGGAAGATTGAATTTTCATTATATATAAATGTTTTTCCGTTTTGCTAACACATGCTTTTGGCATCTTTTTGATTTTTGTATCCTTTTCTTCTAGAATAGCTTAATTTAAAACTGTGCCTGAAGTTGTACTTAAAGAACCATGTTCATTTGTGTTTGTTGGATAAATCAGTTGTGAAATAGTACTATCTTATAGAAGGAACGATAAATCGGAATTTGTACTTTAGATAATACCGTCACTTGCAACATTTATTTGTAATTACCTGACTGGCGGTTAGCATGCAAGGATATTACAACTTTGTACATAACGTAGCAGTTTCAAAACGCTTACCACAAGACTCATATATGGAGACTTTGAGTTACCACGAAATTAAAAAGTTGTCTGGGAAGATATTCGTGTGTGGTCCAATTGTAACAATAAAGTACAAATTTAGTCTCGGTATTTGAAAAAAAATTTGGTGATTAGTTGCTTCTTTGAGGTTGATTCTTGTTAAACCGTTTTAGTTTCTTAACTCATCAGATATTGAAGAGGTTTGTATGAACCCGCCACTCTGCCATACTTGTGTCAGAGCTTTTGTTTTAGGAAATGCAATATTCTCTTTCCTCTCATATCTACTGGTATCTCAAATTACAAGTTACATTCTTCTAGAGTATATAGGGAGGTCAACAACATTCACTTTTCGCAAGCACTGTCAATAGTACATTAAGCGTAGTATATTAGAACACAAGAATACTAATAATCCATGACCTACTGTTAACTACTATCAATATCAGTCTGACACATTTCACAGGATAAACAGACAAATTTAAACGCAATTTATACTATGAGTACACAAAAACTTACAAAGTGGATAATACTCGTATGTTGTATGGCATTATCGTAGCATTTGATTTTAATACTCAATCGATGCTAGACTTTGCATATCGACCTCAACTGAAAAATTCTGAATCATTCATTGAATAAAATGCTGTACGATATTGATTTCGTTAACAATTTGTTGTTTCTAATATCGCTACCCGCTTAAAATTTCACGTGATCGTAGAAAAAAAGAGATTTTATGTACAACTTAAGCATGTCGTAACCACGACGTCACCTAACGTGCGTAAAAATATTTTTTTGCACGGTGACGTCACAGACATTTTCGCAAGATGACGGTTTTTGAGCAGCGCTAGCTTCTAAACCGTTCAGCCGATTTTCTCCAAAATTCATATGCTCTAATCAATCAGTCTGATGTCGCGTTCCTTTGACTTTAAAATCAATATTTTAATTTTGTGGAGCACTTTACATGAAGCCTCTGGAACATTTCAAAGTGTTCACAAAACCGACAGCATAATTTCTTATTACATTTTATTGTTGGATAGTGTTAGGTCGTTTCCGGGAATGGTGCAGGATCCATGTTTATTAAAAAACCTGATTTTTTGGAATTTTCAAATATTCAAACTTTTTTCGGCGACTTCTTAGAACTACAATTATGAATATAGAGAATTTTTTAATTTTTTAAATACGTTTCTTAAAAACCGATTTTGAATTAAAATCAGGCACAACGTTTCAAAAATTTGAGTTTTTTGCGTAATTTTGCCTGAAAGGACGGGCGAAAAAATACGTGCTGTTTCAGCGCCACACGTTTCTTCTGTCTATCGGTCGCAATCGTACAAAAACAACAACAACAACAATTTAACATATTTAAAATTAACAAAATTCTATGTTGACCCCTTCCTAGGCTCGTTCCTAGGCCAGATGCGTCCGGGCGAAGCGGCGGCGAGCGGGCGAGCGGGCGTCCTTTGTCGAGCGGGAGGGGGCCGTGCCTCGGACGCATCGATATATCGACCTCTCGCGGAGGGGGGGGGGAATGCGTGCCCGGCGAGCCAGCCCGCATGCCGCGCCCTCTGCCGGCGCTGAGTAGATGCGCCCCCGCCGGCAAAACGCAAAGTAGCGCCCCCGCCCGCGACAAGACACGGATTCTCCAGCCACTTCGCACGGCCAGCGAACCTCGGGAGGCAGAATAAATGTTGGCCTGGGAAGGTGTTCGTCTGTCTGCCAATTGTAACAATAAAAAATAGGTTCCGTAAAGAAAACCTGAGGGACTGAGTTGAATTTTTTGCATACCTGAAGGATTTTATTCCGTCATATGGTATTCAGGGCGGTCCAAACGTGCTCTCTCAGTCTTACTGGCTTTCTAATATTCCATACCAGGAGAGGTGGTTCAAGGCTTCAACAGATGTAAGATGTAGTGCCTCTGATACGTAGGTCCTGGGTTCGAGTTCCAACGGTGGCAAAATTTTCGACACCAGCTACGTAGCAAGGTTGAATTCAGCCACTATCTGGAGGAGAATTCTGGCAGCCGACTGCTCTGGTCGGCAGTTTTCTGTGGTTCCTCCGATCCACAACACGCGAATGCCGGAGTAGTGTCCTTATAAATGGGTTTGGACCGCGTGCGGTCTTTCCTCCCTCTTACAAACACTTACACTAACATGCACTACACTGTCACACATGCCGGGAGTTCGGTTGGGAACGTAAACGCTTTTCCTTGCTGGAAGATACCTAGTTGGGAAAAACCTCTACCATTCTATTCAGCGTCCTTTGCGTTATTCGAAGACAATATTTTATCAACAAACTTAGGGCCATTTCTGAGAAAAAATTCAAATTCCATACAAACGGACGGACAGGCGGACAGAAACACGTTTTGCCGATAATTAATTTTTCGGTATAAAAAACCCACAAAACAGGAATTCTGGCTACACCATGTGTTAGAAGATTTTTTATATTTAGATGCAGGATTTATCATCTTTTTCGAATTCAGGGCCCTAGAATAAAAGTTTTTTTCTGCAGAAAATGTTCCATTTCCGACACACAATTTCATAACGATTTCTCAAAGTACCTTTGTAAGGGGAGTGTAAGAATAGGTTCCGTATTGAGGGACCACTTAAAATTTCTACATTTTTGTGCTTGTGCTCTAGCATGGTAAGAGAGATGAAATGCGCTCTGGCACTATTTTAATATTAATAAGTAAAATACTTTCTGATTGAAGTTACTACGACAGGTGTGTTTAAAATGTTAAATTATTACTAACCAATTATTAGACGATGACAACTGGCGGTAGAAAGTACAGTAGCTTCATCTCATTTAAAATGTCAGTAATAATTACGAATTTAAAATATCACTATATTAGTTTATTATTAATATTACCACTCATGAACATTTGACTAAATATTTGTTTACATAAATGTCTTTACAAATTGTCTTGGAAGGTAAGAAATTCAAGAATTTTATCTTCTTTTATGATAATGTGGAAGATCTTGTCAAAAATATTTGCGATGTCTCGCAGAACCCATTGTACCAGACACGTCATAAATCCCATTGTACCAGTTAAATATTAAACAATTTTTGGACATCAAATGAGGCTTTGCAAAGCAAAGAGAGGTAAGTACCAAAATGTTTTTTTTTCGGTAATTCATATATAAAACTATGAATTCGTATTCTTGACATACAACCAGAGCCATCCCTAGTTAGATATTACAACTACATGGAAGATTTTTGGAACAACGCACTTTTAAATGCGTATTGTCACCGATTTATGTAATATTCACATTTCGAAACCTTCGTTTCGAAACTTTCGGCACTTAGGTCCTTTGTCATTGCAAGGCCTCAAATAACTCCCCAAGCGCCTGGCGTGTAGGCCACCCGGCGCACATCCGTGCTGTGCGGGCCGGGCGGCGTGTGACGTCAGCGCAACCGACGCCCGTCGTGCGGCAGCTGCACGGGGCCACGCAAGACCGGCGTAGGGGGCGAGCGAAATAACCCCTTTATGTCTGCTACTTCAATAAAGTGTTTCTCCGGCGCAGGCCCTGAAGGTCAACGATGAGGAAAGACGTGCACCTCGTTAAAACGGATCTGACATTTGGGGCCGGGGTTAAACCCTGGGCAGGTCGGCAGATTCAACAAAGGATGATGGATCAGCCGCTAGCCGGGATTTGCCCGGAAGGCTCGTTGAGGGAAGTACATTCTACGGCACCTGCGGCGGAATTGTAAGCAAAGCGACAGTATCTGATGTAATAAAAACAGTAACATCAATACAAATATTATTATTGTTATTATTAATAATAATAATAATAATAATAATAATAATAATAATAATAATAATATCTTGGTATGCCCCTAAAAACAATCACATGTTTAACTGGATGCGTTTCACTCAGGTATTTGACACAGTAGGGTATGTGCAGGTAATATGGCCACGTTAAGCGTCTCAGGTTTTCCTGGTTATATATTTCAACAATTGGCCAACAGCATCATGATGAAATTTAACACTTTTGCTTAAAGTTGAAATAGCTTTATTACAAAAAAGTGATTCAGGAATATTTTGTTGTTGTTTTACAAAGACTTTGTAATGTGAAGATAATATTCCCAATTGCAGGTTTTATGGCCATTGCCAGATTAACTGATTTCTTCTAGCATGACTATTGAATTAACGCTAGCTATACTGATATATAATATGAATTACCATCTTACAGTCTAATTTTACAAAATTACATTCTTACATGATTTCAGTAACGCTGGATTACTCATAACAATCTCAGTGTTTTCTACAATGCGACTTAATTATAGATGTAATTGCTTTAATGCTAGCAAAAAAATTTAATTTGTACTCAAGGTGAAACATTAGTTTCTTTTTCTTTAATAGTCGTACACCCTTGGCTATACTGATAGCACAAACATATTATACAATCTTTCCCACGTGGGTAAAACATTGATCCAATTTAACGGCATAATCTGTTTAGATTGCTTATTGAATGTGCTAAACCTTGATAATGCGCTAAACTTTGACAAAATACTAAATTCTCCTTCAAGTGTTACTAATGGTAAAATTACCTGGGAAGAAGTTGTAAGGACAGAGCACCTTCAACACGTTCTTGACAGCAGAGACTCCTGAGTGTGAATGACTGATTCAACACGTCTGGTAGGGGGTTAACGCACTTCTTACGCTCTTCCAGACAGCATGCTAGTACTATCTATGGTAAACATTTTCAGCTAACATAACCGCCACTTTGCCATATTACCTGCACTGGCAATACTTGCATCAATAACCTTACTTCAAATTTTGTTTATGAACGTTGTTTCATTAAATGTTCCAATCAAACATGTTTTTGAACAAATTGTAGTAAAATTAAAATATTTATCCAATCTGTCCTTTAAGGGGCAGCGAACAGTATGCACACAAACTGGGTCTCAATAGTATGCTATTTTTGAACAATGAAACAACATCTAAAACAATGATTTATAGAGCGGGGAATCTTGTAACATTAATACTCGTATTCATCCACACACAAATTCGAATAAATAAGATAGAATGCAGTGGAAACTGCCCGAGAAAGTATTCATTTTGTGGATGCAGTAAGAAAGGTTGTGAGAAGGCATTCAAAAAGAAACGACTGATTCAACATTTTTCTACCCCGTTTGCCTGCTTTAAGAAATTGCTATGGATATTGAGCGTGGCTAAGCAATCAAACGTATATAAAATTAGCAATAATTCAATTGCAAAATAACAACATATCATCTTTGATATCGGAAACGTCTAACGAGTTCAGAGGGACGTAACACAAATGTATGCATTTGACAATTGGGTCGATTGCCTCGCTTCGATTCTGTTCAAAGTGGATTCTGATTACTTAAGCTGTCAGAGAAAGTAAATTACTACTTATAGAAACACGATTTATCCAGTTTTTATATATATCAGGGCCCCATAATACGAGACTTCTGTGGAGAATTTCCGGTTTTTTTGCTGCAGCATAACAATACTTTCTCTGTACTTCTTAAATAGAATGCGAGAATGTATTTTTTCTTAATAATTAGCTAACTTTCAGGTTATCTAACTCGCAAACAACAGTTCGAGGTGATAAGTAATTTTGTTAAAAAAGCATTTTCTACGAAAACGACAAAATACTACCTATAAGAACAAAGCATATTTGCTCGATTTCAATCTAATAAATTGTAAAGTATTACTTCTTTTTCTCAAAACGATCAATTACAAATATTAAGAAATGTATACAATCGTTATATAATCTTTTATGTAATATTCATCTGCTATATTTTTAACTCGTTTCAAAATATCCACATATTGTCTTTATGAATTTCATTCATAACGTTATATTTAATCAAACTTCGTATTGTCTACAGTAATTTCCGTTATTTGATGAAATTATTTGTTCGGACATATAATGATGTTTAAATTAATTTAGTTTCCTTTGATCGCAAACCTGTGGTTGTGTTTAAACGCTGGGAGTTGAAACTCAGTTTTGTATAATGCGAACAAATGTCAGTTGCTTTATCAAGTGTTTTTACTCATTAAAACTGCCCATCAAATAATTTTAATAATTTTTGAATCTGTTTGCTTATATAAAAATATTGATTTCCTTTACTACTGATTTTACTTTCTCGGCTTCCTAATAACAGAACGATTTGTAATCCTACGCCGAAAAACGACCAGTTTTCGTAAGACAAAATTATTTTCGAGTCCTGGTAATGAAAAACCGAATTAATCTTGTTTTTTATCTGGTAAACTACTTTCTCTAACACGTTGAGTTGTCAGAATCCATGTTTTGTGGGTCCTTGACACCGAAAAACTAGTTGACGGCAAAACGTCTGTCTGTGGTCATTAGCGCCAAAACAGTACAGCCGTCTTTCTCCAATATTGAGTTTACCATATTGATTTGACGGAGCTTCAACATATATATATATATATATATATATATATATATATATATATACTATATATATATAAATATAAAATTAGAGATTTTTGATAGAGATAAAGATAGAGATTTTTGTCTTTAAGAAAATATGTTCTAAACACATACCTTTAAAAGTCATTAAAAATAATTACAAAAATCGAGTAATTTGTGCGTAATTTTTGTTTGAGGAAAGGCCTAATGTAATGTATATTTAAAAAATTTAAAAAGCGTTGAAAATGATTTCTGTATTTCTTTTCACGGATAGAAAAGGTAACATTTAAAAGAAAAAAAGTCAGGTCTAATTTTGGTTGATATTTATGAATTTTTCAAAGTTGCAAATTTAGAAATAATACAAGAAAATGTCACGAGTAGTACACTTACTGTTGAATTGAATTGAATTGAATTTATGCCTTATTTTACGTCCCGAGACTCAGGCCACGAGGCCTGCTCTTCCGTCTGACCACGCAAATTTCGCTACGCTCCTTTCACCAACTAGCAGAGAAAGGAGGTATTTCTTGGGCGAGAAACAGGCGATTTGAATTTAGCTCAGAGGCGTCATTTAGGCTTGAGGATCTTTTACATGCAAGTAAATCTACGAACATGGGACAGCCGGCTTTACTTCCCCTCCGAAGGAAGGCGTATGAAGGATTTTTTCGCCCTTAAAAATCCACGGCTTCAATCGGGTTTGAACCCGCCAACTTGGGTACAACAGTCCAGTACGCTAACCGTTACACCACCGCCGCCGCCACTTACTGTTAATCTCTGAAGTAGAAAATAAGTTGAATATTATCATTAAAATATACTTTATAAGTTTAATTGTACTGGGTAGGTCGGTGCACACACAAACATTTACGTTTTGGTTCTAATAGTATTGGGCAAATTGTTTTATTAAATGAATCACTAGTGAAAATTATTTTACGAATTGCAATAGCACACACATATCAACAGTACACTTGCGTTCGAATTAATGTGAATGAGGTGCAGGCAAAGGTTTGGGAATATTAGATTTTGTCTGACTGAAATATTAATATTCAGTTTACATCCAAATGTTGGGCATTAATTTACTATTTCTAATGAATAAATGAATTTCAGTTTCTGTTGTTTACCATTTCAAATCACAGGCTTCTTTTTCTTCAACAATAAATATCAAACAGTTTTAGGTAATCGCTACCACAAAATTAGATTTTACCTCATCTCACAAATACTGCGTTCTGACAACTGTAGGTGACAACGCCACCAAAATGCATTAAAAATGGCATTAAACTTAATTTTACAAAAAACACAAACAATCATACACATATAATTTTGTGTTGTATATATTAATCTCTCAATTATTAAATTACGTTATGATTTCTTCCATTTTTTTACATTAATATTCATAGGTTGTATCTTATTCTTTCAACATGTGATTGGATATGTAATTATCACTATTTTTAATCTCATTGAAGATTCATTTCTCAATACAACTCTAGAAATTAATTATTACATGTTCACTGAAAACCGAGTTTAATTTTTACATTGTATTTCTCCGCAGATAAATGTTCGCTACCTTTTCAGACATTACAAAAAATAGGCGATAAAAAATGAGAATTCACATTACTATGTGAATATGACAGCTATTTTATTATTACAAAGAGCATCAAAGAGGATGTCAAAATGGCAAAATAAACGTAGTAGAATTTAGCGGTGCTATTGCTCCGTTCTCAGAATTTACAACATACATTCCCGTTTAAATAGACAATGCTGGACGTTATTGGAAAATACTTCCGTTCTTTGAAGTTTGGTCTTCAGATGAATGAAAATGTTCTCAAACCCCTAAATCAGTTAATTAAAATTTTAATAAATCATAAAACAATGTAATAAAAATAACGTAATTCTCGGTTAAATATTTTATAACTTCTTCTGATATCATCATGTAGTATCAGAATTTATTCAGAACAATATATAATTTTTACTTTCCAGTAATTAAAATAGTTTCTGCAATTCAGATTCTTTTTCCATTTAGAACGTCCTGTAAAATGAAGAGAAATCTATCTCGTGCTTTCCTTGCTCATTTATTAGTATCTCAAGCCCATTCAACTTAGATTCAATCAACTTAAATCAACGAATAAACAACAAACAATTCTGGCGTTCTTGTGTAAATAATGGTAATAGTCATATCTTCCGCAAAGTGAAACTCGTTTTGCACGAGGGAGAGAACTATGCCGTAACATACGAGCCTATTATTACTGCCATTGCAGCCTGTTCTTGAATGCACTTCAACTGAGCTCCTCCCTTTCCATTATAAAACCAATAATTTCAATTAGCGACCTCCATCGGCAAGTGCAGCTGAATAAAACCGCAAAATCCTGTTTCCAAAATGTTTCTCGAACGCTGCTCAAGAACCATACATAAAATGCATTCACTTCATTAATTAAACATTTTAACAAAAATACCTACACTGCAATAGCATGGTGTAGTTTTTACGCAACACTCCAGGTGTTTACGAACGAAGAATATCAAAAGATTTGCTGTCCCTTAATGCAGCACAAGAAGAACCAATATTTTATGGTGAGCGGTTACTTAGGAGCCTTGTTGCCACATCACAAATCTGGTGCGTGCAGTGACTGACTGCGTGAGGATTCAGTGGTATGCGCAATGTGAGTATTCTTAGAATATCACAATCAAATATTGGAATTATTCGTACAAAATCGGTTAAAAACCCTATTATCATCATTTTTCTCATGTGTTCCTGTCTCTGTGCCTGTCGATCATTTTTCTCTTTTCGGAACATTAAAATGAAAGTGAGAATATCGTGTATTGTTTCTGTTTTATTCATAATAATTGATAGAATAATATTTCTTTCTCGACTCCGGATGAATATAATTTACCCAAAAAAACTTCAAACAATGAAAAAATCCTCATTTTGGGGGCAAAACTCCCCAAACTCACAACGCTGAGCAAATTCGACCTGATATCATTCAAATAGGACAATGATGACCGGGGGCGAATTTTGTGACATAAAACGTCGACAAACATGATCAATAAAATGCTCTTAAAATGTTTTTAAAATGCCCTAAAAGCAAAGAAAAATGAAGTAAACAATTTGATCAAACCAGTACAGATCAAAAGCTCAAGCTTTTGTATATTATTGATGTAATCGAGAATTCTTGCTTTCCTTCAAGTGAACTCAAATTGCAAAGTTTTGGTTTGGACTCTTCTTTGCCATAAAACCTCTGTCTTTAGTTACAGCGAAATTCGCCGAAACGATATTAGTGCTGATAGGCCCCACAGGAAACTTAGATTACATTCACCAGCTCGCATGACTATTTCTGAGCAAAAAAATCGAATAGGTTACTGAAGAATTCTGTGAAGAAAATGTCACACCTCGTACTTATTATTTGAAGCAAGTTGATTTAAATGACATTATAATCGGTGAAGTAAGAAGAAAAAGCATTAAAAAGACGAGAAAATCTAGAAATTGACGTATTATCCGCAATCGATGAAAAATACAAGATGTCATAAACAAGGTAATTTCCTTTTGTCATAAGATAAAATAACGTCTATACTGAAGGCTATGTTCACAGAACGTCATTTTATACATATAATTACAACTTGATAAACGATATAATTTTAGGCGTTATTAAAATCCCTGTATTTGCAAATAAACATTGTACATCCTGTTTTAAATAGGATGTTAAAGTTTACAGAACTGGTATTTATAAAGGTTGTTAAAAGTAGAATATGTTGTATTATAAAGCAAGGGAAAATGAAATTGTTTTCATTAAAGTTTGTAAATCATATTCCACAAAATCTGTATTAAATCAGTGATGCCATATTCATTGGTTCAGAATAAATGTTACAAACTTCTACGACAGGTAACAGGCCAAGGAAAATCAATTTTTATCAATAAATATTTAGTGATATATAACATACAATAAAGTTGCACATAAACATACCGCCACTTATGGGTGGGTATAACATCCAGCACTTGGGTTTGGCAGGTAGGCAAAGTGTCAGCTAACAATGAGCCCATTGGAAACAACAATATTGAAATTTTAATTTTTGTTTGCATTTGACCACACACCTATCTTGTAGTAACGGGAAAGACGTTGGTACATGCGTGGTAATGGCGACACTCATCAGACAGTCAAATCAAAATAATTTAAATAAAAACCTTAATTTTGTAATCGCTAGTATGTAGGTTTCTCTTACTCTTAGATATTGATACAACACATTACGGTCAGCAATTTTTTTTGGAAGGAAGATGTGTTTCTGGTGGCTTTGTCGTTCGCTGTTTCATGTACAACATTTTACATCTATGTTCCTGTATTGAATATTAGATTATATCACGCTATTTAGTCTCATTTTTAAGAGATACAATGCGGCAATGCACTGAAATTAATGGCATCTTCATCATATTTTTGCTCAGATTATAATACATCTATTTATATTCCAATATTAGCCCTCAGATTTCTCGCAAAAATACTCCGTATTATAACCTTATCACGAACTGTCGCAAAAGTTGAATTGTTTTGAAATGCTGGCTGGATGCGAAAACTGATATTAAAAGTGGCATTCAATATTTATCATTTTGAAACATCTGACCACGATACGCGTGGCATATTCAACGTGAATTCTCTCTCCTCTTTTGTATCTCAGTTTCACTCAGCAAATGCAACCGCTGTACTCTGCTGCCAAAATGCACTGTGAGCAGGCAATGAAAGTGGTGCATTGCCATATATCCACCCGCTGTATGAATCCATGCCCTGGTTTGAATCTCCGCATTATAGAATTACCGCGATATTTATTAACGCTATTATATGTTTGTATGTTCATAATGGAATGTTTGTTACGTTCGCTCAATTTAACTAAATAACGACATCGGAATTTTAATAATTCGGTTGCGAGAGAGTTGTCAGCAACACATTTTGTGAATGCGCTTTTTAACTCTCTTTTTATTTGCAATGTGCAAGATGGAAACAATGCCACTCGACCTCTAGGTGTGGAAATCATGGGAATTTACAAAATCATTATTTTTTATTCTACTATCTCAATTTACAAAATCTTTACTATTTACTACAGGTGTCCGGGGAGGAAGCGTCGAAACTTCGCAAATATTCTCTTAAGACAACTTTTAAGATATTCTGTCTAAAAAAACTACGTGTATATTCCGAATGGTTGAGTCGCAATAAGCACTCAAACGTTGCTTTGCAAAATTGCTTGCTAGGAACGTTCCAGAAACATAAAGTGCTTATTATTTACAAAATAAATCAATATATTTGTTCAGAAAGAGAAATTAAGCGATAAATAAAAAAAACAGCCAAATTGTATAAATTGGGATGTTTTTATTTTTTTGTCAATGAATCTTTCATATATTAATTCCTTTTGTAAGTAATAAACAATTTACATGCTTCTGGAGTGTTTCTATGCTTCTACGATGCAAATGTTTGACTAGAAACCATTTTTTCAAACCAACTTTTGAGTGCTTTTTGCGGATCAACCATTCAAAATATCCGCGTAGTTTATAACACAAAATATTCTGAAAATTGTCTTAAGAGCATATTTGCGACGTTTCTACGTTTTCTCCCCCAAATCCGTAAGATGATAAATCGACTTTAGTCGTTGTCTGGAGGAAAATTCTAGCGGCCGACTGCTCTGATTGGTTGTGTTCCGGGGATTCTCCGATTTACACCAGGTGAATGCCTGAGCAGTACCTTAACAATAAGACCACGAACCGCAAAAAAAAACAGCTTCCTCTTCCTTGTCCTATCATCACTCTTCACTTACACACACTTATATTTACAGGTACTACACAGTCGACAGCTTACAGCGTATCTCGCCTGGGACAGTGCCCTACATTGGGAGATACCAGGAGGGGGAAACCGTGCAAGTCGAAGTGTAGTTCGGCGTCGGGTCTCACCATCAACAGGTCAGAAAGACAGCTCTCTTCAGCGATAGCAACAGCGAAAACACAGTGACCATAGCAGTTGACCCGCCCGGAAAAACGAAATAATCAATTAATCGATGGGTCTATCTCAATGCTTGTGCCATTGTTCTGTTTAGGGAGCCTACTCTTAGGTGATACTATTGCTTCACATACCGGAAAGGACAAGGGATTGTCGAAGAACCGTAGTACTTTGTTAGGATTTCGCTCCTGCAATTCGTCTGGTCTTGATAGGAGATAACCCAAAAATCTCCACCGCCGTACTCAAACCCTAGTCTGGACAGTACGAAAGCTACGGCAATTCTCTCACTGAACCATCTAAGAATGTCGATTGATTGATTGATTGTTAGTAATTCTGTGCGCGTTAATTACCAAGATCGTTAGTCCCGTAAGTGTAGTGCTTGGTTTTGCCTTGGGACGAGGCGGTGGTCTTCCCCCGCTTTATGGCGAGATTCGGCGCCAACCTACCGATGGCTAGAGGGTTTTTCCCAACCAGATATCTCCCACCAGCGGGGCACTTCCCCTCCCGGGACAAGCTCTAAGCTTCCAACCGAT
This sequence comes from Gryllus bimaculatus, assembly GCA_017312745.1. Lineage (NCBI taxonomy): Eukaryota > Metazoa > Arthropoda > Insecta > Orthoptera > Gryllidae > Gryllus > Gryllus bimaculatus. The sequence goes on from BOPP01000212.1 coordinate 552,295, forward strand.
CTTTCGGCGTGTGTGGTACTGTAGAGCATGGTACTGTGTGTATAGGTAAGGGGTGAGGATAGGGAAAGGAATGGGAAGGAAGATCGCGTTTCGTGGCCCGTTTGTTAGGGTACTGCTCCGGCATTCGCCTGGTGTTGATCGGAGAAACTCCGAAAAACTACGGATCAGAGTATCCGGCCGCTTGAATTCTACTCCACAGAGTGGCTGAAACGGTCTAGCCATAAAGA
>BOPP01000212.1:556174-602778 GCA_017312745.1 Gryllus bimaculatus
AGAGGGAGAGAGGGAGAGGGAGAGAGAGAGGGAGAGGGAGAGAGGGAGAAAGGGAAAGGGAGAGAGGGATAGAGGGAGAGAGAGGGGAAGAGGGAGAGAGAGGGGAAGAGGGAGAGGGAGAGTGGGGAAGGTAGAGGAAGGGCGAGAGAGGAAGGGCGCGAGAGGAAGGGCGCGAGAGGAAGGGAGAGAGAGGAAGGGAGAGAGAGGAAGGGAGAGAGAGGAAGGGAGAGAGAGAAGAAGAGAAAGTGAGAGTGAGAGAGAAGCAGGGTAGTGATAGCATTCTTCAGAAACGATATTAAATTTTTTCTTTTCGAGGACTTCTTCCAACCGACAGCCGGTTACCGTTCACGTCCCGATGGGACGCATATTCGATCATATACTAGACAGCAGCACACTTGTGAGCTCCACTCATCTGGGATCAGCAGAACGCCACACCCTCCGCGACAATGCACATGAGAGACAAGGGACAAACAACCATGCTCAAAGCAGGACTCGAACCCGTGAACCTTCGGGCCGAAGTTAAGTTGGTACACGCTCTTTTTCGCCTCGACCAGCCAAGCCGGCTTTTAATTTTATTTATGATTATATATATGCTATGTGTGTTATTTGTTATTAAATGTGTATACGTTTCTAATTGTATTTATCTATTTCTGCTCGCGAATAGGTGACTTGGACCACGCGTGCCTACACCCTGCATTTAACGGAGCTCAGTAACATTATCTTGGTGTCAGGTGCATGTAATTTTATCAGTGGATCAACATTTATCTAGTTCCGATTTTTACCCCCCAGGGTAGTTAACCTTTGGGAGGGGGGGTACGGGAAATAAAATGATGATGATAGTGAGGGGTGTGAGCACGACACACGCATACCCACGACATAGCCATGTCCGAGGCAGGTCTCATGCCAGAGGCGGGTCTCGAACCGGCGATCTTCTGGTAGGAGGCCGCTACTGTACTACTCTCTTAGCAATGTCAGCCGTCTAATCGTCCTTTATTTTATTTCCTTGGCGACGTTGTCACCTTTCTCATCTCTTCTCCCTCCGCCCGCTCACACATTGCTTGTGTGCCCTCTGCATTTTCTGGGCCGCCGCCGCTTTGCTCGTGCGCGCGCGTGCGGCGTTGCCAAATGCACTGCCTGGCCCGGGCGCGCGCCGCTCCCGCCGCGCCAATCACCTGTTGCGAGGCGCCGTGCCGCCGCCCGCGCGCAGGCAGCTGCACCTTAACAGATGCGCGCGATAACGACGCCGGCACAATAGTCATCGCGTGGGGCTCTAACAAGGCGCAAATAACATGCCGGAAATACGACATATCCATTAATATTTAAGTTTTTGCTGATACGTTGCTATAGTTTTCAATGCGGAGCTCAATATACACTGCATAACGTATCTGAATGGAAAGGTTCATGGTGAGGAGGGAAAACTGTTGATTGATGCTTACACGTTCTCTTATGAGAGTGAATTAAGGATAAAATAACGAAAGAAGTCAAGTTAACATATAGTTAATTAGTAAACAAATACGAATCATTGGATTTAAAACATAAAATAGTGTATGTACTGCGGACATTAATTGGTTCTTATAATATTTCGAGCCACAAAAAGGTCTCGGCCCAATGGCACCCTTCAGTTTTTTGGTCATCGCTTGATCTTTAGAACTCTTGCTGTATAAATATGTTATTTATTGTTTTATTGTACTCATCCCCTCTGGTGGATCGTAGTCAGCGTGGTAGTTTTGTGTAACGCGATTCCAGGTTAGGTTCACAAAAATAGAGCTATAGTTTGAAAATACAGATGAGTTTCTGTAGCTGTGAGACAAAAAGCTTAGGGAGGCTCAGTAAGCTAGATAGGGTGAAGGAAAAGCATCATGCTCCCCCACATGAGTAGATAAAAATAAAACAGGGCTTAGACCTGGGAACACCACTAGCTTGCAAATCCTCATTAATGTGACGCTAATTGTCAAACAATCATTTATTGCATTCTTTTGTTGTTATTATTATTTTCGTAAGTTTATAAAGCCGGATTCGATTTTTGTCACGTTCATATCCGTCTGCAGTCTCCAAGACGCTTGGGAAAAATTGTAAAACCGCTGTCTGAAAATACGTTAGTCCAATAAAACATAGTATTGTGATTTATTGCCAATCTTATTTACTTATTTGTTACAATCTAATTAGGAAATAAACAAATTTTAAAAGTATTTTTTAACTCTGCCAGTGTTTACACTGCATGGATTTTGTAATTATTTGAAAGGATTTATTGCTTTCTGCAATATAGTTACGGAACTCAAATGATCGATTTTAGAAACTTCAAGAATCTCATTAAGTGAGATTATAAACAAAAAAATGTATGGTCACTGACGCATTCTCTACAGTATTTGGGAGAATCTTGGAATAAATTTGAGAGAATGGCACTCTGAATTCAATGTGTTATAGTCAGTCATAAAATTATCTGTTTCTCATTTTAGCAACCAGTATTCGGAGTCATATGTACTTACAATTTCTCAGTACTTGCGTTGTTGTTGTACTGATCTTCAAAGACTGTCTGAATCATCATGGTTACGTAAATCACTGTAATCATTACTGACTTACTGCCATAATTACTGTCCATATCGTTGTTCATGTCTACATTACTTCTACAATCATCTTCCAGGCATTAACTAACTTCTACCTCAAAATTAGCATTTCGCTCCTAAGAGGTGACTCAATTTGACAAAGACCCTGAGCAGTCTCTGAGACTGTTCAAAACGTTCTAATTAACCTATCTGGGGAAAGGAGGGACTAAAATGTCTCTGCTAAATGGCCCGGGCACATGAATCATGTCGATAATAGAAAAGGAAATATTAAATGGAATGGCTACTCCTGATCAAACAAAATCCTACAGTAAAACTATAGAGGTAATGCATTTCTCAGAAACACTTGCAGTCTAGAAGTCCGCAAGTGTTTCTAGTACTAGAGTGCTAGATATTTTACTAGATACTAGAGTGTTAAATATACTAGTGTTAATATTTTATTACTTATTTTTTGTTGATTCTATATTTATTTTTTAAAGCTTTTTTATTTATTTGCTACTAATTATATACTTATTTACTTTAAGATATTTTCGTCTTTTGCTCACCGTCGCCATGAAGGCGAAGTTTTGGGTGTCAATGCCCCTGGGGGTCACTTGGGATTAGAGTCAATTGCTGTGCCGGGTGGATGGGGAATGGGATGTCCGTGACCCATTGAAGACGACGCTCTTACTTTCACCTGGAGAAGGGAAACCGACCGTCAACGCAGTCGACCAATCGACCAATAAAATCGATTCCGGTAAAAGACGCAGTAAACGCGTTGATGACCACTTGAGCCGTATTCCTCCACCGACAGGACAAAATCACTGAGTCGTCGGTTCTATCGACCTCATGTCACTGAATAGTTTTTTTAGATCGCTTGTTAACAACTTGATCATCTAGCTGAGATTTCTTTGAATGTAGAGTAGACAGTAGGAAGAACACGTAACTACAACACGAACACGCACAAACATCCGTGCCCGAGGCGGGATTCAAACACGCGACCCTTCAAGCAGACACAGTTACGGCCCACTAAATACAACCCGAAGCAGATAGGTCATATGGTGCAATTCTAAGAGTAAAATTAAAAATTAATTTTACCTCGTATGTTATACATTATTTTTAGACAGCCGTACTGACTTTCATTTTATTTCCATTCAAGCATGCACATTACACAATGGGGGTCTTTGTAACATTAGCTCTGTAAAGCAGGAATATGAAAGTATTTTCTCTTCTTTGTTGCATTCACAGATTTTTATCAGCTTTCGGGCATCGTCTCGCTTATTAGCACAGGTGCTCAAATTGAATTTTTGCACTTTGTGAAAGCCCTAGTAGAAACCGCATTTATAAGAGACTGTATAAAAGCTATTTATAACTGAAGAGCGATTTTTAGAACTCTGTAAATGTAAAAGACAGTTTTTTATAAAGAAATGCTGAGAATGTAACAAAAACCGATATAAATTCAATCTTGTGATTTTGAATGCTTACAGCAATACTTTTCTATAAAAGTTGTCGAGTTTTGATAAAACACGATTGGAGGGATAATAAATGGATCAAAAGATGCTTAAATGATGTGTAATCTGTATTCAATTTTCTTTTCAAAACCCGATAATTACAAAAGGAATTCTTCAATTTAAGTTTGAATCTAATGAAATCGCCTATTAGGGTACTGTAAATGAAGATCAAATAGAAGATAAATTAATAAAGTACGTAGGTGTTGTGGTGTGATATCTTTGGCATTTTTCATAAAATAATTAAAGACGTTGTCATTGTCAACAATATTATTTAATGCAAGAGCAGCTTTCAATGGCTTAGCCATCATCAGCAGCATCTGATGATGATGGCTAAGCCATCGAAAGCTGCTCTTGCATTAAATAATATTGTTGGCAATGACAACGTCTTTAATTATTTTATAATAAAGTACGGTTTACATTATCTCATTTTATCTATATTTTTTTCTAAAAAAACAACAACCTGAAAGGCGTGTAAGTTTGCACCACGTGCAGTTTTCAGCCACAAATGACTCGCGCAATACCAAACGGATAAAACCTGACGCGTACCCCGGAGGGGCAAGGCCTCCTTTAAAAGTTTTCCTCCGAATTGGGGCCTTCGGGGGACCTTGACCTTGCCCAGCTCGCCCATAAATCCGTGTCCGGGTGTGGGGGTGGGCGTAAAAGGAAAGAGAGCGATGGCTCTTGACGGCGCAGCGACGAAGGCAGCTCTCGCTGGCCATGTGAGGAATTGGAAGTCACACGGTCTCAGAGGTTGGCACGAAGACTGACACAGAAAGAGACGGAGATAGAGAAGGCGGGAAGAAATACACAAATAGAAAGAAAGGAAAGCTGTATAAATTGATTGATTGATTGATTGATTGCGTAGGCTTCCGCGGCCGGAGTTCTTTTTTGTCTGGGCCAGGGGTGTGCAACTTGCTAAGCGTCAAGGGCCACGACCAAAATCTTTAATATGATTGCGAGCCGTAGCTTCATTACGCGGACGGTTCACACCTGACTTTTCCGTATTGTTCATCTTCACAGTCCAGCTGTTCTGAAACAGATGGAATCATGCGTGATATCTGGCTGTACAATGCATAACCCAGTGAATCACTTTGCGGGTGATTTCGGATTTTTGAATTTTCTAGAAAAGATACTTTACACTGAACTTATCCTATTTTTCCATTAAGAGGGCGTGGACCTCGACAGGGTGCGTGCACAGAGCGCAATATTCTCGCCCGACACGAACGCAAAGGACTTCCACGTTTGAGAAATAACCTTCCGCGGGACTCAATCAATTGCACCGCAGGCCGCATGCGGGTCACAGGTCGCCATTTGGACAACCCTGGTCTGAGCTACGAGACGAGCCGCGTCTCCATCTTCGTGGTTGAGGTTCCGGTCAACAAATTGTGACCTCACTCAGAGAATTCTGCGTCAGATTGATTCTTCCGTGTTTACTGCTATGGCCATAAGTCCCGTTAGTGAAGTGCACATTTTTATAACGGGAAGGGGCAGTGTTATTCTCCTACTAGATGATGAGATCCAGTGTCAACCATCGCAATGGAGATATTGCGATAATTCACATCACCTAGTTTCCAGCACGTTTGAAAGGTAAAAGTTGGGGGGATTGGCATATTTAATTATGACGCTGATTGTTGCGATTGGAATACCAAATATATCGTAAGATTCTTGTGTTGCTGTAATGTTCATCGTTATGAATGAATTGCAATTTATTGCGCGTAACAAACGTGGAACCTTGCGATGTAATATTTAATGAAGCGACTTTTTGTATTTCATGGAACTTTGAGCACAAGTTTTGTCATTCGCTAATTTGTCCTTTTTCTCCCGTCAGCAAAGTTTGGCCGTGCATTTTTCTACGTCAGGCATGCAATTAAAGCGTAAAATGTTGACTTTGTTGGTTGTAGTTTTACACAAAACTTTGCTCATAATTTGTTACTTTTGGTTAAAAAAAGACTCATACTTTTAGAAATTGCGCTTGTAACGAAATGTGATTTTACTACGTTATTTTTCTCAAGTTATCGTAGTTATAAAAAGGGGACATGTAAAATATCAGTGTGCAAATATAATAATATTAAATGGTTGGGTCGAAGTAATGTGACTGGTTAATAATTTTACTTGTCTACGCATTATAATCATAAATAACATAAAGGAGAAGTTACGTATGACTTTAACGTTTTCAGAAACGTCACTCTAGAAAACTCGATATTTCAATAAGATCTTGTCTACGTTTTAGGTGTGTTTGATGAACTTCATTATTTCTTTATAAGAAAAGGTGATAGTCAAATACTAATACCGTTTTAAATACAGTATAATAGAAATACTTCAAAGGGGGATTAGACATTCAAAATTAATTTTTTCTATTTTCTTAATCAACATAAGAGCAAAATTGAGTTGCCAAACTATCTAGAAAACGTTGAAGTCGATTCCCACCTTAAGTAGACAGATGTAGTTGATTTAATAGATAGCTGTAGATAGATACAATACCCACAGATACAAAAGTACGAAGATACCTATGTAGAGTTTGAGGACTTACTGAAAGCGGATAGCAAGCACAAAATCGTCCTAGCAGCTCATTTTGTAAGGATAATTATTTGCAATTGATTGATCGATTTCCCACTTGAAATCGAGAGCTCGACCACTTCTGGCACATTCAATTGTCAACAGCCGAAGCTTCCGCCCCTCCGCCCGCACATAGACACTCGATAAATATCTGAGTTTATGGAGGTGATTGATCTCCGTGTATCCAAGCGCCGGCCAATGGGGGATTTCCTCTGAGTGTAATCACGGACTTCAGCCTTTGTCCAAGCTTATGGCAGATCGGCTTACGGCGTGCCAATGCTCATTTTATAGACGAGGAAGCCAGATTACACTTTGTCTTCACCCTTTTTCTTAGAAGGGTAGTTTATTTATGTTAAGTGGGTATTTTTAAGGCTATAGGAGTAAAACCGCAGGTTATTTACAGTTTCTTCAGAGGGAAACTTAAAACAATCTAATCTCGATTATCTAAGATAAAAAATGCAGGTGTCACATAATAAATGTTGTCAACTTCTAGGGCTTTCAGAGCGGCCGAAAATGATAACCTTTTTACCCATGAACACGTAGTGGAAAATTTCATTTAACGTAATTACGTAAACATATGATATTCCCCCCTGTCGCAGTCAAAAGTATATTGTTACCTGCCGAAGACCCGCATGTACGGCGTTGCCTAACAATCAGATGAAAATGCATACAATTCTGAGATACCTGGAAAAGAAAACCACAGAAAGTCTACGGGCTTATCAGCGCCGAATCTCACCATTCACCGAACAAGGAATCACTTCATTGCCTCGAGATAAAACATTCACTACCCAAACGGAAATAACGACTAAAGCTGTTGACGTGCCCAAAAAATCAATCAATCAAAGTGGGAAAAGCCCATTCGTTCAGAGCTTTCTTTATACTTATTTAAGGTCGCTTTTCAACTACTTAAGTCATACAGCGACCAATGCAAGTAACTTTGGGTTTAAGTTTTGGAGGGACGGTAACGGATCTCGCATTCTGTTACACACACACACACACACACAAACATTCATGGCCCGAGTAGGATTCAAGCCCGCTAACCTACAGCCTTAGCAACCTCGACTATCCAGGCTCGTTTAGAACAACGTTTCTATAAATTTGAACAATATGATCTTTCGTCTACTAGCAAAAGTAGTAAATAACGAGCGATTCCTTTTTAGTTCGTGGTACTTTGCGGTGGGACTTGTGTAGCTAACCATTTCATTACGTCCCTCCCCAGCCGGCGGCGTCCTGCTCGCCCGCGCGAGAGTGAAAACTCCGTGGTTTGCGGCGGGAGAGCGCAGCTCGGGGCCCGGGGCGCGCTGGGCAGTCTTTGGAGTTTGCCGAGCGCTTGCCTCCGTGTCCCAGCGGCCGAGCGTCCTCCGGGGCTTGTGGAGGGGGAAGGGGTGAGGGAGAGGGAGAGGGGAGGGGGAGAGTCTCCGGGGACGGTCGCCGCGCCGCGCCCTCGTCGCCGCCGCCGCTCTTTCGCCCCAAGAGCTCTTCCGCGCCCGCTAGCCGTTCACAGCCTGCGAGGCGATCGACCAGGCAATCGATCTCAATTGGAAGACGACACGAAAACAGTTACGAAACAAGGATTCGACTGCTAAAAGCACGATTTAAAAATAATTTAGACATTTATAGGACGTTCCAATGTAAATGTTACACACGTATATTGCATACATCAATAACAATTGGAGACAGACACACAAAGTTTCGAAAACAAAATTTGACTGCTAAAAGTATACCTTAAAAAAATTATTCATTTACTGGACGTTCCAGAATATCTTTTATAAACGATCAGTGAATGAGAATGCCCTAGATAATAGAGTTTTGTCTATGAACATGTGGTGGCAATGTGTTCCGAACTTACACGCGTCCGGGACTGGTAGTCACATTATCTTGCAGGAACCCGAAATCTCTTTGAGACCCCACGTATATTTGTTAAACAAATACGGGAACTAAAGGAAACAAATTGCCTTATAAGGGCAACCGGCTTTTACAACACTCGTCAACAATTGGTATGAAGTGCGAAAGCTATTTCGTTGATTATTTCTGGTTTACAAGAGATTTAGTGGCAACGGTCATTGGTCCCGTAAGTGTAGTGCATGTTGATAACGCGGGTGGTGATTGTTCTCCCGGCTGGATGGTGATAACCGGCGCCGGCCTAAACGTTGACGCGCTGGGCTTCCCCACCAGGGTATCTCTCAAAAGCGGAGTATCGTTCCAGCCGGAAGAAACTCTGACCTCTTGACAGGGGTTCCGACATGTGTGGAAGTATAGTAGTGAAGTGTGTAGTGGGTGATTAGGGCAACAAAGAGTCAAGAAAAATCGCGCGCGGTGTCAAAGGAATGTGCGGTAGTGTTGTGGAAGTGTGTTTGTAAGTAGGGAGGACATGACAAAGAATGGGAAGTAAAGATCGCGCACAGGCCGTGTCCTACTGTTAGCATTCGCCTAGTGTTTCAACTCCGGCATTCCCTAGTGTAGATCGGAGAAACTACGGAAAATTCCGATCGGAGGGGCCGTCCGCCAGAATTCTATTCCACAGAGCAGCTGAAAAGACCTAGCCATAGAGATGGTGTCAACAATAATACCAACGACGCGATTCGAACCCTAGGTCCTCCCGCCGAGTGACACTGCAGTGACATCAGTCGATGCCCTGAGCCACCTTAGCCGGTACTAACGTAAGGTGCGTCACATAGATACGTACGTGTCAAAACTTCTGCAATTGGGATTCGAACCTAGGAACTCTCGGTCAATGAATCTACGGCTGCGTACTCAGTTACATACGATATTGCAACCAAAATTAATTAGGACAAATTTTAGCGTATTTTGTAGTATCATGTAATATAATAAGCCCATTTACCATGCATTGGTAATTGGTTACATGTTATACAAAGGCAGTAGAATTTTACATTTTTTAATTTTGAATAGTGGATAATATTCATATCGGTTTAGGGCATGAGGTAGCTGCAATTGGACTAAAATGGCACTAAACTCTCGTAACAATGAATTACATAGATAAATAAATTATTAGGCATAATGCCATTATGAATATTAAACTCTTGCTTTAATCTACTGTTTCATTCGGAAACCAATACGTACTACATCGCTTTACTGTGGCAAGTATAATCATTACACATGATTTACTATTTCATATTGCGCTAAATATATTTGGTTCATTATATTTCCTCCTGATTTTTTATTCATAATACAATGTTATGATGGATTTCACGAAACTTCCAGTAATAAAATACAAAACACACTTAAAGAATAACGACAAGAGCACATAACGTACAAACAGCGTATATGAATGAAAGTATGGTAACCAGAGAATAGCATCAGGAATGTATTTATTTATTTATTTATTTTTGTTGAATTGCATTAAAACTACATTACTCCACATTTCTCATGATTGTCATCGCGGTGAATGTTATCTCTTATTTTACTTTTACGAGGTGTGTAAAGATAACCTTTGTAAGATTTAAGCACGGCTTAACACTTTTCATTAAATCCCAACACGCAAACTTTTAAAAATAACCTGCCCTTAATTTGCTTTATGAGATGATGCAACACAGTAATCCAGCACCATCCATTTAGAAAGAAATATGATGTAATCTGTTTCGTAATTGAAGAATTTCACGCGCTATTTGACTCAGAACATTATATTGAGTTCTAATCCATCCAACTTAATTGGAATTACTATAACATTTATTACAAGATTTAATTTTGATCGTGCTCCCCTCAGACATTGAAAAACGCCATGGTATTGAATACAATAATGCAAACTTCTACCACCACAATTCAGCTGATAAGTACTTAACTTTGTTTCAAATTATTGAATGCTTAAATGCTCCATCCATTCTTTGGCCCTCGTATTCGCCCTCACGTACACACGTGAAAGAGAAACAAGAAAAAGGCTCAAGAACTGAAGCGCTGTTGTAAGCGTAGGAGGTCATGAGCATATTTTGTGAACAGCGAGCGCACTGCAAATTTGATGACCGACAGGCCGGAGAAGGATCTGGATCCCGTACTTTGGGAGAAATCTTAGGACAGCCCATGAAACAGGACAGTTGTAAAATACATTCCAATTGATACATTTGCGTTTTCTTTCTTTGTATCAGTAAAAATAAATTATTTCTACGGCAGTACTTCAAATGATTCTTCGATTCGACTCACTATAAGTATAACGTTATGAACGTTAGTCATGGATAGTGCGCGGTCTTTTCATCTTTCTCTCTGTTCTACCTAACCCTCACACAAACTTTCATTTACATTCACACTACAACACTTGCCGAGAGACAAGTCTGGAACTTACAGCTTGCCCCGGCTGGGGTAGTACAACACTGGAAGGAGATACCTGGTTAGGAAAATCCTCGCAAGGCGACGGATACGCCGGCGCCGGATGCAGTGAGGGAAGATAACAATGACCTTCCGCGATAATCAAGCACTACAGTTACGGAACAAATAACCATAGGAGTTGATGGGCCTGGAAATTTAATTAAATGGTTGATGCCTTACAGCCGCATCCTGGAAGACTAACCAGCGGTCCTACTCTGTTGCTGACTTAACGCTTCTTTCACCATCTAGCGGATCACCATTTATTCGGGCGACGTAGCAGACAATTTAAATTTACCTCAGAGGCTTATTTTAGGCATGAGGAACTTTAACAAGCAGTAAATCTTCAACGAGGGACAGCCGGTTTTACTTCCTCTCTGAGAGGAAAGAAATCATACGAAAGATTTTTGTCTCCCTTAAAAATCCTCGGCGAACTTGTGTATATCATTCGGTTACTTGAATCAATGAATGCAACCGCCTCCTTGAACCTTTCCCGTCCCTGCTGCCATGTCATGAGTCGGCCGCCATGATGTTGCGTTGCCTCCGTCGCTTCTCCGTGGAGGCCCGAGGCGTCGAAGCGGTGGCCGTCACTGGTGCGCATGCGCGGTGGGACATGTGCGGCGCGCCCTGGCGGCGGCGCTTTGGAGGGCCCTGCCCCCGCCGCCCCGCTATTTTTAGCCCTTCGCCCCGCTGCTGACCGAAGGGCTCTCTGCGTCGCACCGGATTTCAATTTAGCTCAGAGGCATTTTTTAGCCTTGAGGAGCTTTTATACACAGTAAATCAACGACATGGGACTGCCGGTTTTACTTCCCTTCCGAAAAATGACGCATGAAGGACTTTTTCGCCCTGAAAAACCCACGTCTCTTGGATGATCGTAGGTGTAGTAGAACGATACGCTAGATTTTCTACCACCGTATCCGCCAAATAGACCAAACTATCGTTGAATGAATGAATGTTTCCGCACCCTTCTAAGCTTCGCCGGCTCCGCTCTGCTGCTCCAGCCGCGGCGTTGGCCTCTGGCGCCGCGCCCTGCAGCCTGCGCATGCGCGCCGTGGCGTGTGTGGCGCGCCGTGGCGGCGCTTTGGAGGGTTATCCGCGCCGCCGCCCCCGTTATTTTTAGCCCTCCGCTGCGCTGCCGGCTGACGGCTTACGGCTGACGGCTTACTGGGCCGCGCCAGCTTAGCCTCCGCCGGCTGGAATTTTTAATTGGATGCGCGCTAAATATACCGAGGGTTAGTGAATGTACCGGGGATATTTGGAACGTAAGTGCTATTTGGCTATTAGACGTAATAAATGTGCTTATAAAAAGAAATATTTTAGTTCAATGTACAGTACATTGCATTAAAGTCTTAAACCAGTCTAGGTTGGGACTGAGATCAAGTGTCTCGTTTGTACATGTGCGTATTAAATGGTGAGGTTTTGTATATAATTCATATAACACACTTGAGTTACCCAGTGTTACTACGATGTATCTGTAATTGACTGACAGACGTAAGTTTCAACAATATCGGCATAGTTCATGTTGCTGTAATTTAAAACGTATTGTTAAATAACACGCACGAAACACCTGACGAGATGTTTGAGCAACTTGTGTCTGAAAGTGCTGTGAAATTGAAAACGTAAGTTTACAAATCCCGGTTAGAGTTGCTGCTGACGCAGCACCAACATTAAACTTAAAGCTTCGATGCTGAGTGTCAAAGGAGATGCTGGAATTTGATTGATTAGTGACTCCTGGCGCGTCAACTCCTCAAGTCATTACTCCCGCCAGCGGAGTGCATGATTTTTTATCGGAGAGGCAGCGGTGATCTTCCAACGCTGGATGACAAGGTCCATTGCTGACCTCCAGTTGGTTTGCGGTGTTTTCCTAACCCAGGTATCTCCCCAAAGCGGGCCCCCGTCCCAGCCGGGATACGCACTGAGCCCCCGACTGATCTCCCAACACATGCGGCAAGGTAGTGCATGTACATGTAAGCGTGTGTGAGTAAAGGGCGACGATAGGACATAAGAGAAGATCGCACGTTTGTTAGAGGATTTCTCCGGCATTCTCCAGGATTTGATGAGAAAACTTCTAATCAAAGCAGCCGGCGCTAGAATTCGCCTCCAGGCAGCGAGGAGGGACTGAATTCAACGAGGAGGGACTTGTTGACGCGTGGTCCGTGGCCCTTTTGTTATAGTACTGTTCCGGCATTCGCCTGGTGTTGATCAAAGAAACCACGGGAAACTACCGATCAAAGCACCCGGCGCTAGAATTCTTCCCCAGGCAGCGACTGAACTCCACCTAGCTGTGTAGCCGGTGTCGAAAATCCTGTCTCCGTGGAGAGAAACCCTAGGATCTCCCGGTCAAAGAGACTGCAGTGACATCAGTTGATTCCCTGAGCCAGTTAAGCCGGTGCGAAAGATCGTAGGAGGAGCTGTGAAGAGGCGAGCCCGGATGAGCATGAAGAGAGAAGGGCTCGCGGGCACCATCGTGCGTGCGAGCAGCGCAGTGGCCCCACAGCGGGGGACATCACATCGCATCGGAGACGGTTTAGGCAATTTTGTGTGACCGCGTGAGGGGTGTCTTCCAACTGCGCCTTCCTCTTGGGGTGGACATTTTATGAAGTCGTCAACTCCTTTCTCCCGTCCGGGGGCGTGGCTGGGTCGGAGCAGAGCCTGCGGGCGAGTGAGCGGGTGAGCGGCTAGAGAGAAGGGCACGCGTGCGTGCTAGAAGCCCGGTGACGTAGGAGTGTGTGGCAGGCAGGGTCTGACTTGTGACTGCGGGGCTGGTAAGTGGGTAAGCTGTAACGTTTCTTGTATCCTTACTATATTTTATTTACGTCGAAAACAATTAACGGATGATGCTCCTCGCTTGTTTGTAATGAAGGTTAACAACACGTGGTTCATTTGAAACGACGGAGAGAGGGGGGTGGGAGGGGGGATGAGGGGGAGGGGAGAGAGAGAATTGGTTGTAATTAAGCTTTTTAAATGACTATTGTAAGGATGCAAAAGTTTGGTGAAGCACATTGTAATAAAGAAAATATTACCAAACGTTGTCATTAGCCACAATAGTATAGTTGTAATAGTATTTATAATAGTACTAATTGTTGGCAACTGACAACGTTTATAATTATTTCATGAAAAATGCCAACGATAACGCACCACAACACCTATATCGTAATAGACATTATGAAAAGAAAATATATGTGACATTGGTAATGGATGTTAAGCAATACAAGAATTTGCGCTGAATCGTTGCTACATTGGAGAATTGGTAGTGGCGGCGGAATCACGCGTGCGTGCTAGCAGCCCGGTGACGTGGGAGTGTGTGGCAGGCAGGGTCTGCCTAGAGCCTGCGGGGCTGGTGAGCGTGTGTGCGGATGGGCTGGTGTGCAGAGCCTGTGGGGCGGGTGCCCGGGTGAGGGGGTGACCGTGTTGTTGTGGGGTGACGGATGAGCGTTGTGGCTTGCGGGACCTGTGATGTGGCGCGAGGCCGGCTGCGCTCCACAAACACTTCGGGGATTCCCCCGTTTATCTAGCGACACCCGACGCAGCCCCTCGCCGCACCAAACACGCCACGCGCCAAGGTCATGCACGCGACGGAGGGTGGCGAACTCTTTTTATTCACTAGTTGCATTAGTTTAGCACGAGGTCTAGCTGAGAGGTTGTGCAGTTCTGCCCTCCCTGGACCATGAGATTTAGCGTTGACCTACACGTCGACTTGGAGGGTTTCCTCCGACAGGTATCTCCCCCAGAAAGACATCCACCTAGTCGACATCTCTCTCTAATCTCCCGACTGACCGCTGGTCTGTGGGGTACGTCCGTGGGCGGATTTTTTAGGTTTTCTTGTGGCACACGCCTCGTACTGCACATGCAAAGTTTGCAATATAAATTATTTTTAGAATATAAGTATCCACTAGAATACATCGGTAATGAAACAATGGTTGAGGGGGATACAAATGTGCATAACGACTAAGGGTGACTCTACATATTTACTCGCTCTTATCTCTCCTTCTCTCACTCCTCTCTTTAGTCTGGGCAAACTTTTCGGTTTTGCCCCACCCTCTTCCAAGTACCCATATATTGGTCCTTAATATACATTGACCTACATTTCCTCAATGTGTATTTAAGAATATTGTAAAAGAGTAAATCTTTGTTCTAAATATGGAAATTTTGGAAAAAAAACCGTTTGAGCGTTTCTGAATATGCTGTACTTTTGGCTCATTTTAATAGAAACGTTTTGAGTATTGAGAATATTAGTCAGAGATCATTGTAGCTCTTTGTACCTACAATTGCAATAATAAATAATGAAGCCCGTAAAGAAAACATTAACTGCGTGAGATATACTTACAAACATTTGGGTAATTTGTAAAAAACCTAATATGCATTAATGTTGCCAAATATTCACTCAAAATTGGAAAAAATACTAATAAGCTTTAAAAAATATACATGATATTAATTAAATGACTAAATCAGGAGAACAAATTTAACATAAAGAAACTACAGGTGATATATTCACACAGTTTCTCGCATAATTTCTAAATTTTGAAATTTTTGATTTTTTTACAAGTACTACAAATTTAAAAAATATTAGAAAATGTTTTTAAAAGAGAAAATGGAGACATTTAGAGTTTTTTATAAATTACGTTAACTTCCAGCAGATTATACGGGAAAACTAAACATTTTTTCAAAATCATTTAGATGATCTTTCGATAAGGTTTAATTCTTTAGAACAGTTTTTATTGAAGACAAAATATCAGTAGTCAATATTGTACCTTTTTTTAAATTTTGAAAATACAGTGAATTTGCCGAAAATAAGAGATGCGTAATTGAGGCTCTCAGAATAATGACAGATCCCGACCGATATTTGTTTGCAGCAAAATTAATGTTTTTGTTTCCGCTCACGTTGATTTTCATTGCAGACAAATTATTAAAGGTGGAATTTGAGAATTTAACCGTGTTTCAATTCATTTGATATTTCAGTATATGGTAGGTGTATAGTAAGAGTTTACAGTCATATTTGTAACAGAAAACGCTTCTAATATTATGAAAAAATGTACTTTATCAATATTTAATATAAATCTTTGGAAATCTGATTTTATTAAGACAAAAATATATTTCTTCAATATTTTAGTTGTAGGAAGACGACGAAAAACTTGAAATTTGCGTAAACGGTTTAGGTGCTAGTGTTTACCACGATGACAGACGGACTGATAGGCATTTCGCTGGTAGTCAATTTTGTGGTATCAAAGAGGAACAAAACATTAGTTTTAACTACACAAAAGATTAAAGGAAGTCATTTAGTGGATATAAACAATATTTATCAACTTTTTCGTTATCAGGGACACACGATACGAGTTTTTTACCGCCGTAGAAACACTGTTAATCGCATGTACGATATGCAACCCGCAATGATATTTCCTTCTTCGGTATTTGGAGACTTCAAAACCTGTATTTCCTTTGGAATATGGAAATCGATTTTTGGGAGAAATACAAACATTTCTGTACAGTATTAATAAAATGTATTGATCAGTATGTATGTACGTACGTCACACATCGTTAAACAATACGGCATATTTTTGTTACACTGGACAGACTTTGCATTTTATTTAAGCCTAGATTAGGAAGGCAACCTGTACCAACATTATTACAATGGCATAGTCTGACAGAATACTTTGGATAAAGATAAAGAAAAGTTCATTTTTACAATGAAACAAATTTAATGGATTGAACATGTATAATATGGAGTTACAAAATGCATTTTAAAGGTTTTTATAGATACACCTATATGACTTGACTCTCACAGCAGTCATTTGCTTGATGCTGTCCACAACATGGCTTTTGAGAAACTTCCAGAGAAGTACCTTGTCAAGCGACCGTGTTGTTATGGCTGCAACAAATTATGATAGTCATTGCTCATTATGTTTGCTAAATATACAGAACAAACCTGTTTCAAGACAAGGTGTGTATTAATTATTTACAATATTAACCAATATAACGCCAAAAATATCACTGACGTAACTACAAAAGTGTACTGAACGACGCATGTCGGAAATAAAACGCGCATAAGGTTACGTGTATTTTACTGGCTAGTCGCAATGAAAGTACAAAGAAAGAAAGGGTGAAGGGGGTGGGGGAAGCTTTTGGAACTAGTTCCTTCGGCTAACAGTCGACTTTGTAATCTATGGTAAATATTTCAGCGAAATGTATTTTTAATTGAAATAAAATGACTTCATAGGTAAACACGTTTTAATCAAAACTGTTTGGACAGTTCGAGTAAAGTCTTCACTTGATATGTACAGTTATACAGATGTTGTATAGTTGTTTAATAAAGCATATTTTTGCCATATGTGCTCTGGAAAAAGAATTTCGTAACTTTACAGCAATCTACTTAAAATTTTCTTGCCTTCCATTTCATGATACTTCTCATAATATAGTATGATTTTCTGCTTGCGAATGCTCTGCACATGTATGATATTTCGTGAAAAGTCCGTTCCTGAGGAGTTTTATCTGCCTTCGGTGCTAGTGTCCATCGTATTCCGGGGCGCAGGGGCTGGCGAGGGGAGTTCGGCCATGCCTCCCAGTGGGGAAGGGCGAGGCTGGAGCAACAGGGTCGCTGCCCGGATAAATGTACAACAGCTGGCGCACCGTGCGTGAATACGCAGCGAGCAGAGCAGAGCATAGGGGAGAGTGAGGGGCGGGTGTTATGACTGCGTTTGCCGCACTAATCAACGGTCCTTCCCCCCTCTCTCTCTATCTCACACACACACACACACACACTCTCTGTCTGTCTGTCTGTCTCTCTCTCAATCTCTCTCTCAATCTCTTACACTTTCTCTCTTTCTCTCTTTCTTTCTCTTTCTGTCTCTCTCTACTTCTATCTACTTTTTTCTTTCTCTTTTTCTCATTCTCTTTCTCCATCTTCCTCGTCCTCTGTTGACTTTCCCTCTCTCCCTCCCTTTCCTTTCTCCCCCGTCTCCCTCGTATTCTCTTTTTATATCTAAATATCGTCTCCTTCCTTTATCATTCTCTGTTTCTCAATCTCTCTCCCTCATTCTCTGTCCCTTACCCTCTATCTCCCTCTCTCGTCTTCCCCTCTCTCTCGTTATATCTTACTCTCTTCCTTCTGTAGTCCCATCTCCTACTTTTCTTCTGACTTCCTCCTTGTTCTTTCTCTTGCCTTTTACCCCTCCTTCGTTCTTGCTTGCTCTTACAATATCAAGCTCCGTTGCTCTCTATCGTTCTCCCTCTCCTTTCTCGTCCTCGTCGCCTTATCGTGCGGCAGCAATAGGTGATTTTTTAACGAAACATTATTGTTGTCGGACCCTGGTAACAAAAAAGTGCATAAATATTTTTCTATGAGTAATAAACTACTTTGTCAAACACATTATGTTTTAGGAATACATGATTTGCGGGACCTTGACACAAAAAAATTGAATGACGACCAAACCTCTATCTGTCTGCCTCCCTTCAGCCAACGCTCGCCTCTAAACTTTCATAGGATTTATTCCGAACGTGATGTTCCCCAATAGAAGTGAACGAACTCAAGGGTTTTCCGAGTTTCAAACGGACATTTAGATTTTGGGAGTATTTTACATGAAGCCTCAATTACATTTTTAAAGTTTCCTCAAAAATGGTTCGAAATGTTTTGATTAAACCTTGTCCTTGAATAGTCTAACGAACACTTGAACGAATAGCGCCGGTATCATTTTCGTTAAAATATCTGATTTCACGAAAATTGCAAATAACTTCAAAATGTTTTTTCGGCGTTTCCTACAACTATGATAATGAGCTTAGAGATATTGTATTTACTGAAATCTGTTGCTCAAAGGGAGATCGAATGAATATAGTCACGTAGAATTTTTCAAAACATGAATGGTTTTCTCGTAATTTTGCGTCATCTGCACGCAATTAAAAACACTATTTTCTCACAAATATTACAATTTTTATTTTTTTGCTGTCAAACAATTGTTGATATTTTTATTTTTGGGGAATACTCTGTGTTTACACAATTATAAAATAGTTACTTACAAATATAACTTACATTAGATTACAAAAGTACAATATTGGTGATACAGGTTTTTCATAAATAAATCTGTTTTAAAAAATTAGAATTTTAAAGAAGGTCTTGTACTTCTTTTTTAAATAAAACATTAGTTTTCGAATAATTTTTACTTGCCGCTAATGCAATCTCGAAAATGGCTTAACAATTTTTTTCCACCGTTAGAGAATAAGACGCTTCAATAGTGGCACAGGTATCATTTTCCTTGAACTCGAAAATTTATAAAATTTCAAAAGTTAAAAATAATGCGATACAATATGTTTATGTAGTTTTGCTAGTGTTTTTTCATTTCTCTTTTCGCTGTGTCTTGTTCTCTGAAAATCTCTTTCACTCTTTTTCCTCCTATAGATCCGACTATAGTTTTTTTCTTCTCGGTCTTTCTCTAATTCTTTCATTGTCCTCACACTGTCACGATCGTTTATACTCTTCTCTTACATGATCACTCATGTCAGTTACGGTTTTGGCTCCCTTTTTTCATCCTTGATGTATATCTGGTATTCACGCATTGAAGTACACAACTTGTAAAAACAATTACACACAAACTTGTACAAAAATTATTTGGTTTGCTGGTTTTGAATGAAGTATTATTTATATCGAGTATTTAATTTTAATTACCGATGTCTGATTACAATGTCTTGTTGTCGATCTCGCATCGCTAGTAGTGGGTCATTGAATATTGTATTGTCAAACCCTGACGTAGACTAAAATTTTTTATTTAGTTTGATGCTTTAAGACCGAAGTATTATTAACATTGATGTAAGATCGATTAACGACAATTTCGATTATCAAAGACATAATTTGTTGTGGATGTCGCATCATCAGTTGCGGGTAATTGAATATTATATTGTCAAATCCCGACGTGCCAATGACCCCAGCGCGTTGCAGATGAGCAATGCTGCGATAAAAAGTATAAAATATAATGACATTATGTACCAGAAACAAGAACATAGCACACTTTTACTGAATAATAAAATACCATTGCGTTGTGCAGATTATAGTATTA
The DNA here is from genome assembly GCA_017312745.1 of Gryllus bimaculatus. Classification (NCBI taxonomy): domain Eukaryota; kingdom Metazoa; phylum Arthropoda; class Insecta; order Orthoptera; family Gryllidae; genus Gryllus; species Gryllus bimaculatus. Next base: position 576,137 of record BOPP01000212.1, read on the forward strand.
ATACGTCGACGTAAACAGGATTTTAAGATTTGAATTTTTAAAGATTTTTATTTGGTTTGGTGGTTTTCGGTCGATGTATTATTAACATGGATGTTTTAATTTTGATTACCGATGCCTGACAACATCAATGTTTTGTGGTGGATGTCGAATCGGTACTAGCGGATCATCGGATATTGCATTGTCAAATCCTGACGTTCCAACGCCATCGGCACCTCTTTCCCTGGCGCGCTGCAGCAGGCGAGCAGTGCCGTGTGTGTGCGTTTCCAGGAGCCTTTGAGCGCATGCCGCCGCCACACACGTCCACAGGGGCGAATCGGATGCAGGGACAGGAGCTCCGGCGGCAAAACGCGGATCTGGCGGCGACAAACAGACGCCGCACGAGTGTGTGTGTGTGTGTGTGTGTGTGTGTGTGTGTGTGATGAGGGGGTGCGTTTGAAGCTCACTTTTCGCTTGCAACGCGAGCGCCTCAAGCTTTGAGGCTGGCGCACGGGTGGATACACCGTTAGGTGACAAAGTCGCGTACCCGCGCAGTCATTTGTCCGATGCGAAGTTCCTAGAGTCCGAGTCCCTACGGTGGGGGATTTTCGACGCCAGGTGCACGTCTGGGTTGAATACAACCGTTGTCTATCGATGAGTGAGAGCGCACGAATTGCGAGTACACATACTAGTTTCGAGGAAACCAATCTTGAAAGTTTGTAGAGGTATAATTATTAAATAAATAAAAGATGTAGTCTGATATCTTATATATATTTAAACTTAAGATCTTTTTGATAACGTAGCGATCGTCTTTAGGGCTACCCTGCCATGAAAAACGAATTTCTCCGTTCTCCTAAGTTGGAGCTTTGTTTTCCGCCATGACGCTGCAAGATAGCACTGATGATAGTTGCTATGCGATCAAAAAAGCTTAAATTTAAATATATATTTTTATATCAGATAACACCTTTTGTTTATTTATTAAAAGATATCTATCTCACTGGCGATATTTAATGAAATGTAATGACTTTTGGAGTGATAATAATTGCATTTGGGGAAAAATAGTGTATCTCATATAGACATACAATTTTTGAATATTAGATATGAACGAAGAGTCTTCAAAAATTAAATTAGAGTTGGTATACCTGAGGTGTCTACAAAATGACCATCAATGGACTTTTCGACTTTTGAATTCGTTATGTTACAGGTCCATAATGTGTTGTAAGTTCAATGTAATGATATATACTATTATAATTAAAATCGTATAATTTATCAGACAAATTAAACGTTTAAAATAACACACTTCCTTATTCATTGATGTTGAACATTTCAAATAATTAAGTAAGTAAAGCTTACCTCAACATGGCGCATCAATGAACATTGTTCAGAGATGTTACTGCGATTGTTTGTACCCAGTTGTAGAGATTACTTGTGATACCATTTTACCTCGGCTACCGTTATATTCCAAGTTATTTGTTGTTAACAATCCCCTACAAATCCCCCAGGTGTCAGTATCAAAGAATATATAATTTTGCATAGTGATCAAAAAGTTCTAAGCATGCAAATAGATAATCCTTATGTTATCCTTGGTAATTATGAGAAGAAAGGAAACTTAAAGAAATAAGATTGGAAGAGAATACTACAGCTCTGTTCTGCCAATTGCTGGAATTATCTTCTAGAAGCGGGTAAATTCGTTCCAGCTACGTGGATAGTGCCGAAAGACTTTCAGAGTGGTAACTCTAACTTGAGACTTTCGCGGTCACAGCCACTGCAGCGACAATGCGCTAAACTGAGCCAGTGGAAGCACAAAAAATTGTAGCAAATGGAAAATTTATGCCTGCTGCGGTGGCTCAGGTCATCAAATGTCACTGCGTGTCTCCAACCAGTAGATCTTCTTGACGATAGAAGGTTTTTAGACACTAGCTAGATACTTAGGTCGAATTCAGGCGCCGTGATTGGTAATTTTCCGTGGTTTCCTCGATCAACACCAGGCGAATGCTGGAGCGGTACCTTTAGAGACGAATCACAGATCGCGCGCGATCTTTCCTTCCTCTTCCTTGCCCTACCCTCACACTTTATACTAGTATTTATTTAACCGAGCACTTGACATAAATCAGCTGTTCATGGTTTCATCCAATATGGAGCTTCAACGTCCCCAAAGTGAAGTCATTATAGTGACATGTAGGCTCCCGATTGGATGAAGCCGCTGCAGCAGATTTACGTCAAATGCACGACTAAATAAATAGTAATATACTTACAAACGCGTTCACTCCCATGCAATACACTACCGCATATTTCAGGACACCAGTCATTGGATTAGAACATGTCCCGGCTGTCGCGGGGCCTGGTGGAGATACATGTAGAGGAAAACCCGCGTGCTGAGGTGTAGGTAGGCGCCGGATCTCACCACCCAATGGGGGAGGAACACCCCCACCTCCCGTGATAAAAAAAGCTCTACAGTTACGACATTAATGACCTTCGCAGTTAATGCACTATGAATTACGAATTACTGAATCAAACCAGGGATTTTCCAGTCAGCGATACTGCAACAGAAATGCTGGCTCTGAACCAAACGCATCTGGTTGAAACATCAAACCTATAGAATAGATAGAAACGCTTATTAAAAAAATTGATGTCCGTTTACACGGACTATAACTGTATGAATACCCATCACAGACTAAACAAACGCATAACAGCGATTGTCGCCTCTGCCCCGGGTGAATGGCTGGCGCTCGCGCGCGGAGTTGCTAGTGGCGCGGAGGCGGAAGTGGAAGCGTGAGGGGGGATGGGGGAGGGGGGCACAGGATGCGGAAACGCTGTCGAAGGGAAGGGCGTGGTTGCATCCTGCTGCCAAGAGCCCCACGCCCCAAGCCCGCTCCAGGCCACTTCGCAAGCGCTCTTGGCGGCGAGAAAATCAACTAGTGGGAATGCATGGCATAACGAAACTCATGCTTTTCTTAGTGTTATTACTCGCATTCAGATCCTACAATTTCCAGAATTTCGAAGGTAATCCTGGAAATGGAATGTACACCATAGTCATAAATCGTCTTTCTTTTATTCGAACAAAAGTGTTGGCATTTTGAAGTAAATTTTACAAATGTTACAAATGCTTTATATAAATAATCATAGGTAAAACCACGAGTGCTTTGGAAATTGTCGATTAATCTCCGTTTGGCGAAGTTTGGAGAGGATTTATCTGATAATTTCCAAAGCACGAGTGATATTTAATACGACCATTCAACAAATGTAATTACGTGAATGCGCCAAATATTGATAATAACTGAGAGATATGTTAAAATCAAAGACGTTATGTTATTGCACATAGTCGATTAGTTGCACATCAACACAGCGATTGATACATACCGACTTCTAAGATAGATGAGTTGCAGCTTATTATTGGTCAGTAGAGAGAGGCAGTAAGAAAACTCGGACTGAAAAAGCGATAATTGTTTAGAGGAACACCGCCTTTATTGGGGCATTTTATATGTATCGTTAAACATTGGTTTTAATTTCACGAGGGGAATAGACACCTAAAATTAAAATATCTTTATGTCGGTACAACTAAGTCTCAATTCTTTCGTTTTTATCAAGCTTCATCTCAAAATCTAATTTGACAGCGGCACATCCTTCAATTGAATTGAATTGAATTGAATTGATGCCTTATATTACCTGGCAAGACTCTGGCCATTAGGCCTGCTTTTCTGTCTGACCACGCAAATTTCGCTACGATCCTTTCACTATCTAACGGAGAAAGAAGGTATTACTCGGGCGACAAAACAAGCGATTTGAATTTAGCTCAGAAGCTTTATTTGGGCTTGAGGATATTTTAAATGCAAGTAAATCTACTAGCATGGGACAGCCAGCTTTACTTCCCCTCCGAAGGAAGAAGTAAGATTTTTTCGCCCTTAAAAATCCACGGTTTCGATCGGGGTTGAATACACCAAGTTGGGTATAACAGTCCGATACGTATTATTCAGATATAATTTAGGCTACTATTTTCAGATCATTATTTTCTACGAATAAGAAACGAAAGGAACATGATTGTCCAACCCATGTATTTTTGATGTAATTAGATCAAGACCTGCACATCCTATATTCTCATCACAGCGATTGTAGTATATTAACGGGCAATGTTAATTTAATCTTCGGTCCTGAATGTTCGCCTGGAACACCGCGCAATACATTTCGTGTTTACAGTTGCCCGTGGCAACGAGGATAGAAGCCAACATGACAGGGGGTGTGGGCGTGGCGAAGCGGGGCGTGGCGTGATGTGGCGGGGAGGCGTGGAGGGGATGTAAATATAGATTAAATTCATTCCCTTGGCTGTCTAACTTATGATGGTGATAAATAAATGCCCGAGCTACGCGGGATATAGAAGCTAATCAACCGATATATTTAACTCCTGTTCAATCAATAACTTGAACCGATTAATGGAAACAAATCCTTTTTGCGCGATTTTTTGGGGGAAGGGAAGTAAATTTAGGTACCGTGAATAATATTCGTGCCAAATAAACAATCTCAATATTAAAACTACAATCCGAGACAAGTTCTTAAAACAACGAGAATGTTTTAAACAAAGTTATTATCAAAGAACAAATGGAGAAAGATTGAACGAAAGTTGGTCCGTGTTAAAAGCCAGTTGTGTTTCGTTCCTGTCCTAATGCGAAGTAAAATTGAACAAAATACTAGCACTTGGTGTTTCCAGGGCTTTCTTCATATTCGTGTGTAAGAGGAAAAATATCAATTTTATATGAACCACAATGTTTACCACAGATCATTATTTTTAATGTAATTGGGTCAAAATTTAATAAAATACTGTAATTTTGTTTAATTTCATTTTACAGTACATTGCTATTAGATTAAAAAATTTATCCTTTTCACTGCTACAGGTTCCGAATCTATTAGATATCAATTCTACTGCATCGCTACTTTCCTCTGATGAAATACATTAGGAGCCAATCTGCTTCTAGCGACAGGCGAAAAATTATAATCATGGTGCATCTACCAACATATTATTTAAAATGATTTATTTTCTGCATTTGTGTGGTATTAATCATTACCAAACTTTGAAGGACAATTATGAAGAAACATTCACTTATAATACATGTACATTATTTTACAAAACCTTTCCAGATGACATTAAAGATTAAATTTGATACATAAGTTGAAGTCCTAAGTAAAATCTTTTCAACTGCACAACTGTTTCCATACAATTAGAGACTATATCGAGCATCCAAAAGAAAAGTAATATTAACAATGCCATTTAATATATTATTTACCATTTGAATTTATTGTACTTCAGCTTCTGGGTCAATGTCCCCCATCTCGATCAGGTTTTCGTCCAGTTTCCCTGATCTCGAGCAAATGCTGATATGACCCCTTGTTTTGCTTCTGGACATAAATGTAACTTCAAATTTACTTCTCCCCATAACTTCACACACAGTTTTAACTGATTTTGATGAATATATAAATAAATAAAAACCGTTAACATTTCGTATCTACTCATACAATACGTTTTGTGGTATCGATGTTGGCTTCATGTCGCTGAATTCACTTTCGGTAGTATAGAACCGTTTCGTACGGCTCACCTGGCCTAGGCGTTCGCTCCTTGGATGTAGCTGTTCCAGCCCAGATAGGGCAACGCGGGCGATACGATGTCGGTAAGGGCGCCGCTGAGGGGTGGAAGTGACGAGGAAGGGCGGGCGAAGGAAGGGCGAAGATGGTAGAGTGCGCAGGTCCAATTTGGCGCTCAAATTAATGGCACGGAGCTTGCGATAACTATAGGGCATTCGCGGAGGCAATGGCGACGTTTTGAGAGAGATCAAGAGGAATGACGACACGTACGGATGAGAGAGAGAGACGGCTAAAACGCCGTAGCTGCTTCGTGCCTTGAAGGGTGGCGAGACCGAATCCTCCCCTGGAACTGGATGTTTGTGTGTCCGTGTACCGTTTTCCGCAATGTTATTTACAGTGGTTGCTACGTGACCTCAGTTGAAAAGCAACCTTAAATAAGTGAAAGAAGAAGGGGTAGAGAGGCGGGGAAGCGTAACAATGAGAAACTAAATTGCTAGAGTGCGGAAAGGTAAGAAAATGGAAGAGACAAGTGACGGGGGTGGAGGCGAGCGTGAGCCAATGTCAGGAGGAAAAGTCTTGTCAGGGCCTTTTAACTCCCATATAACGAGGTGAAAACCATTACGGTGGCGCGCTCTGCTGCAGCACCTTCTTACAGGAACTAAAACACGAACTGCTGCCAACGATACTTAAAACGTGCGCGGCTGTTGCGTGAGTTCGCGGGTCGCAAGCAGGCCCATAATGTTACAAAAGGTAGCGCCGATGTTCGCGCTTTCTTCAGGGGTTTCGTATACGTGTATATTACGAATAATTGAACATTTAAAAGACACTTTTCCTATTTCACACAAATTAGCCAATTTTTATGTGCGGAAGTTGGCGAGCCTGACCTGTAGCTGTACGTGGCGCCTCCTAGAGAAGCACCCTCGAGTTTGTCCCCTGTTTTGAAGGAGTGTTGCAAGGCCGTGAGTCTTGCAATTCTTATAAATAAGATGTAAGGTTCATGACATGAGCTGAATCCTAGCAGTGCTTCAGACCGCCAGGAGAGAGAGTTTGAGCACTGACGGGGACAGAATTTTCGACACTGGCTACATAGCACGGTAGAATACAGACACTGTCTGGAGGAGAATTCTGGCGATCGGCTGCTCTAATCGTGAGTTTTCCGTGGTTTCTGCAATCACTATAAAGCGAATTCCGGAGTAGTACTCTAATAAACATGCCACTGAGGTCGCGCTATTTGTCATTCATCTCTCCAGTCGTATCCTCGCCTCTTACAGACAGTTACACTTACGTGCATTACACTACTACACACGTCGAATGACCGGCCGGAAGCTTGGTGCGTGTCCCGGCTGGTGCGGTGGCCCGCGGGCGGGAAATACCTGGTTAGGAAAACCTCCCAAAGTGACGTGTTATTCGGCACCTAATCTTAGCATACAGAGCACTTTCCGCGAAAAAATTACGCAATACACTTCCAGGACTAAATACCATGATAGTTGACGCAACCGGAAACATGAAATAATCTGAACATGAAATAACATGAAAACACATAACATGAAAAATATTTCACTAATCTATTGCAATAATCCATGATATTCTATTAGTTGTATGAACATCAATATCACATTTTGCAGGATTAATAATTAAACGTAAACCAAAATGTATTTTTATGGATGTAAAAACGACAATAGAAAATAATATTTACAAAGTGGATTAAATCTTGTATACTATTAATATCGTAACATCTGATTACAATACGTGTTATGTTTACAATCACATCCTAACGTCCTTGTTTGAAACATCTGCAATATCGCATGCAAACTGTCTTACAATACTTATTTGGTAAATAACGTTGTTCATTTTCGAATATAGCAAGGCAAAGTACTTCTTTACCTCCTGCCTAAACATAGAAAGAATTGATTTTCACTTAACACTATCCTGTTAGTTTTCAACGTGAAGAAAATTCTCTCTGCTAACGAGGCACCGACCCTTTTTCCCTTGCAAATGCATGCAGGTCCAGAACAGAAAAAATAATTTTTACAATGTGGATAAAATGTTGTACCATCTTAATATCGTTACACCTGATTATATTTCTCGTTACGTTTACAATTCCAGCGTAACGGTATTGTTTTATAAATCTTTCGTAATCTCTCTATTCATTTCGTAAACAACTCTTGTACATTTTCGAAAGGTGCAAGGAAAAATACTTTTACCTCCTGTCGAATCGTAGAAAGGTTGATTTGCATTAAATCCAATTTTGTTTCCAATGTGACGAAAATCTTCTCTGCAAACGAGGCTTTGCTTCCCTTGCAAGTGCATGCAGGTTCAGAACAGAAAAAATAATGTTTACAATGTGGATAAAATGTAATACCGTATTAATATCGTTTCGTCTGATTACATAGGTCGTTACGTTTAAAATATCAGTCTAACATCATTGTTTGATGAATCTTTCGTAATCTCTCTATTAATTTCGTAAACAACTCTTGTACGTTTTCGAAAGTTGCAAGGAAAGATACTTCTTTACCTCCTGTCGAGAAGTTACGTAGAAATGGTTGATTTTCATTAAACCCAATTCTGTTCGTTTCCAACGTGACGAAAACCCTCTCCGCCATCGGGGCGTCGCCGTCAGTTGTTTCCTTTGCAAGTGCGTGGTCGGTTGGCATCCCGAACATTCATGGAATTCCGGCGTCTAATTACTAGAGCAATAATGACCGCAATTAGAGCCCGCCTTTCCATTTAGACCGCGCCTTGTTAATCAGGGAATTAGCCCGGCCTCTGCTTCAAAGGCAGGAACATTCACTCTTTTTTGTTTCTTCCGTAAAACGGTTATCTTTCCCGGTTTCTCTGTCCGCCCGCCGGCAGCTGTTACTCTCATTATTAACTGCGCTGCCATAGGCGACCTACAACTCCGTTTTAGTAATTGGATTCATTTGTATAGTTTGCGTAAAGAAAATACATAAATACAAGAGTAATTGTATTACTTATCGGGAGTATACTGCTGAATATATTGTGATGCATATTCTCAACAAATTTAAAACTGTGTATAATTTTGAATAATGCGATTGAATATATCTGAATCATACGTTCTTATTCATTGAAGTTATTTAAACTTACCCCGAACAAACCCTAGGATTACATGTCACAATATAAATATTGCAGATAACTTTAAACTGATAGGCACTACTTATGCAGTATTTGGAAAATTGAAAATTCAAAAATATTGTTTCATGTGGTTTTTATTCTTCAAAACTAAATAAAGGAAGTTTAAAAATTATCGAATAATATAATCCCGTTACATTCATGCTTTCGAAATTTTAATTTAAATGCATGTTTGCTTAGATCCTTACATGAATGTTGTAGTGGACAATTGTATTCTGCAACCTCCTTAACTTAAAACGTGGTGCAATATAATCACTGAAAAGTTTTTGTGAAGGGACATATCTGGCAGAAGATTGTTTGCGCACTTAAAAACAGCCAATCTTTGACTTAAACACTCGCTATATTCACTTCATTATCTATAATATCATGGTGCAAGAAAATATTTACAACGTAGTTTGTTTTGAAAACGAATTAGTGAACAAATGAAGGCAAATAAACCTTCAATCTATTCACTTCAAGATTATTAAAATTACTAGAATTTATATTTATGCTAAAAAATAATAATTAAAATGATAGCAAATCATAACAAATCTCGGGCCCACTACCTTTTATTTGCAGAAACAATCCACGAAATTTGATTTAGCGAGAATCCCAAATGTCTTTCTAAACGAAAACCCCAGGTGTTTTAATTATAATATAATGATGTGCAGCATACGCGTGCCTCAAAGATATTCTACCCCAAAGTCTTCTGTACTATGAAATTGAAAGACGTCCTACGAGCTAGCAGATTCCTTGAAGCCATATGTAATCTATTCAATTGAATCCACCTTAACTTGCGTGGACGCGGATCTGTGGAAAGGTCAGTTCCACTAGAACACCGTGGGGACAGAGAGCGAAAACGAAGTTTAGAGAGCAAGTCTGAAGAAGAAAGAAAATAATGATCGATTGATTATTTCATGTTTCTGGGTATGTGTTTACTGCGCTCTCTTAGGTCATTAGTCTCTTAGTATATTGTTTTATTTTTCTCGAAAGGTACCAGTTATCTTCCTGCGCTAAGTGGTGAGATCTGGAGGCGACCTACACGTGAGCTAGCCAGTGTATTTTCATCCAGATATCTCTCTCCAGTGAGGCACCGCCCCCACCGGGACAAGCTCTGGTCTCTTGACATGTATGGCAGTGCAGTGCATGTGAGTGTGTGTAAGTAATGGGCGAGTTTAGGACAAGGAAGCGAAAGGTGCGGTTCGCGTGCGGTTCTTAGCCCGTTTATTAGGGCTGCTGCGACTGCTTGGGCAATCGCCTGGTGTTGATAGGACTAACACGGAACACTACCGATCAGAGCAGCCGGCCGCTAGAATTCTGCTCCAGACAGCGACTGAATTCGACATAATTATAAAGCTAGTGACAAAAATCTTGTCCCTGTTGATCCTCAAACCCAAGGAACTGCAGTGACATCAACTGGTACCCTTAGCCACCTACGCCAGTGGAGAGAAAAAAAGTTTAATATAACCTAAAGCGCAGCGGGGCAGCGTACAATGACTTCAACTACATCGCTGAAAAGTCTGCTCCTCATCGCCCCAAGGAGGAACATTTGAAGAGAGCGGAAAATTCATAAACTTGATACGCCACGCCCTCGTAATCAATTACGCCAGGGATGCAATAAACATCCATTAATATTCAAGCTGAATTCTTGAATTATCCCTTTCGTAAATGTACAATACAATCCCGTGACTATGAGCGATAGTGTTCTTGGCGTCGGCTAGCTTCTCACATAAATACTCTTGCAAAGTAAAAATTATTTGTCTTCCCACGAATGAAAGTTCGGCAAAGTGCATTTATATTATTGTACGAATTTATAACTATTGATAATATGAATCACATTATTGTACTTCTGGAGTAGATTTAGTGAATTTTTATTTCGCCTTTTTCCTCTTTCAGATTCTGACGTCTATTTTTCGTATTTTGCTTTATTTTTGTCTTTTTCTATCTTTTTCGTCATTATTTTCTTTTCTCCTTCGGGCACCGATCTCGATCAAGTGGTAAGTCTGAACTACACAAAGGAACGGGCGTGTTTTGTCATTCTGTGGAAGAGGAGGCTTCAGGGACAGGTAGTGTGGAAAATCTAAATGAGAAAGATGATTCCTGTCAAGAGCTTTGATTTTTTATTGATGCCGATCTTTGTTTGCTTACCAGGACTCTCATCATATTTTTGAGTGTATCTTTTAACCCCTTTACAGAACAAAACTCTGTGTGATATACCCTTCTCAGTGCTGGCGATTACATAAATGCAAAGAACGGAAACCATAATTTCATTTTCACTGATATAATTTCAAGATTCAAAAGCCAGTCCACAAAAGTATTTTGAGGGGACAGTGTCGTGAATAATAGAAATTTATAGTCAAGATCATTCATAGAAAGAAAAGTCTGTAAGTGCTAATGAAAATTATAGTTGTAGTACAAAGGCAAATCATTGTAGATATTAATTTTTTATGTAATCCCTTTTTATGATGATGATTTTCATTTGTTCACATGACGTTTGGTATCTCCTAATTTAAACCACAATAGAATGCCACAATAAAATACCTTTTTGCATGGTTATTTTGGCATAAATAAACACTTTTTTGCCTGCCTATTTTAGGTAAAATACTCGTATATCCCTGAATTAACGGATTCTACCAATTAAATAAAAAATGTCTACATTTCTCTTGCGCAACTTATTAAATTGAAATTCAACCATTGCTTGGAAGTTCATGTGTACTTATTACATTGCAGTTCCAATTAGTAAGAAGGAGCTCCTTGCAACTTTCCTTGAAATCTCATGTAATCCCCTTCAGGCGAATCTACCAGAACAACGGTTCCCGCCTTCAAGAAAATACTCACACAAGAATACTTTAATGAGCTTCTTTACGTCACTACAATGAATTTCTAGAATTTCAGTGGAGGTACTACGACCAGTATTAATGCGCTTATTAGCTCGTAGCATAGCTATGTAGTTGCTCTAATGGCGTGCTTAACCAACTAAAAATATTTTATCGCATTTTATTGCCCGGAGAACGACTCAAGGATTGATGTTCCATGTAACTCTAGAACGAATTGTACAAATGTCTTCAGTATAATCGATAGAATCACTGGGCATTTTTGAATTCTATATTTGACTGTGATAAGTCGATTGATAGATTATTTCGGGTTTCCGTGCTCGTCAACTGCTATATTCATTACTGATGTAAGTGTAGTACACGTTTTCAATATAGGAGATGGCGGTGTTCTTGCACAGCTAGATGTCCAGATCCGACGCTAGTGGGGTGGTCCCCAACCAGGTATCTCCCACCAGCGAGGGACCGCCCCAGCCGGGACAAACTCCAACTCCCGACCGAACAAACTCCCGACCGGACTTCCGTCATGTGTGGTGACGTAGAGTGGTGGCGTAGACTGCGAGTGTGTGTGTGTCAGCAAAGGGTGAGGATAGGACAAGGAAAGGAAAGGAAAAGTCGCGCACGGTTTGTTAAGGTTCACCTGGTGTTGATCGGAGAAACCACTGAAAACGACCGACCGGAGCAGCCGGTCGCTAGAATTCTCCTCCAGACAGTGAGCGAATTCCACCTAGCTGATGCCGAAACTGCGGCCACAAACCCTTGGACCTGAGGTTGAGAGGCCCTGCAGTGTCATCAGTTGACTCGCTGATGCATGGTCAATCGATGCCACAATACTCGGGGCCTGCACGAAGTGTGTTCGTTAGCAGGAGGAAGCAAAAGGGCGGATTCCTGGAAACGCCATGCGTCCCCTGGGCGAGTGAATCCACCTGCCCTCGCATGAAAGGGCCGCCGAGGGCTGTGCCGTCCCTCGGGCCCTTGGGAGGGGGGCGGGCGAGGGCTTAGCGGAAGGGCGCGTTGGCGCAGTTGTATGTAGCCCTTGACGGCTCGGCCCTGTGCGGAGGCTGCTTCGCGGAAGCGCCTCTAATCTGCGCGCGCCGCAGCTCCTCCTCGCATTCCGGCTGAGGTGGCTCGGGGGGAGAGCGGCTGCCGCTGCAGCTTCGCTGGCCGGGAGCGCGTGGGGATTCAGACCTCGAGTGTCGTTCTGAAGAATTTTCTACAGTAGGTAGATAATTAAATTTGTTCAAAGAATTGCTTGCCCCGTCCCGGGCCTTCTGGTTTACGTCCAGCTGCTCAAACAATTGATGGTGACGATTATATGTAATAGGTAAATAGTTAGGCTGAATTCTGTCTGGAGGGGAATTCTAGCGGCCGACTGCTTTGGTCGGTAGTTTTCCGATCAACACCAGGCGAATGCCGGAGCAGTACACTGACAAAATCGGCCACGGACCGCGCGTGATCTTTCCTTCCTCTTCCTTGTCCTATCCTCACTACTTACTAACACACACTAGCATGTACTATACTGCCACACACGCCGGGAGGCCAGTCTTGAGAATATAAATTTTCGCAGATGGAGGAGTGACCTGGAGGGGGAAATTTTCAGTATTCGACGTCTACGTCAGCGCCAGATCTCACCACCCGGAGGAATAGACACACACCCAATTACACGCGTACAAATAACGGACATGCAAAATAAAAAAGTCAGACTCGAAGACGTGTCACATGTTTGTCATGTATGTCGACGCACTCAATCGGAATTTAGCGTCAAAATTGTTCCACCACTCTCCAGATTTTTTAATCGCGAAAAAACACCGTGGAATTTACAATTTGCAATTTATTTCTGGTTTAGTGGTTTCTTACGATTAAAAAAAACTGGCGGGGGATGACGCAATTCTGGCTTCAGATTGGGATTCAGAGAAAAGAGATTAACGTACATAAGCAATTATACATTATGACGACTGACAAAATACTTTTACAATATAATGAGAGACTTTTACAATATTTTAATTTTCAATGTAACACAATTAAGAAATCAAGTCAAACTTTGCACTATGTCATTCCAACCCTTGCATTTAAATGTACTCATCAATCGTTGACCATTAAATGATCGCTAGCAAATGTTGACAGCGTTTGGATGATCTATTTTGACTTGCGAAACGACAAAGGCAACAAACTACATGAATGAAGTAATTATATGAGTTACCATTGCAACAATATTGTTTATTATGATAGCAGCTTTCGATTGCTTGTCAATCATCAGTTTTCTGCTATATGGAAGCCACAACACGACTACACAATGGAAATGACTATTCATATAATTATTTAATTTTAAATGTCTACAATACTTACCACAATACCAATAAACTGCATGAAATTAGTAAGTCTTCCAAACGTAATGAACAAATGATGCCAGATAAGCGTTAATTATATTAATTTTAAAATAATATTAAATTTTATTATTTTGAGTATAAATCAAGATAAAGGGAAAGTGATAACACTTCTAGGGACCACTATCATTCATTGAAACTTTCCCATAGTTCCCGCAAAATTACGCGAAAAGTAATCAAATTTTCGAAAAAATGTGTATGACCTTATTTCAAAATCTATCTTCATGGAACAGATTTCATGAAGGGAAGAAATCTCTATCTTCATAATTGAAAATGTAGGAATACGTCGAAAACACAAATTTTTGAAAACTTAGTTTTCCACGAAAATGAGACCTGTACCATTCTCTTAAACGTTCTTTACACTATGCAACCACAAAATCTAATCACAAACAATGTAGCCATTTTTTTAACACTTTGAAAATGTCCCAGGCGCTTTATGTAAAATCCCGCTTTATGTACCCTCCAAAATTAAAACTCAAGGGGAGGTGATATCAGCCAGATCAATTGAGAAATATCGATTTTTAAAAAATTCGGCTGAACAGTTTAGCGGCTAGCGTTGTTCACAGATGGACGGGCAGATAGACGTTTTGCTGTCATTCGATTTTACGGTATCAAATATCCACAAAACAGAGTCTGGCTACAACACGTATTAAGGGATTTTCCTCCTAAATTTAGCAACTGGATGTATGCACTTTTTCATTTCCAGGGCCCTGAATTAAGAGTTTTTCTGCCAAAAATTTCCCGTTTATTAGCCCAGCATTATACAGTATAACTTTCTCTGTACTCCGTAGCGAGGGAGTAAAAATGACGAAATTTGGTTGAGAATTCCTTCCCGCAGAAAGACTTAGTGCCACCAATTTATCGAAGGCCGTTGCTGCGCGAAGGCTCCATCTGCAGCGGCAGCGTTGGGAGTGGGGCGCGTGGCGTGGAGTGAGGGGTGGGGGGCGTGGGGTGTGCGGAGGGTGGGATGAGGCAGCGAAGAGCGAAGTCGCAGTTTGTGTTGCCGGGAAGTTGTCGCCCCTGTTCGTGGGGGCTGTGTTTGCGCAGCTCCGCCGCCAGAGAGACAAGCGTCGATAAGATGGAGATCGCGACACTGGGTGGGCTGCTAGGAAAACGAGGCGAAAAGCTATTATAGAAATTATTACGAGTTGATATACATAATTTACAGAAATGAAAGATAAGTCATGACTTATATTTGTGCATAAACTATTTAATTCGCTTTGATAGATTAATTAATTTGTGTTTACGGGCTTCTCAGCTGGTATGGTCATGAATTCTGACTGTTTGGTGCAAGATTTATTACTGTAACGTCCAGCCAATGGGCCAGATGGACAACGCATGTTGGAAGGTCAGCGAGGGGGAGGGGGAAGGCCACCAGAAGCGGGGCATTCCCGAGGGCCGGGGTGGGCGTGTCTCGGAACGCGGGTGTCAACTGGCGCAGAGAGAGATGATGGGTAAGTCCAGCCGCGGTGGAGCTGGACTCCAAAATTGCAAACAGGCCCAAGTTTCGGGATGCGAGGACGCCGCCGGCATGGGAGGGCTGTCACGTGACCCCTCGCGAGGCGGCTGGAGAGTAGCCAGCCGTGGTCATTCGTTGACGAACGGAATCGCGGTGCGGAAGGCACATTTCACCCGCCAGGGGTTATCGCGAGCTTCGGCAGCGAGGTGTTGCGGTTGCCACGGAACAAAAAACCAGGAGCGGCGCCAAGCCGCTGGGGTCTGTGTCAGACTGGGACGAGGATGCCTCAGAGATGTGCAGTGCTGGGAGTGCAGCGCTAGATTCCGAGGAGTGTGTATATAGTGTATAAAAACTTGTAAATAAAACTGTGTAAAACAACTCCGTATCTGTGTGTTACTCGCACCTGACGACGCAACATTACGCAAGGGGACGTGATCTTTTCTGGCTGGATGATGAGGTCCGGCACCGTTCGACTTCCGGCTCGTAAACCGGGCACCGCCCCAGCCAAGACAAGCTCTAAGTCCTCGACGGGTCTCCCGACATGGGTGGCAGTGCAGTGCATGTAAGTGTGTGTGTGTAAGGGGTGCGTATAGGACGAGGAAGAAGAAGGAAATATCGCGCGCTGTCTGTGGCCCATTTGTTTGGGTATTACACCCGCGGCATTCGTCTGGTGTTGATCGGAGAAACCACGAAAAACTACCGGTCAGAGCAGCCGGCCGCTAGAATTCTCCTCCAGACCACTACTGAATTCAACCTAGCTATCTATGTGAAGTTGAAACTCGTGGCACCGTCTGGAGTCTAACCACAGGACCGTCCGGTGAGAGGCACTGCAGTGACTTCAGTTGTCGTGTCATTTGAATCAAGAGTTGCTTTCAGCGTTGTTATCCCTACATTAGGCGCACAACTTGATCCTTTTTCGGTCGCGCGCTGTCTTTATTGCGGGTCATTAGCAGGGATGGTGCCCCGCTGGTGTAAGATACCTTATTGGGGAAAATAACAGCAAGCAACTTAGAACCATATCGGATCTCCCATCCAGAAAAGGTAGATCACCGCTATCACACGTG
The DNA here is from genome assembly GCA_017312745.1 of Gryllus bimaculatus. Taxonomy (NCBI): domain Eukaryota; kingdom Metazoa; phylum Arthropoda; class Insecta; order Orthoptera; family Gryllidae; genus Gryllus; species Gryllus bimaculatus. The sequence continues at coordinate 592,551 of BOPP01000212.1, forward strand.
TTAAGAAAAAATGCATTTCACTTACGGAACTAATTAACGTACCAGTTCACCTGGAATTACTAATCACCAATCAACGAAATGTCCCAAAAGTGTGGGATCACACTTTCCCCAGCTTCCCTTCCCAGTTCTTTCCAGCCCTTACGCTATTGTCTGGAGGCGTCCAACATAAAACACATTTTTTAACTGCATGCTGAAAAGAAAAAACAAACAAAAAAGAAGGGTGCGATATGTTGGAACCTACACAGAATTTTACCACAATAGAATCTGAAAAGTTCCAGCATAAAGTATCAAAATTTACTATCAAGGGTACCAAGAATAAAGGAGTACGAGAGTCATTCAAACGGAGGAGAATCAAGTTCCGTTTCTATGCTATGCATAAAGCGTACACAGGTTTTCGAGCGTGGAAAGGAATTCAAAGTCGATTAGGAAAACCTACATATTTCGGCAGAGCGGATCACAATCCCAAAATTCCGACAAAAATTCAGAAAAGCGGACGTTGGGAAATATTCATTCGTGAATCGAACGAATGGGGAATGGAACGGTTTGCCTGTGACAATCTTTATTTCCTTTTTTCAAAGCCTGATCAAATTTTAAAATAAATTGCTAATATCTGTTGTTAATAACGTATTACAAATATCTTTAATATTATACAATTACTAGTCTACTATGTAATGTGAGTTGTATTATCACTATTATTATTGTATTATTATTAATATTATTAACCATATGCAGTGGTGGGCAGTGCAGTGGCGTTGTGAAGTTGAGGGATTCGAGTATGTAAGGAGACATTGCACCTCATTGATCCTCAGTGCGGTGAAATGAAAAGTAGTCAAACGAAGTGCTGCAAAAGCTTGCACGGTGAAATGTTCATCTTAATTTGCAAATTCTGTAAAGTTGTAAAGTTCTGCAATTTTAAGTTAGTGTGTTCTGCCACCCAGTTCCCAAACTTAATTGCAGAATTTGTAATAAATCTAATTGCGCAGAAATTCCAGCGAATTGCATCGCCTCATTTATATTTACCTCCCCGCGCACGTCTGTTTCATTACGAAAAAAACAGGCGACGTCGCCTCCCGGAGGAAGGGCGGAGGGCGGAGGGCGGAGGGCACGGAAGGTGAAGGGTGACGCCGCGTGTGAGGTTGCGCGGGTCAGGGCACGGCCGTGCGTGGGCAGCGCACGCATGCGTCACGCGACAGCACGGAGGCGCCCGACTGCGAAGGGAAGCATGCTTCCCGGTGACTTTTGGTATTTCCTCTGGGACGCGAATCGTATGCGCTGATTCATCCACTGGATGAAACAATCTGACAATTGAATGTCCACTACTCTACCGCACGAGAAAGGTCGGGAGCTTAGTGCTTGTCCAGGCCGGTTCTGTGCGTCACTGGTGGGAGATACCTGGTTGGGGAAAATAACCCGTAACCGAGGGTAGGCCATCGCCCGATTTCGCCATCCAACGGGAGAACATCGCTGCAACCTCCTGAGGAGAAAAACATGCATTACACTACCACACATGTCGGGAGACCGGTCGGAAGCTTAGAGCTTCTTCCTGCTGGGGGAGATACCTGGATGGGGAATCCCCGTTAGCCGACGGTAAGTTGTCGCCGAATTTCGCCATTCAGCAGAGAAGTTCATCGCCACCTTCCGCAACAAACATGCACTACCCTTGCAGGACTAATGGTTTAGTATTTGGCTCCCCCGGAATCGCTAATAGTCAATAAAACATTTTAGAGTCGAATTAATCCGTCTTTTGCCATCTAGCGGTTGTTCCTAGTCCTCTTCTGGACAAGTATTGAATGTCATAAAATATTGAAAATATATTTTTAGTTCCTTAAAACATAACTCAATGTGATAACGTTAGCACAACAATTGATACGGCTATACTTTGATATAACAGTAAAGATTCACTTGTAATAGTATCCACATTTTAATACACTAGTGCTCCCAAGTTTTTTACAGGACCTATCATGTCTTACAACGTTTACGTATCAAAAATAATTTGAAAACTGGCATCTGCTGTAAAGCTAGAGTAGAACTAGACATAATAAAGGAAGGTATTTGGAACAATAGATACCCATCGTCTAGTCTTCATCCTGAAAACGCAATAATTATCTAGACTATGGCTTACCAAAAAATGAAAGTTGGTAATTTTAATCAATTTACTGACACTTTCGGCTCTGGGTTCGATTCCCGGTCAGGCAAGATAATTGTGTGCGTTTCCCTTGCAATGTCATAGTGTATGTTGCTGTGTGACGAGAAAATTCCCTTCTCAGGTTGAGAAGGCCGGAATAAAGCGTGAGGATGTCTACATGCTAACCACATTAACTCTTGTCCGCGAGTCATGGACGTCGCTGGTAGGCCTGAACCCGTTCACGGGCTGTCGCGCCAAGTACATAATCCGTACTTCTTCTTCTTTGGTCCTAGCTTCCATATACGGAAGTTAGGTGACCCATAAAGGGTTTTCTTGGGATAAATTATTCAGGGTGGTTTCCAGTTGCCTTCCCTGATATGATGATGATGATGATGATAGGGGGTGAAAGGACGAACACAATACAACCATGCCCGAGGTGGGACTCGAACCCGCGATCTTTCGGTACAAGATCGCCACGGCACTACTGCCTTAGAGATCTCGGCCACCGGATCGGCAATCCGTACTTACTGACACTTTAATGTCCTTTATAAATATTTTAATCGGTCCACTTATCACTACAACGTAGCAATGTTATCAGGTATATTTTAGAAAACACAAAAATAGCATTGACTTGTAATACAATGAGAGCCTTGCGTGATATTTAATTTTTCTTGCTTTTTCAGTCGTTTCTGAAAGAATCTCGCAAAAGTTTGTGTGTGTCAGACGATATTTCAGTTTACGGTATCAACAACTCGTGTATTTTTACGAAAGCATACGCAGAAGGAAATAGATGTTATTTTATTACATGAGATTACGTACGTCTCCTCTAGCCAATGTTGTATTAAATATAGAAGAGAGCAGGAAGCGGTGGGTGTAGAATGGCTGGGGGGTGGGGTAGTCGAGGGCGTAGTAGGTTGAACAGTCAGACGGGAGCAGAGCACTAATGCTTCAGAACCCTCGCTCTGTTGAACAACGTGAAACACTTGCAATAAATCACATTGAGTCATTAATTTCAGATGAAAATAACACCAACGTTTTTCTTGTAATTAGGGGTGGAATTTAATGAAATGCTATTTTTTTCACTGTAAAACCATGTCGTTTAGAATAGAAATTCATTTTATGTTAAGACAAATTGAAATAACTCATTTTTATGTCATTTTTTGCATTTTTCGCTGATTTCAACGAATAAGTATTTTTTTAATCTTTCTACGTCTTTTTTAATACATTTTCACCGATTACATCAATTTTAATATCATTTTAATGGTATATGCTTCAAACAATATTTACGAGGTGCAACAAATATTCGCCATAGAATTTCTGAGTAGCCTCTTCAATTTCTTCGTTCATATACTGTAATGGAAGCCGTTGTGAGAACTAAGTAATCTACGGTTCCTGTGACGCCTATTGGCGCCAATGTCAGATTTCGCCCATAAAGGCAGAGATTTACTTTTAAAAAACAGTGCAAACCAAAAGTTTGCAAACTGAGTTCACTTGAACGAACAAAAGAAAGAAGCCTCGATTACATCAGTAACATACTCAAAATCTTGAGTTGTTCATCTGAAGTGGTTTTGATTAAATTTTCTACGTCATATTTCTTTGTTTCTAGGACTTTTTTTAAAGCATTTTCAGAGAATCATTTTGAGCAATGCTTTTGGTGATCAAAATCCGCCTCCTACATATAATATTATCAGTACGTAATTCATTTACAATTTTGACCTCAGAAACACAGATTCACAGTGAAAGTGATTGTTGTAATTTCCACCTTCGCCGCAACTATACATCACCATAATGATTAATTGATTATTTCGTGTTTCCGGGTGCTTAAACAGGTATGGTAACTAATCCCGTAAGTGTAGTGCATCTTTTTTATCCCGGGGAGTGGCGGTGTTTTTCATCTTCTGAAGGGTGATCTGGCGCCAACCTGCACGTTGGAATGTCATCCAGGTCTCTCCCACCAGAAGGGATTCGTCACAGCTGGGACAAGCTCTAAGCTTCCGATTGGACGCCTAACATGTAGGGTAGTGTAGTGTATGTAAGTGTGCAAGTGACGGATGAGCATAGGACAAAGAAGAATGAGAAGACAAGATCTGTGACCCGTTTGTTAGGGAACTGCTCTGTCATTCACCTGGTGTTGATCAGAGTAACCACAGAAAACTATCAAGGAGAGCAGCCGGTCCGTGTAAATCTCCTCTAAATTTGACCTAGCTATCTAGCTAGTTCTCTTCTTCCTGTTTTTTCGTTTTTCGTCTGGCTACCCTACAGGGGAGGTAAGGGGAGATCAAAGGCGAATTTACGTTACAAATAATTTACAATTTTTAGTTTAATTGCTAATCTATCTCATAAACATTATTCTCACAGAATATTTTGATGTAAAATACACTTATTATTTCGTTTTAATATTCCATCACTTTGAAACAATCATCTATTGCAAACAATTGGACAGTTATAAATCTTCTTCAATGACCGAATATAAAATAAACAAAAAATACTAATAGAACACTTCTTCTACGGACATAACTATTGTACATTTTCTTTTTATAGTTCTGAAAGTACGCGGTATTGTGCGTTCAAGAGACACAGCTGAATCTTCGACGAGTTATTCAAAATGGTTCGTTTCGTGACATCTCCGCAACATCTCCTTCAACAAGTGTTTAGGCGTTTTTGCGGTGTGACGAATGACATTTTCTGTCAAATTCCGATTCAATTGAACGCAGCTGTCCCCAATCGCTGATGCATTACCATTAAATATTCCCCTCCCATTAAACACAGCGACAATCTCTGCCCCGTTATTTCAAAACGTGCGATTCACTTATTGGGAAATTATTCAGTAAATCTTGCTTGTGACGGAATCTATAAACGGAATGCCTGTACGATTTTTCTCGTAAAAATTGTATCTCTATATTCCTGAAATTTACCAGAGGAAAGCCGGAAATATTTTGTGAGAAATATTAATAAATAATTATTTGTGTTAGTAGAATATGAATATAAAGATTTAAGGAGAAATAGCAGAAATTTGATTTAAGGGTTACCTGCGAACGGCATGCAAAATGTACCTGTATTATTTTAGGGAGGAATATAAACTGTTTATTATATGCATTTCGCTGCATATCCAGGGTAAGTGATACAGTTATAAGTTTGACGTTGTTCAGTGACTGTTCAAAATATTGGGTTTTCTGGGGTTCGAATATACGAATGGTTTATCAAATATGCTTGTTGCTCGGTTTAAAGAACTGTTTAGTTATTCATCTTCCTTCATCTTCCTTCACGTATCTTCACATCTAACTTACCTACACAAACACTCTTACATGCACTACACATGCCGGGAGACCGGTCGGAAGCTTCGAACTTGTCTCGGTTGTGGCGGTGCCACGCTGGTGGGAGGTACTTGGTGGGGAAAAACTCCGCTATCTGACGGTAGCTCAGCGCCGTATCTCGCCATTCAGCGTTCCCTCCCACGATAAAATGCATACACTACACTCACGGGAATAATAACCCTGATGTCGCACCCGAAATCGGTAATCAAATCTCAAAATCTAATGTTTGGAATTTTTCGGATGAATGGAAGTGGCCAGTGTGACTTTACCCTAGGTCTTGTCCGCAAATGTTCGTGTGGAGCGTCTGACGAAGCAAATGTTCGCGGCGGCGGAAGGTCAAAGGGCGCGGCTTGCGTAGGTCAGGGGCCGCAGCTGCTGCGGGTCAGGCGTGGGCGCCGCGTGGGCGGAGGTCGGGGCTGAATACGCTCCCGGCTTCGCTTCTTGGAATTTTCATTTGCGCAGGCAGACGCTCTGTCGGGGCGCTCTTGAGAACTTGCTTGCTCTCGCAACACGTGTTAATCAAACATCCCATTCTGCAGGTGTTCAACTCTGTGCAAGACGGAACGGGCCAATTTCAATTTCAGAGTTCATTTCTTGGAATTTAAGAGTTCACTTCTTAGCATCTTTGTATGTAGAAACCAACAAGTTTGGTTATCTCAACACCTTGCTCTTTTAACACCTGTTAAACAAAGAACTCCTGAATATTTTCAATGTTGTGTAGGACAGAATGAATCAATTTCAATTTAAGAATTCTCTTCTTGGAATATTCGTGGGTAGAAAAAGACGACTTCGGTTATTTCAAAGACGATCTCAACAACGTGCTCACGGAACACATGTTGAACAAAAAAACCTGCACATTTTCAACTCTGTGAGATCAATTTCAGAGTTCACTTTGAGAATTTTTCTGTATAGCACAAGACAATTTTGGTTATCTCAAAGACTTGCTCTCTCGACCCATGATAAACAAAAATACTTTTCAATATGCAATGGATTTATTTCAAAGTTCACTTTTGTTATTTCCGTATGTAGCAAAAGACGATTATAGATGTCTCAAAATCTTGCTCTCGCAATAGATATTGGATCCCTTCTGTCTATTTTAGTTCTCCTAAGTATGTAATACAAAATGGCCGTAGACTATGGACATTCTTGATGAGTCTCTCATATGTCTGCTCTACCTTCCTAAACAGGTGGTTATTTGTATTTTCTGGCCCAGAGCTAGTGATGTAACTTTATACGCCGCAATCCACGGCTTCGATTCCCGGATGGAGCAAAAATTAAACTATCGCTTTTCACTCACATGTTCATTTTCATTTCGCTAGCGAGGTAGCTTTATGCGGCGCCAACCCCGGCTTCGATTTTACGATGGAGCAAATATTAAACTACCGCTTTTTATTCACATGTTCATGTTCGTTAATCTGGTTGAAAATGTGAAAGCTAGAAGGAATAGAATGCCAAATATATGGTAAAAGGAGTTGCAATCTGTTTATCACAAATCTCCCAATACCACGACCGTCAGGTTGGGACGGCATGACTCTAGTCCTACGAAGCTCTAGTACTGGAGCGCGCATATATATATATATATATATATATATATATATATATATATATATATATATATATATATATATATATACTTTCAACATCGATAAATCGATATTCCCTTGCCTCATTCCATGCTTCAGCTAGACCTTAATGTGTAACGTTTATTTCATGCATTTTTCAATGTCTCTTCGACAATGCCCGATTGAAAATTTCAGGATAACTGAATGTAGTGCAGCAAGTTCAAAGTGCGGCATTAGGACGACGGGAGAGTTTCAGCTTTGTCGCCTCACCGCCAGCTTCTGGAATTTCAATTGCAACGGGGGCTTTTACGCGCCGTCATGCACTCGTCCGTGAGCCTAAGGGAAAACACTGGAAAGTGGGCGTCAAGGGATCAGCCCTACAAAGGTCAAAGGTCTTGGGAGGATGTGCTAGGACGGAAGATTTCTTTCCGTGGCTCACAAGACAGCCCTGGATGCGTTAACGTGTATTTTCGGTAATTCGAGGTTGCAGCTAGCCACTGATTTTTCACAATATTGTGGTAAGACAGCAAATATTAAAATAAACAGCAGAATGGTCGCAATATCAGACATTTATGGTTTAAATTTACAAAAATCATCATGACGATTTATCAAATCAAGTATTTACACCGAAAATCCATAATTTAGTAATTCTGTTAGGACCGTGTTTTCTTCATGAGAAACCATAACAAGTATATTTTGTCAAAATAATAAAAAGAATATATTTCTGACAGTTCAACATCGTTATCTTTTGAGGTATTTAGAAATGCAATTACTTAGGCTTTCAACCAAGCTTTCATGGATTGTAACGGACAATTCAATGTGTATATAAAAACTATTTTCATTATTTGTTTATAGATTATTTTCGAATAATTATGATTAATTCGGAAAGAGGCAAGGATAGCCATAAAGTGGAGTGAATTAAAGAGGTTAAACTGTTCTTCCGGGAACCTCGAATTAATTTTTAATTCTTGCTGATGCAGTGTGACCTACTTCGAATTCTCGCTTGGCTAGAGCTGTTGGGTAATGGTGTAGAGAATAATGAAGAAAGATGTCTGGTACGCGTTCTCTCCCTCTTCCCATAATCTGGACAGGGAAAGATGGCTTAGGTTATCAACTAATGTCCCCTAAGTTACTCTGTCCGGGAGGTTCTAGGATTGGAGTCCGACGGAGGCAGGATTGTCGTCACAAGTTTCTCAGTTATGTCAATTTCTAGCGGTCGGCTGCTCCGATCGGTAGTTTCCCGACGTTTCTCACATCAACGCCTGACGAATGCTGGAGTAAATACCCTAACAAACGGGCCACGGACCACGCGCGATATTTCCTTCCTCTTTTTTTGCCTTACCTCCCCCTTTCCATACGCGTACACTCACATGCACTACACTAGCGCATATTTAGGAAGACCAGCCAGGAGATTGTCCCGACAGGGACAGTGCCCCGCTGGTGGGAGATACCTGGTTTGGGAAAACCTCGTAAGGTGACGGTGTGTCGGCGCCGGATCTCGCCATCCAACAAGGGAGATCTCCACCACCTCCTGGGATAAAAAAAACGCACTACACTAACGGGACTAATAAGTTTCGCAGTTGTCGCGCCAGAGTCATCAATCCATCAATCACAATCAAGCAATGATCATTCCGCACAGGTTGAATTGAATTGAATTGAATTGAATTAATGCCTTATATTACGTGGCGAAACTCGGGCCATCAGGTTCGCTCTTCCGTCTGACCACGCAAATTCCGCTACGCTCCTTTCACCAACTCGCAGAGAAAGGAGGTATAACAGGTTGCTTGTATGACATCCCCTATCCCCCCCTGACCACCTGACGCAACACGAGGAACGTCTCGCTCCCTCACGCGTCATACGCACATCGCGGCGAGCGGGGGGGGGGAGAGCGAGGGGTAGGGGTGGAAGGTCATAGGGCAGAAGGGCGCCGTGCGCAGGTCAGGGCAGGTCACGCCCGGGCACGCGTGGGCAAAGGGCCGACCCCGCCGCCGCCGGGCTCCGATATCGGAGAGGATCCCGCGCAATTTTTATTCTGCGCCAGCCAACGGAAGCGGCGCGCCAATTATTGATACTTTTTGCTCGCCTGCGCGACCGGCTGCACGAGCTCGGAGCCAGCATTGCCGCTGGATGTGCAGCGGCGCGGACCGGGAGGGCCTATCGACTGTGGCGGATCAGAGATCGGATTCAATTGTTTTCTGAAGGTCAGTTGTAACGCACGGCTGGTCTGATAGTTTATATTTCTTGTAGTTTATTTTTCGTGGTTTCTCCAATAAGTACCCGGCGAGAAAAGTGAAAAAGAGTTGGGAGAATGATCTTGGCTATCTTGGTGACGCCGCGTCGAGGGCTGTGTTGCCGACGTTTAGACCTCGTGGTCTTCCTCAGGGCTGGTGTGCGTGAAGTCTAATATGAGCAGGCAGAGCGGGGGAGGGGCTGATAATGGTGAGTGTAGCAACGTAAGGAGGTAGAAGCGAGCATTACCGCTAAGTCTCATCGACTGTGGCGGATTATAGATCGGATTCAGCTGCTGTCTGGAAGATAATTGTAACGCACGGCTGGTATGATCGGTAGTTTATTTTTCGTGGTTTCTCCGATGAGTACCGCCTGCCGGGAGATGGCTGGTTGGAATAAGGGCGATGGTGTAACGGTTAGTGAATTGGACTGTTATACTGGGTTCAAACCCGATCGAAGCCGTGGTTTTTTAAGGGCGAAAAATTCTTCGTGCGCCTTCCTTCGGAGGAGAAGTAAAGCCGGCTGTCCCATGTTAGCAGATTTACTTGCATTGATCCTCAAGCCTAAAAAAGAACGGCGAGGACGGTTTGTAGTGGCGGGAAGTGATGGGTTCAGGAAGGGAGGCGTGGAAGGTCCTTCGGGAGAGAACCGGAGAGAGGTGTGGCGTGGCTGTGTGTAGCGTCGGAGAGAAGCGGGATGTCGCTGAGGGTCAGAGCGGCGGGGAGTGAGAGGAAATGTCGGGGAGTGAATGGTAGATGCGGGAGTAAGAAGAGCGTTTCCGGGAGAGACGAGGCGTTAAGTGGGGGAACAGGTGTGCTGCAATGCGGGAGGCACTGAATGTCGGTGCGGGAATTGACAAATCGTAGGGTAGGAAGGCGGGGCGGATCGAGGAGGGTCGGTGACAAGCAAGATGTTGAGAGTGGCGAGGACTGGAGAGAGTGCTGGGGAATGCCAGAGAGAAGCAGAAAGATTTGGGGCCAAGGTGGGACATGGCGGGG
>BOPP01000212.1:604547-630464 GCA_017312745.1 Gryllus bimaculatus
AGAAACACGAATTGGCGTGGAAAAAAGCGGCATTTCGCATTTCCAAGGAAAAACACTCGCCCAAGTGGTTCAGAACATCAACTCACGTCACTGCAGTTCCTCTCTCCGGGAAGTACTTGAGTTCAAGCCCCGACGGGGCGCAGAGTGTTCTACAGAGCTATGTTCAATTCAGTCGCAGCCTTGAGAAAAATTGTAGCGACCGGCTGCTCTGATAAGTAGTTTTCAGTCGTTTCTCCCGTCAACTCCGAGCGAGTGCCGGAGAAGTACTCTAACAAACGGGCCACTGATTTTCCTTGTCCTCTCTTCACCCCTTACTTACACGTACAAAAACTACACATATGCGATGAGGACAACGCGTTGTAGGTAGACAATCACCAGCCGACAGTGGAAATATCACTTTCAAGTGAATGACTTCTTTTACCGACTGCAATGTCTCAGCGGAAATATCTCGCAACGTTCATGGACTTAGATATATGTTAGAATTAGTTAAGAACCAATAAATTAAGCAACTTAAGAACATTATTCATAATAAGTTACAACTTGAGCAACTTTTGTCGTGCTGTTGGTGAATGACGTAGAAAGTTGTTGAAACCTAGTAGAGTGAAGTGTAATGAAGTGAAATGCAGTGAAGAACAATGATATGCAATGCTGTGAATTACTGTGTGATGTAGTGTTATGTGCAATATTACGTTTATTATTGTTATTATTATCATCCTCATCTTCAATATTATTGTTGATGTTATCATTCATAAGAGGGTTGGGGAAAAAGTCATGGCAACAATTTTGTTTCCTGACAATACGAGCACGAGTGGAAAAAGTGAAATATTCATATGAAAGATTAAGATATAAACTAAGTGCATGTACATTTAATGACACTCTAAAATTGTGTTTCTCATATTTATTAATGTAATTGAAATAACAACTTGCCTTATGGTCCAATGCATCGTTGCATTTGCAAGTTCTCAGCATTCCAAACGCATAACATACCCGTTCTGGTCTGATTTGTCAGACGCTCGATAACTACACGTGCCACACCAGTGTGCTCACTCACATGTCGACACGTGCCTTCCTCATCGCTGGTTGCTACGCGTTCTTGCACAAACTCCCCTGTCCATCTCGCGACTGACCAATATGGAAGGGCAATATTCCCAAGAGGTTCCTCTACATCCCTGTTGTTCTGGAGCATTTTTTGCTCCCATTGGATAACGGATATCGTGTGAATGAGCGCTGCGCGAAACGGGTTAAATTTATCTCGCACTTCGGTAGGCAGACAACTGATTTCACAATGCTATCTGTTATGATAGAGACAATTGTTGGTGTTAACAGACAATAGAAAAGCATTTCTTTCATGTTACAAATAAAAATGTGTGATCCAATAGCATGTCATATAGAAAAGAATAGTTGCCACTACTTCACCCTGAACCCTTGTATTAAATTTGATATTAATTTATTTTGTATATAACTTCATAGCAATGTCGATTTCAACTACTCACTATCTGAAAGAGAATTCAAGAGACCGGCTGCTCGGATCTATAGTTTGATACGGTTTCTTGCGTCAATGCCAAAGAGTCGTTAACCGCACGCGATCTTTCCTTCTTCATTACTGTCCCCTTCTCTTCCTTTACGCACACATACAACTACATCGTATAGACTTCCAAACATGTCGGAAGATTAGAGCTCTCCACTAGCTGTGAGATCTGGAAGGGGAAAACCCACAAGTTTATCTATGTCATGAACCAGGGGAGGAGAAAACTTCCCGTGATAAAGCACATACACTACATTGTCACTGTGAAGTTCTCTGTATGTTAATTTTTTTAATGCGGAATGTATTTCTTTAATATTTTAGACAACTTATAAATTCATTACGTTATTTATTGTTTATTTGATCACGAGTCCGTCATTAATTAAAGAAGTTATACTTCAGACGTTTCGGGAATATGATTTTTACCATGATCAGGCCAAACTAAAAAAATGTCGACAACTAACATGCACATGAACACTTCATCATTTCTAACCTCAAAACAAAAAACATGTCAATCCCTCCTAAAAATTGAAACAATATGTTTCATATGAAAATATACAGGCAATGTACATTTGGGACCAAACGACTCAATAAATAGTGACGTGACTTTGCACATGACGTCCCGCCTATAAAAGTGCAAGAGTTGTGCGTAAAGTCTTCCAGAAGAATTGAAACGATTTTCTCCTTCATCGTACCGTAGTTCGCCGTCTTGTGTTATACCTCTCTCCGGAAGAAGAGCCCACGTTATAAACCAATTTTCAGGACGCTTCTTCATAAAAAAATCGCGTATCCTCCAATACTGCGCGTATGTAGCATCTCTTGACACACTCCACGATACCGTGCAGCGGCGAATCGGAAATCGATAATCGAATATCAGATTAAGGCCGTGGAGAAACAAGAGAGGACGGCGAAAAAAGTCAGCGAGTTATGAAAAGAGGAGGTCGGTTCAGGAACGCCGCTCAGGTTGGCGAGAGTCGCTGTAAATTTCCAATATCGAAGAATTCTTAATGGCGGTTTTACACCGAAAGTTCCCGTCTCCCTTTTCGCGCAACATTCAGCTGGGGAATATTAAAGAAGGAATACACGCAGCAGGATGATGTGACTTACGCTGTTGAAATTCAGTCAGCGAAGACAGTTGACAAAGACAGAGCTCCCCGGCTCGAGTCACGGCAGAGGAAGGATTTTCTGCACTAAATAAATTGAATTGATGCCTTATTTTACGTCCCGAGACTCAGGCCACGAGACCTGCTCTTCTGTCTGACCACGCAAATTTCGTTACGCTGCTTTTACCAACTAGCAGAGAAAGGAGATATTTCTTGGGCGAGAAACAGGCGATTTGAATTTAGCTCACAGACGTCATTTAGGCTTTTACATGCAAGTAAATCTATTAGCATGGGACAGCCGGCTTTACTTCCCCTCCGAAGGAAGGCGTACGAAGTTTTTTTTCTCCCTTCAAAATCCACGGCTTCGATCGGGTTTGAACCCGCCAACTTAAAACAGTCCGGTACGCTAACCGTTACCCATTGCGTGGGAATGTGTGAAAAAGGCCAAACAACTTTTACAACAATAATTATACAAGATTAATAGATAATAATTAGTGTTAAGGATTCAATATATACACGTGTCATGATTACAATAACTAAATCTCTTACAACGATGGGTGTGATGGTTCGGTGAATGACGGTTTGACAACCTATAGTGGTTGCGAGCGCGCAACTCACAAAGTCACTCAAGTCCGCGAAGTCTGCACGCGACGTGTTAAAACATACCCACTATCTCCAGGGAAGAGAAATAAAAGCGTCAACTCTGGGCGCTCTCGATCTAAGTTCCTGAGGTTCCCGTCGCGTTCCTCCAAAGATGCTGGGAATGTGTCAAAAGGGACAAAGAGCCCTTCGCCCTACGCAGTCAAGGCGTCTCCATCTGCTTGTCTGGGCTCGAGGGACGCGACCCTTTGATTCCATTTGCGGTCCGTCGGTGAAGAATTCTTCGACTGTCGACGAGGGCTCGACTCAAAGGTACAATAGCCCCACCGAGTTCAATAAAAGGTAGGGAAAAGCGAAAAAGTACATTTGTATGTGTACAAAGAAGAGAAACCCCAGAAAAGAAATGGAGACGTTGTTTAAGCTACGGGCCCTAGAAAGAATTAAACGTAAAGTTCGTGTCAGTCGCTAGGCAAACACTCGACCATTTATTACATCTACAGATTAACAGTAGTTACTTATAAATGTGAACGGAGCACTTAAATATTTATTTGTAAATAATTAAAAGAGAAAGCATTGAGTAGTTGCTCTAGAAAATGTTTACCGATAAATTTTGTTTCTGGCATGAGTTTTTATTCTCGGAATTTGGCGATACTTAAAATAGGTTAGGTTGACTTCGACGCCTGTTCTTTTCTTTCTTTCTGCGTTGAATATTAGTCCAAATGGTTTACATTGAAAGTGGTTTATCGTCAGTAGGCGTTGGGTGTTGTACCAAATTTTAAGATAGCGTGGTTTTATCTCGTATCCAACGAGAGACAGTGGTGACAATAGCATGAATTGTACAACATAACTCCAAGGCCGAGGGACAGTTCTTCCGGTTGCGATGGATTTTGTAGCAGTTTTTGTATCAATTACTCCTCAAAATTCCCGGTGAGGTACGTCACATTTAATGAAGTTTTGTTCCTAAAAAATACTACTTATTGAATAAAAGAAAAAAGTACTTTCTTTGAATAAACTCTCCCATAACAAAAAAAACCTACGCACACGAAAGTTTCTGCATAAGAGCCAGTATTAATATATACTTCTTTCATTTAAAAATTAGGCCGGTAAGGACAGTTTTTTACTTACCACCTTGAAGAACACACTTTTTGCTTTCATTTAAAGTTCTTTTGTGGGTACTTCACAGTGGTCTATCCAACGAACATTCTACCTTAAAGGAAGAGTATATTGGATTTATTGGAGTCTACTCGAGGTTTAGTATCGTTGATTTCTTTTTAAATAACTAAACTAGACATTTAAATAAGCAGTGGAAATAATGAGATGTTGTTGACGTAAGAAAATGATAAAATAATTGAGGTCATTTTCGCCAACATAATGGGCCAACCATTAAGTTGACGAATATGATTTCAATTATTTCATCATTAGGAGATACAATTTTTACCACGAAGTATATAGACGTTACAACATTTCCAAGAGACTTATTATGACACAGGTAACAAAGTTTCAGTTCTTTTTTTTTTCATAATTCCATGGAACTTTCTTTCCACATCATAACTCTTACCATCTTGGTTAAATTACGACGCTAAACGGAGAAACTGTATAACAAAGATAACATAAATCCTGCTCCGAACACGCTTGTTCACGACAAACTATTTGGAAAGTCAGGAATTCGAATTTTGGTCAGAGTGGCTAAATACGTTTAACACTACATATCGCGTTGTCTTATTACTTATTGAAATTTTAAAAAAACACCCCATCCACCTTTACAGCACTCTTTTTCAGAAGCAAACAACCGAAATACTCTCAAGGTGAAATAAAACAAGTGCACAGTGTTTTTGTGTGAATTTCTCTTTCATGTTGAAAATAGATATTCTTTGGATTGTGTTGAAAGAAAAGGAAAATCTATACTAGGGTTATTCTATCGTTAGTTATAGTGTTTCTTTACTTGATATTTGTAATAGCGTAAATAATGACAAAAATGAACTGTATCTAAGGGGTCATTTCAATTTGACATCTCGTGTGAATAAACAAAGGAGCAGCCGATTACATTTCATTAACCTAAATTTCAGCTTTTTGTTCTATATTATACCTTTAAAAAATGTGAATCTTTTTAACACCATATAAGCATGAAACAACAGGTTCTCGTATACAGAATTCTGGACAAAAATACTTTCTCAAAATTGAATAAAAATGCAATATTATCTCCTCTATCATGAATGCATTAATGATACCTGTGACTTCGTTTCGCCACCGAACCACTCCATACAACTGAAAGTCCTCGAAACGAGGAATATTGTAATTTTGTCGATCGGACATCAATATCGGATTATTGATAACGTCCTTTCTTTTGGTTAAAATACACGCCCACATCAAATGACATATCCCTTTCACAGACGTTGTATTCCATAATAGAATCTCTGTATAACCCTCCAAACGCTCTTTCTGCCATAGACATGCATTGGAAACGATACTAATCAGTTAGTTATGCTTCCCATTTAGAAGCTCACCAATGATTACGCGTAGAACTATAGAAATTATCTTCAAAAGAGTATTATATCGTATTAATAGTAATATTTCTTCTGTCTCTCGAAGGACAATTTTTTCCTTTTTGCAAACACTCTTCGCTCCAGCAGACTTTGAATTGAAAAACAGGTCTCAATTTGGATAATAAGTCTCAAAGTTTTGACAGTAAAAAATTATCATGCGAATAAGTGTGAAAATACTCTTTCGAAAAGGTCAACCATTCAGGCAACTTTTTGAAGTCACAATAGAGCTCCAACATTTGCATTTGCCACGTTTTTATTTTCAACCCAACGAAGGGGATTTTTTGGGCGGACAAAAGGAACTTTCAACTTTCCCTTGAGTAAAGTATCCTAAATATTACGCTTTCGATGTTGTTAAAAACTCTTAACTGAGATTTTTATTCAACTTTGGGGTCTCCATTTTACATTGTCACCATGGCTCCATATTCATCTCATCTTCGGTGAAAATATCACCTCATTAAATCGCGCACACTCAACCGTGTAAACAAAAGATTGAGTAACACAACAATAAAATACACGAAAAAATCACAATCTGTCTGGAAATCACATTTAGCGACAAACACGTATCGGTACAATAGTATATTGACTGCCAGTCCACTTGTCGATGACTGTGGTTCACAAGCCGGCTGATAATGTGGAATTTGAAGTTGACAACGAAGGTTCTCCCGTTTCTCTGGGTTCCACCGTTTCCTTGACCACTAGTTAAGATGAGCCATTGATAGTCATCAATTACATCATATTTTCATTACGACATATCACTCAAATCATTTACCCATTTCAGATTTGGCAGTATGTCTTAGTAACATCATTACAAAGAAGGAGTACCATAAATATGATATGTTTTGAGATTGATTGTTTGATCGTAATTCCGGGTGCCTCAACAGGTAAATAAACCTGTCACTCGTCCCGTAAGTGTTGTACATGTTTTTGCTCGGGAGGTGTCGTCGATGTTTCCCATCTGGATGGTGCGACCCAGCGCAGGCCTGCCCGTCGCCTGGAGGGGTTTCTTTTTTATAAGAAAACGTAACCCCTCTACCGACTCATGTGCAACCTTTTGAAGTACGGTCAAAAAGCTCCTTACACAGTATCCCATTTATACATATGCTTTAGCTTCTTGCCAAAAATAATATGGAAATTAATGAAAATAATATGAAAAATAATATGGAGATCTGAAATTGACTTGGAAATTCGTGAGTCTAATTACACATATCAAACAGGTGATTTCTTATTTAGCTAACTTAACCACGCTTACAGAACATGGACGTTTTTATTAACCCCCATTCACCGCATTCCACTCCTGGCCATTCGTTTGTTTTTGCTGTTGCTATAATTGACTTATCAATTACTAGCGATTCCTGTTGCGAGAACAATGGTCATTATTCCCGTAAATGGAGTGCATGTTTTTGCTCGAGAGATGATGGTGATCTTGCCTCACTAGATGTCGTGACCCGGCCTACCGTCTGCTAGCGGAGTTTTCCCCAGCCAAGTATCTCCCACCAGCGTGGCACCACCCCAGCCAGAACAAGCTCTAAGTTCCCGACCGGTCCCCCGGCATGCGTGGTAGTGTAGCGCAAGTTAGTTAATTGTGTGTAAGTAAGGGGTGATGAAAGGGCAAGGAATGGGAAGGAAAGATTGCGCGCGGACCGTGGCCCCTTTGCTAGAGTACCGCTCCGGCATTCGCCTGATGTTGATCGGAGAAATCACAGAAAATTGCCGCTAGAACTCTCCTGCTCACAACGACTGAACTGACAAGTTAGTGTCGAAAATCCTGTCATCGTCGTGATTGGAACCGAGGACCTCCCGGTCAGAGACACAGCAGTGACATCAGTTGATCATCTCCTGGTCTGGAGCTTTGGGGTTGACCTAGAAACACTTAAGTCTAATTGTTCATATCAATCATTCTTTACTCAGCTAACTTGACTATGCTAACGGAATATCTTTAACACAAATATGTATTTCTTAATCTAATATATACATTTATACATACATATATACATTTATACATATCAGTTTGCCGTCTGCTTAGTGCAAAATTCTTACTATCTATGAGTATTAATACAATATATCAACATCATATTTTAATATAATACATAAATCTATCATACTGAATCTGCCCTCGAACGATCTACGCAGGACTCCAAGCTTGATCCGTCTAGGTGTTGCAGATCTTATATCTGTTGTTACCGCAGCTAGCTACTGTGGATGAGGTGGAGGAGGGCGCTCTGCGGACTCCATCCCGCGCGATCTGTTTGTACTCACGCGGGCAGGTGTATATTCCCGGTGTTTGCTGTTAGCTCAGCCTGTCCGCCACCTGCACATCAATAAGCTCAAGATGATTGTTTCCATTTTATTCTAAGGGTTTTAGCTTGTGGCCGTCGGCAACTTTCTTTAGTGCGGCGTCACTACCCGCACACCATTCTTCCAGTGCCCCTATCACCAGCGGGAGTACTTCGGATCTGTGGTAACCGACGGTAATGACGTGGGCGCGGGTGGCTTTGTATTTTTGGCGCTTTATTTTTGGCGCTCAAGTTGTGTAAGCTATCCGGTACGAGCCGAGTCGCTGTCATGCTGGCTAACGTTTCAGCCAGCGTATTGTGGTCTTCTTCAGAGCGTACTGCTGCCGCGGAAGCCTACGCAACCATATTTTTATTCACCACCACTCAGTGCATTGTACCCGTGTCCCGTTCGTCCGTTTACTGTCGCAGTTGCCGAAAGAGCCCTCTCAAACGGCCCGGAGAGCGCGCAGCCTGCGCTGTCCCGGCGCTTCCTCGAATCTCGAGAGACGGCCGCGAACGCGGTCGACCGATCGATGAGCGACGTGTTCCTCTAATGGCGGACTAAGTGAATTTACGTGCTGTCATCCGCACGTCAATCGCATGCACGAGTATTCGTGGCCCG
The DNA here is from genome assembly GCA_017312745.1 of Gryllus bimaculatus. NCBI lineage: Eukaryota > Metazoa > Arthropoda > Insecta > Orthoptera > Gryllidae > Gryllus > Gryllus bimaculatus. The sequence goes on from BOPP01000212.1 coordinate 613,211, forward strand.
CACAAAGCCGGTGTTAATTACTTAATTGGCTTATTCCGAATTAAAGGGATACAGTTCTTGAGGTCGAAAATGGCCCAGCCGGGAGGCAGAAAATGGGTGAGTAATGGCGAGGCGGAGGAAAGAATAATTTGCGGGCAAAGTGAAGCCCCTGATAATCAGTGGTTGACAATAAAAGAGGAGGAAGTTGAATAGTTTTGTATTTATGAAGTGATTTCTCACATTCTTCATAATAACAACTCGAGTTTTCGTTTGCATATTTGCACGGGTACAAGGAGAGTTCAATACAACCAAGAGTTCACATCGTGGAGGTGGCTCAGGGCATCAGCTGATGTCTATGCAGTGCCTCTAACCCAGAGGTTCTAGGTTCTAGTCCAGTCGGTTGCACCAGCTAGGTAGCTCGGTCGAGTGCGGAGCTCTGTCCGGAGGACAATTCTAGTGGTCAGGAGCTCTGATCGTTTGTTTTCCGTGGTTTCTCCGATCCTTACCAAGCGAGTGCCGGATAGGGACCCTAACACACGTGCGACGGACCGCGCGCGAGCCTTTCTTCCCCTCCCTTGTCCTACCCTTCACCCCCTTACACGCACCCACACACGTACATTCACTACACTACCACACATGTTCGGGAGCTTACAGCTGGTCTCGGCGGTCGGGGCGGTGCCCCGCCGGTTGGGGAAACCTGGTTAAGGAAAACCTCGCATGCTGACAGTAGGTTGGCGCCGGATTCTAATAGCCGAGTAAAAACCATGCCCTCCAGTTACGGAACTAATGATGACAGCGGTTGACTCGCCAAGAATCACCAATCAATCAAAACCCGAGATTTCGCTACATCCCACTTCGCTACATCCGACTTCGTTATAACCGGATCAAAGGGAGTTTACTATATTCGAATTCTTTATGACAGATTTCATTATATCCGTGGTCACTATAACAGGACCAGAGACAGTTCACTATATCCGAGTTCATTATAACCGAGAGTTCATTATAACCGGAGTCGACTGTATTATGTATGCGGAAATGAAGATCCAACACGTTTTCGCTCAGATCGTCCATCGAATGCCCATTCAACGCGTGGGCGTGCGTGTTTACGAGCCGCGAGCAGTCGCGCCCAGACGCCGGATGAGTGGAGCGGCGAGCAAATCCCACCGAAACGGCACCGGGGGGCGGGGATGGGCGAAGCGCTGGCAGATAATAGTCACCCGCCCACGCCCCCCAAGGTGATGAATGCGACGCGAAATTGCGACCGCCGTTTGCGACCCTCGTCCACCCGCACCCACGCCCCGCGGGGCGATTGCCCGCGCTGCTGACGGTCGCACGAAACGATCGCATGCGACCGCCGCTTCCCCTCGCCCGCTCGGTCGCAAAGCTGCGCCGCTGCAGCGCCATCTGGCCGAGACGAGCGCCGCGCGGCCGAACCGAGCAAATGCGGTGCGGCTTATTCGGAGATCTCAAGGGGCTCGGCGTGTATTTATTGTTTCTGGGCACTTCAACGACTTGTGTCAGTCCCGTAAGCGTAGTGCATGTGATAAGCATCTGCTCCAAGAAGGTATAAAGGTTAGCGAATCGGGCAGTTAAGCCCATGTTCGCGGGTTCAAATACGGCTCAAGCGGTGGATTGTTAAGGGATGAACATTCCTTGGTATGCCTTGGTTTCGCCGAAGGGAAGTAAAGTTGACTGCCCCATGTTGTAGATGAATAACATGTAAAATATTAGACTTAAAGGAAGTCTCTGAACGAAATTATAGTTTCCTGCTTTGTCGCCTGAGTTTATAATTCCTTTCTCTGCTCGACTGAGAAAGAAGCATGCCTGGAAAGGTGGAAGAGCAGGCACGATGGCATGGGACTCACCACGTAAAATAAAGCATCACTGCTTGATTGCTATAACGCCAGATGGCGGTGTGCCTCCCCAAATGGGATACGAGATATGGCCTCGACCTGCACGTTGCTTGCGTGACCTGCTGACCTGCGTTTCCCTCTCTAGGTGTCTTCCGTGATGGGGCATCTCCTACAGCTCCCTGCTTCTGTCCTGCGTGCTATGTGTATGATCATAAGGAGACAAGGATGATGCACGAAAGATTCCTCGCGAACGCTTAGGACCCTGGAGCAACGTCGCTGGAGAAGCAGAGGTCACCGTTCGGACACGTGATCTTTCTGATCAACCCTCGCCGCCCATACGAAATTCCTTAAAATGAACTCCATTTTTCTGTACCCCGAACTTCGTATTTAGTACTCCGTTGTGTTGAACTTCTGACTTCGAAATTTGTTGTCAGAACTTCTTATTTCTAACTCGATTATTTCGAACTTAGTGAAACGAAATTATACCATTAGCTCAATTTTTAAACGTAACAAGTTTTTTACAGGGTAGTTACAAACAAAATCGAAAACGTCAAAGGTAACATTTATTTGAAAATGGAAAAAAGGTGAATTTTAAGAGTTGGGCATATTTTTACGTTTGTTAACGGTTCGTTCAGGTGTAAGGCTGAATTAAGAATACATTTTCAACAGCATTATAGAATAGTACATATAGTTACTTTCAGAAGAAGATAAAAATTGTTGTTGAAAAGAAAAAAGTTTTATATAAAAGATGGAAAATATCCATACGTTTGTTATGGAAATTTAATGGTGAAATAGATATACCTTTTCAACATAACAGAATATATTTCGTTGTTAGGAAAATGTTTAATAGTTAGGAAAATTTAATAACACTTTTGTAGTTAGGAAAATAAACAGAAAACAAAAGATCATCGAAAAAGAGGTTTCCTCATGGCAAAGAGTTACAAATCAGGCTGCCGTGCCAGGGTGTTTCCTGTGTAACAGCTGTTGGCAGCTTTCCGTCGAACGGCATTCAGATATTCGATCACTATCCCCTATCAGTACCCTCTGCGTACTTCCTTCCCCGCCTCGTGACGAATGGCGCATGAATTCCTGTGCTTCCGTCCACCGCTCCGCCCCGTCCCGCCTCGCACCCCCCGCTGCGACCAGTATTTCCTTGCCTCTCCCCGCCTCGCGTCCCCTCATCCCGCACAGTCGTGCCTCTCCCCGCTACATCCCGCCTCACCTCGCGGTGTCTACCCCCGCTCTGCAGTGCCTTCGACCGGCGGTCCTAGATTCGGGTCCGGCTGGTGGCACGTTTTTCGACACTACCTAGACAGCTACGTCGAGTTCAGTCGCTGTCTGGAGGACAATTATAGTGGCCGCCTGCTCTGATAGACAGTTTTCCGTGCTTTTCCGAACAATAACAGACGAATGCCGGAGCAGTACCCTATCAAACGGGCCACAGACCGGGCATGATCTTTCCTACCACGTCCTTGTCCTATCCTCACCCCTTACACACACACACACATACTGGTACTATACTACCACACAGGCCGAGTAGCAGGCCGGGAGCTTAAAGCTCCGCCCCGCGCTCGCCGTCGCCGCCGCTCGCCCCGCCGCTCGCCCCGCGCTCGCCCGCCGCTCGGCCCCGCCGCTCGCCAAGCCGCTCGCGCCCGCCGCTCAGCCGCGCGCTCGCCCGCCGGCTCGCGCCGCGCTCGCCCGCCGCTCGCCGCCGCCGCTCGCCCCGGCGCTTTTCGCCCGCCGCTCGCCCCGCCGTGCCCCGCCGCTGCACGCCGCTGCCGACGCCGCTCGCCCCGCCGCTCGCTACCGCCGCTCGCCCCGCGCTCGCACCGCGCGCTCGCCCCGCCGCTGCGCCCGCCGCTCGCTACCCGCGCGCTCGCCCCGCCCTCGCGCCGCCGCTCGCCCGCCGCTCGCCGCAGCTCGCCCCGCCGCTCGCGCCGCGCTCGCCCCGCCGCTCGCCCCGCGCTCGCCCCGCCGCTCGCGCCCGCCGCTCGCCCGCGCTCGCGCGCGCGCTCGCCGCCGCTCGCCGCGCCGCTCGCCCCGTCCGGCTCGGCCCCCCGCTCGCCCCCGCCGCTCGCTCCGCCGCTCGCCCCGCCGCTCGCCCCGCCGCTCGCCCGCGCGCCTCGCACCTCTGCGCTCGCCCCGCCGCTCGCCCCGCCGCTGCGTCCGCCGCTCGCCCGCCGCTTCGCCCCGCCGGCTTGCCCCCGCGTCGCCCCGCCGCTCGCCCGGCCGCTCGCTCCGCGCCGCTCGCCCGCGGCCCGGCTCGGCCCGGCCCGTCTCGTGTCTCCTCTTGTTCCATGGTCATTTTCCACTCGCTCTCCTGTGCCCCCACGTGCCCCCTATTCGCGCAGGAAACGGCCCCATTGGCCCGCAATGGCCGGGGCGCGCCCCTGCACACGCACGGCCGCTCCGTTTTGTTCCTCTGTTCCGGCTGCCTTTGTGCTGTGCGGCGCGGTCGCTGTTGTGATTCCGAGTGCAGCTGCCAATCCACAATGGAAAAAACGGCGCCCTTTACAACCACATTCCTCTTTCAGCGCATTAATATTCTACTACAAAAATGTCAACATTAACTAGCCTGTGAAATTGAAGCGTTAGGAATATCTTTAGAAGTGTACAAGTATAAAAAACCAAGTTAATAATGTATTTTATGTCGTTCAAATACTTCTTTGAAAATGATTCTAGGTGTCCCGTAATCTAGAAAAGGAAAATTTGGTTCAATGGTTAGAGATGAAATGACTTATGAAGGAACGGTATTCGCGTAAATGTAAGAAGTCATAACATAATATTACATTGAAGTTGGTTATTTTTATTGTTTTCGGTATGCGGGAAATTCAATGTAGTCAGCCATGGTGATAGATTTCGAGCAGCGTCTAAATGAGCTGAATCCATGTTTCTACTCTCGTGAAATGCGTGTGGTATTGGTATCACCATGTTGAGACCTTACATTACCTGAGAAATTTTGTAATTTTCAGAATTTCAGATTTTTTTGATAATTGGAGTTTTACCATATTTTATCAATGCACTTTTTTTTATTTTTTTTAAGAAAAAAAAATTGCATTTATTTTTCAATTTTATTATTCAAAATGTAGTAAATGTTACAGGCACTCCGCTTTAAGTACTCCTTAAAATTAAAATATCCTAATGATCTGTGGAATGCTACAACTAAGTTTCTCCTAACGTATTTACCATTTCAAGCCAAACGTTTCTAATCTGATAGAGTTGTACATGACGTATAGAATATAATAGAATATTTATTTTGCTTCTTAGGAATACATGGAATATTTCCGCTGGTACGTCCAGGTACTGGGATTCTGGGTGCGTCCATCAAATCACAAAAAGGCGTTTTCAGATACCACAAAATTTTTTAAATCTCCTTGACACTTGGGCTGATTTTGACAATTTTGACAGGACGGCACAAATAGGGCTTAATTTTGATATGTATGCAAAGTTACTTGTCAAGAGAACCTTAAAATGGATTTTACAATCAAACATTTACGATCATATTGTTCCAGTGATTTCATTACTTTTTCTATTTACAGTATTGAGAGAAAAAGAAAAAATGTAAGAGGGAACATATTATTTTAATGCAAACAGATAGAACTATGTTATAATGGAATTAGAGTACCTAGTTAATGACATTGCATTTCTACGTAACACATTTTAAAACGTTGTTCTATATTTAGAATATGCAAGTGCTTCTAATTCAATAAAAATTATTATAAATGGCAATGTTGATGATAATATATGAAACATTATTTTTATCAATGTGTAAGCTGCAGTGAAAAAACACAAATTTGATTTAAAGCGTTTAGGGCGAGTATAGAATTTACCACAAACACGTATATTTTTAACACTGGCAGATATATTGATCCAATTCCAAAAAGTGAGATTGGGTCACAGCAGGTGGAAAATACAAGAACGAAGAGATTCAATGAATGCCAAAATTGAAAAACACGAAAAGTAAAGGCAGAATTCGGGTTCGGGAAATATAGTTTTTACTTTCCCCGCATTTCTCGTGAATCAAACACATTGCGAAATGAAGAGCCGGAATACCTCTCAACCATGACGTTCTTGGAATTCCAGAACATTCCATTAGCTGTGATACCTACTACATGGAATTCGTCATTTTCTAAAAGGTTTTTGATTTCAGGGAACACTTCGGACATACTTCTAGCATTTCTCAAATGTTTGCTCTTCACAAACGGTGCATTGCAAAATAACTGCCAATATGTTTGAGTAATAATAAATTGATTATTCAAATCTTAACGTTTTTTAATAGATTTATGATTATGAATACTAACACTATACGAACTCTATGTAAATTTATAAACACACTACATTGCTGATGAAAAGTGATATTAGAGATTTTGTTTTAAGATTCTTATTACAATTCCATTCTTCTTATTAAATCTATATGATTACCCTTTGCTGATATTGTCACTCTAACATTCTGTTCCAGTCGAATTAACAATAAAAAATAATAGTGCTTTATTTTCGTACCAACTTTCTTATTTGGTACTATCACTATTCGTATTCCTTCAACAAGGTTACAAACGTATTGCATCCTAAAGAAGAGTATGCTCAATAATATCTCATGGGAAACTCAATTGTAACTTTCTGTACAAATTAAACGTAACTTTCATTAGATTGTTACGCTTATTTAAAGCTGATATGATGTTTTTACTCTTCATTCCTATACAATACACAGCAAAAGAAGGAACATTATTGGTATCACATCAATATGATTTCAAATATTGCACATAAAATCCGTGCTTAACAATAGAAAGAGAGATAGTTAGTTTTCGTTTGTGCCTAAATTGATTGATTTATTTTTATGATATATTTTTAGAAATTTTAATATTTTAGAATATTCTATAAAATGCCGAAATATAATTCTTTTTGACATCTTAGTCTTCGAAATAATAGATAAATCTTCATGGTTCAACGAGAGGTAGCAGCTAGAATGACTGCTCGTTTTAAATGCGATTGGAACGACGATAAATAGCATGAAATCTCAATGTCCAATCTTAATACAGACGATGGACTGTCCAAATATTTTATATTATCAATTTAGATGGAATCAATTTCAGATTTCTGCATGAAGTGATCTCGGGAATAATCCTTCCCGACAGTCGTATATACAGAACTTCACGTGCCACTACCATAGACCTAAATGATGTAGCCTCTGAGCTAAATTCAAATCGCCTGTTTCTCGCCCAAGAAATACCTCCTTTCTCTCCTAGTTGGTGAAAGGAGCGTAGCGAAATTTGCGTGGTCAGACGGATGAGCGGGCCTCATGGCCCGAGTCTCGCCATGTAAAACAAGGCAAATTCAATTCAATTCAATTCAATAGACTCGAAACATTCCAAGAGGGCAACACTTGTCGCAGAGCAATTCAGTAGAAACATATATTAAAGGAACGCAAAGAGTTGATAGATTCAATTAAGATATTGTTAAAACAATAAGCCTAATCACAGTTGTTCTGGGTGCGGAAAAATAGTTGGCAATAGACAAATGTGGCGACATGACAAAAAGTTTGTGAGCCACAATAATTAAGTATATACACGATTTACTTCGTTTATCACTACCTTAAATGTATTATAAGATTTGAATGACAACAAAGGTTTTCAAAATAAAAAAGTATAAAATAATAAGCTGTCAGTTTGACTGCTCGCCGTTCTTGTAGGTACTATAGCATTGCCGTCTTTCTAGTGTTAAAGTTCTTTTCTTCTATAATTTAGCACACATGTCAGAATAAATGTATATTAGTGCCGTTCCAGAGGTGGTTGAGATTGGTACAGCTAGAAAAGAGATTGATGTGATTTTGTTACCGAATGTCGTTTGTTGGTTAGATGTGTCACGCATAACTCTGTGCGATTGGAAACTTATCAGCTGAATCTTGGAAGTCACGTCAGGGTTAAGACCTTGATGTGCCATTCTGCAAATCATTAATATATTTTTGATTTTGGGTGGTTCTTCCATTACGCCCCTACATTTTCTGGGAAGTTACTGAAATTAATTTTTTTGCTCATATAGTACAGTGTTTTTATAAGAATGGTGTAGTTATAACATTAAAAAAATTGCACAAATGTTATTTCAATCAAATTGTGACGATTTTACTTTAAATAAAAAGCAGTGGGATACTGTAGCGCTTGCTACGAGTTTGTTATTAACTATTATTTTTAACCAGTTTTGCAGTAGAAGGAAGTAATAAAATTATAGAACAAATAGAATGAATGCTTTTTTGCTGTGATTTGTTCAATATTTCAATGTGTAAGTAGAAATCAATATATTGAAAGCTTACAACATTTTTTCTTCAAGAAAAATTGTGACTTTAGGGTAATAGTTACAGAAGCTGGCAAAGTGAGTTTTCTTAATTTCTAAGAGTGTTTCTAAAAATCATGTTTTGCGGGTTCACGCAAACGTAATATCTAGCACTAGTCTAACAGTTTTATTTCACAAAAAATCATTAATTTTAATTGGTGCGTTACATTTTTAATGTAAGATATGATTCCCACTAATTGCTAATGAATGTTGATTATTGTTCATTCAACTCGGTATGAACTCAACATTGTAAGATAAAAATCAATAATATTTATTCAGAAAAGCTTATTTTATTCCAAACTTATGTTGTGATTAACATTAATTTGCTTTTTTGTAAAAATCAGGAAGAAAATATTGCATTCTTTTGAGGATACTTCCTTAGCACCATTTGTTTATTCTTTCCGTGAAGTAGTTGCATTACAAAAGTTTAAAAGACTTTTTAGAACAAGGACCTAATTTAACGTCGTTTCGAATTTAACTTAATAATGGAGAGTGGACGATATTTCCTTAAAAATGTCTTCAACAGTAAATTCGATTTATTCTTTCATTTTGTTTCCTAATCTCACATTTTCTCGCTTTAATGTAATTCAATTGTCACACTCCCGTAGCACATTCCTTCTTTGCAACCTAATTTACACAACCAAGTCTGCATAAAATGTCTTTTGGGCATTAGTGGTATTAAAAAAAACAAATGTTTTATAGACGAGATAAATAAAAGTTCGCTTCAGGAGGCAAACAAATTACAAAGTAAGATATATTGTGTGTTAAAGTTTTAATTAAAGTTTTTATACAATACATATATTACATAAATTATTTTCAAAACCATACTAACGTCGAATGCATAGAATTTCTGAAACAAATGAACGGGAATTCAAAAATGTCAATTCTGATAAAGAATGTTGAGAAACTCTTCAATTTTTACATCATAAACCGAATTATCTGTTATACGTGGCAATGACGTGACACTATGGAGATATTTGATAAAATTTAATTACCATTTATTACCAGTCACAAGAGTTTCCAAAGCGAATGTCTACATGCAAAGGTACTAACCGAAAAATAAAAAAATAAAAAAAACGTTTGTTTGTCTAATTGTGAAAAACCTGCTGTTGTGTATTTGACACAGTCAGAAGTGTTTAACGATTGAGGACTTCAGAAAATATTTTGCTCCTGAAAGCAAAGAAGATAATGAATTTTTGGTGAATATTCGTTATTTTTCCCAGGATATTTTACTGCAATATCTTTTTAATTTTTCTGGACAAATGGCATACTTTCAACAATGTAAAACAAAAATTGAAACATATGTTACATAAATCAAAATATTAACAAAAATAGATAAAAATAGGTTACTGATCAATAATGTACTAACGTTTTGTTGGTTGCTCTAAGAGGACATGCAAAATGTTACAGAAGAATGAAGACTTGAAATAAGAAAGGATGTAGGTGTTATATTCGTACATTCCAGAAAAATGAGTATATATGTTAAACCTATTGGCACATTCAACTGCCATTTATAATCACCCCGTAACACTATCAAGATATGTGTCTGGACTTTGGTTCTCATTTGCATTATAGAGCATTCATCGTCATTATGTTAAAAACAAATTTAACAGAAACAGCACTTAAATTTTTTATTTCTAATCTTCATTTACTCATCTCAGTAGTATTAGATGGCGCAGTTCCAAATCACTCATATACACTGATTGTGTTTCATAGAAAATATTCTGAAACCATAGTAACATAGATACTATCCCGAATTTTCACAGAGTGCGGTCACAAGGTATCGATGCTCGGCTAAATTCTTGATCGAGCCAACAGAGCTGTTGTTTTGTATTTATTACTATTTTGAATGCGATACATAGTACAAACAGTACAAACTTTCTCACATGTTATAATGCTTAACATCTATTTAAAAAACTAAACTATTACTTCTTTAAAACAATTTTTTAGGGAGAGGAAACCCACCGAGCACCTCACAAAGAATCATCAAAATTATGAATTTGTTTATAAAAAACATGTTTTGGAAATCTATTTTGTAATCTGGTGGCGTTTATGGGTGCTTTTCCTTGGTTGTATTGGGATAGTTATGTAACTAATGACATATTATTGTAAAATTATAGGATAACTTAGTGATGTGATGTATGATAGGTTTTATTTGAATTTTTTTACGATGTTGTTTGTTTGTGATGAACCAGAGTGGATTGGGTATTGTTCGAACAGAGCGGTAACGACTTGAAAAGTTTGTAACCCTAGATTACTGTGACGACATCTGTCAGACGTCGCCACCAGTGCCGAAAACTTCTTGCCACTCGTTTCCTCCCACCCTTTCCTCCCTTTATGCATGTTTAATCCATTATATTTGGTGTTTCGTTGTAAAAACATATTTTCTTTAGTTTATGTCAGACTATCTCTCTGGAATAATATTTGGTACAGATCGCCTTTGTCATCTAAATTTAAACTCTCCCTGGAGTACTGTTTCGGTTGCACTGCTTTCCAAACGTTTTGGTTAACACAGACGAAGTTTCCAGCCACCGGAACGGTCTCAAACGAACTTCAAGCCTTTGGTCCAACTAATCCATTCAAAATGGACGTACACAAAATTGTTTCATTAGTTTGAAAACTACAAGGTCCGTGGAAGTTCTCCGAATTAAGAAACCACAATAGGATCGTGAGAAATAAATTGTGAAAGGAAATTTCAAAAGAGGAGGTAAAATGTGTTCCGCGATTTTCGGCTAACATGAAAAACTAATGTATTAGAAATGTGAAGATAAGTTTATGAAATCTTTATTAAATCTTATAAAACTTATCTCAAGTATAGCGTAGGTATCAATTAATAGTGTTAATAGTTGACTTTTATTAAAAGACACATCATATAAGCCGTGCTTGATTTATAAAATTTTAGGTTCTGGAACTCGGTCCAAATTAATTATAATCAATAGATATACGTAGGTACATATTTATAATAACATGTAATAATTATAAATATACTTAATAATAATTAATAACTGTGGTGTGGTGGCTTTGTATGAAATTAATTATAATCATAGGAAATTAATATTTATAGTTTATAATAGTATTTTATGTTCTTTTACAAGTAATTTACGTTCATAGAAATGCAGTTAAGTGCAAAATTATTTAATTTTGAGTTTCCGAAAGGTAGTAGAACGAAAAAGCAAACATGCCGAGTGATTGTTCTCTGCTTTTTGTTAGTTTTTTTCTATTTTGATTCCGAGGACCCGGAAAGTAGATCCTTGGAGTTCCGCGAGAAACCAAGGCTTGCATATAAGTAATTATTTCATGACCAATTTCTCCTACAATTTAGTGCAGTGTATCCCTAGTCCGACAGAACTAGTTGTCTGTCAGAATGGATCCGTGATCGACCAACAAAACGTTCTGATGCCAACTCAAAAGATTTATATTTTATGTTCCTGGGATTTCAACTAGAATGATCATTGGTCAAATGCAGTGCAAGAGTCTATCCCTGGAGAAAGAGGTGTTTTCCTCTGATGGTGGCAAAATACGGCACTGACACACATACCGATTTGCGGGGTTTCCCTAACAAAGTATCTCCCACCAGCGAACATCGCACCAGCCGTCACAAGTCATAAGCTCCCGATGCTCACCGGGCATGTGTAGAAGTGCAGTGCGTGAAGGTGTAAGTGCATTGTAAGGAGAGAGGATCGGACAAGGAATGGGAAAAAAATCGCGCGCGGTCAGTGGCCCATTTGTCAAAGTACTGTTCCGGTTTTCACCTGGAGTTGATCGGAGAAACAACGGAAAACTACCGATCATAGCATAATTATAGAATAGTTCTCCCCCAGATGGCGGCTGAATTCGACCTAGCTGACTGGCCAGTGTCGAAAATCCTGCCACCTTCGGAACCTCTCAGTGAAAAGCACTTCAGTCGATGCTCTGAGCCACTCCAGCAGCTTTCGCAGCGCTGTCTGTAGCCGAATCCTGGAAGGTCGGAGGTCACAATGAGCCTCTTGCTTCGCCAGCCGAACGAGTATCGCCCAGGGGCGGGACGCTTCCACCGGCAGAATTGTGAAATACGAAACCTACGTGAACAGCATCGGACGGCGGCGCGGTATCGATTCCTCGCCCGGCGCAGCTCTCGCAAATCGAGCGGAACGATGTCTCGCTCTCGAAACTTCGCTCTGCTTCCGTCCACGCCTATTTCGGAACTTCGCTGTCTCGCGTGACTCCGGTCGTGTTTTATGCTGCCGTGTCGGCGACACGACTACCCGCCAACCGCTAGCTGGGGAAATAAAAAGAAAACGAAGAATAGAACGATCGTTTTTCTCGATTAAACGAACATATTGAAACTCGTCGTCTTTTTAAAAGCGAAAATATAGCGCGCCAAAAATCTCGCAGCAGTAGCACTTTTCTGGAACGAGCGCTTGCAACAAAAATTACGTTTCTAGCACAAGTTGCACCTTGCAACAGTAAATTGCATACTCAGCACAGTCATAAAATGTGCAGCAAGTGTTGCTCTCTTCACTTGTTTCCCGGTGATCCGGTTTCTACCAACAGAAATGTAATATTTTAATAGGAGGGCCTGATTCGGCTCAGTGCCGAGAGACTTTTCTGGCGCACTTTCGATTTTTGCTGGAATAGAAGTTCGATAGTTTCTGGCAACTTTTAGTACTAGGGAGTGAATTTTAATGAAATGTCATTTTTTTCTTTTCACATTACCACAGTTACGTTTAGTATAGAAATTCATTTTATGTTATGAAAAAAACAAAATGAATAATTTTTATGTCATTGTTTTGCATTTTACATCGATTACGACTAATTCATATCAACTAAGTCATCTTTTTACCCTTTTATGTTATTTGTACTGCATTTTTGCAGATTTTATCGATTTCAATACTTTAATGTTACATGCTTCAAACAATATTTACGGGGTGCAACAAATGTTCAGCATTGAATTCCTGAATGCGTATTCAATTTCTTCTCTTGTATATAGTAATGTTGCCATTGAGAGTACTACGTAATATAAATATTCAGTGCATCCGATTTGAGTCCTTGTCAGTTCGGCCGATTTCGCTATAAATAAAGGCAGAGATTTTCTCCTAAAAACAGCCGACACCAAATGTTTGCAAGCTGAGTTCACTTGACCAAAAAGAATTCTCTATTAAATCAGTAACATATGCAACAGCGTGCGTTGTTCATCTGAAGTGGTTTTGATGATTTTTAACGTAATTTTTCTTTGTTTTTAGGGCAGTTTAAAAACATTTTAAGAATATGTAACTGATCATTTTTGGCAATGTTTTTGGCCACCAATCGTCTCCTCACTGCACCACCTTGACGCCATCGACACGAGTCGGAATCTAGGTAACCTGATGGGATATTAGTGTCCCCTGTCTAGGAACGAGTCTAGGAACGAGTCTGCCTTAAAGGTCGGCGGGCAGGAGCCCAGCCGGTGGGTTACCTGGCGAGTGCGTTAACACTCAGGAGCAGAAGTACAAGAAGAATTGAATTTTCTAGTGAAATAATTTTAATACTTATCACAGGAAGTCTGAGTCATCCAGAAATGTTTTCTATCCATTCTACGGCTTGCGAATTTGTTGTTAAAACCCAGAACTTCAGTGAGGTAAACCAAACTACTGTTTTTTGAGTTGATTATTTACGCGATTTCGGGCACTTCAACTATCAGGGCCATTATTCCCGTAAGTGTAGTCCATGATTTGCTGTGGCGGTGATATTTCGTCGGCTGTATGGCGAAATTTGGCGCTGACCTACCGTCAGCTTACAGGCTTTTCCCCAATCTGTTTTTTTTTAAAGACGTTCTACGTCAGTGAGCTCAAATTAAATTTTGCTGATGACTATTAAAATCACCTAATATGATTTACGCCCGAATGCTTCAATTGAAATTATGTAAATGTAAATTCAACAATGTAGTTTGGATGAGAGTCTTGGCGTAAAATAAGACATTATTATTATTATTATTATTATTATTATTATTATTATTATTATTATTATTATTATTATTATTAATTGCTGGTTTCTCACCATTAGAGATTATATAAAACAGCTCTATCTGAACCATTATTCCATCCTTAACCATTCATTCACGTAATTACCAGCCCCGGAGTGAGGAAGATATAAATCTTTAGATAGTAAGCTTTTACTCAGCTCATTTGGGCGTCCTCAGAAGCGACTAAAGCACTTATAACATAGCATGGTGTGCAATTGCCACACAGCGCTGCTTGGCGGGTTGCGTGCTGAAGCGAAGGGGGCGAAACGTAGCACGTGATAGGTCAAGAGGCAAAAGGCGATATTTGGTTACAACAGCTCTTCTGCATTTTAAGGAACAGGTTAACGCCTTTTGTCCCGTTAAGTTATAAAAATATTCTGACCTTCTAAGGCAGACACTGCCATATTATGAGGGCCAGGCAACTGAAAACGAGATAAGTGTGTGTGTGTGTGTGTGGGGGGGGGGAGTAAGCTGTTTATTATTCCATCTCTGAGCTACTATTGTTGCCATTGTTGTTAGGGAACACAAAACGATTAGCAGTAGAGTGATTATGTGGTTGAAGTGAAGTTTCTCACTTTGTATGATCACAATCATGTGAGAGATACAACAAAATAAAGTGTTAAAATTATTAGTAAATTCAAGAGTTCCGACACGTCTGACGTCGTGGGAATCTCACTAGAAATCACAGACAAGGGCTTAACTATTTACAGAGATTTATTTACCCCAGGGAGAAAGACCTCATGATCGCATGAACGATCCCTAACCACCTGCAATTAATTGCTTGACTCCTGTTCTTACCATTAATCGAAGACCTTCAAACACAGCGTACTAACATGTAATCGCTAATATACGTGAAATTGATATTCTACAACGGCTTCCAAACATTCTAGGTGCCTCATGAGCATAGCTCGTCAACGCACCGCCCTGTGCGCGAGTTTTGTGCATCCGCAGGAGGTCTCACGCTCTGTTCAAGACCGACCCCTCGCGACTCGCGCTCTGAGATTTATACTCCGTCATACTCGCGTTCGCTCGGCAACTAACATCACGTGATCACCGCGACGTCACATGGTTCCGCCACTGACTACCGTTCGTTCCTACAATTCCGAGAAGGTTCCAAAATAGTCTGAAATGATGTTCACCTGCGTCCCGGGCCTTTCCAACCCCCGACCGCCTGCGACACCCTATCGCCGTCCGTCTCAACCTCAGGCTTGCGCGGCGTCAGACGTCCTTCCATTAGAGAGGCCCGTTCGTCACACTTAACACGAGACAACGCGCGCTTGTAGGGAATAGGATGTTACCCTTTTTTAATTCCTTACTAAGAGTAGCAAATGTAACGGTTCTTTATTCAAATATATGCATCTTCCTACTTTTCCTCCTTTGTTATTATCATTACCCTCCTCCATTTATCTTTTTCCGAACGCGTCTGAACCATGGTATTAGGTATTATATATACGTACTACCCAAGTGCTTCCCAATTCTGAACGTACATTCATTTTAAATCATTCTGTAACAGCATTCGATATGTTTTTTCTGAAACGTTGTAGAGACCTGCAGATCTATTCGATCTTCCGCTTTGTGGGTTTCCTTCCATCAATTCCAGAAGGATGTTGCAGAACAATGTTTGAGAGAGCGCTTTGTATTTTCCCATTCTGTTTTTATTAGTCGGACACTGCTGATCTGCCATGGTATCGGAAGAATTTTGTAGCTTATGGATGTGATGACAATTCGCGGGATTATGGCATTTTCGGAGAAAGCGGAGTGAGGGAGAAAGAAACAAAGGATAAAAGTGAGAGAGCGGCAGTTGTTCATTAGCGAATTGCAATCATCTATAACCCTTCCCCTCCGTAGAAGTTTGTATCATTTGTTCGGTCATCTTGTAGAACCATTCTGTCTTTATACTGTGTTACTATACCAAATTATAAATCTTGATACAAGTGTATCCTTCTCCTAAGAGAAAGAAAAATTGAGAAATGTAGAAGCGGTAGCTATGCACTCACGTTCGTTTGAGAGAGTTAGGAAAAAACTGATGCCTCTATGTAAGTCGAGATATTTTATGTGATATTCTGGTTCAAATACCCAAATAGTAGGGTCTGCAAAGGGTTAAAAGATTGTCGTAACCCTGGGGAAGGTATTCAAGAATATTAACCGGAAATTCTAAAATTTGCAACATGATACCCACGGAAGTGGAGCACAAAGTTGTGTGCCGATTGATTGTGATAACCTCAATTCACGAACAATATGTTTTCTTTGTGTTGGAACTTCGCGTTTTATTTAGATTACCTCTGCAGTGAGGCGAACGGACAGCAAACGGGTAGCGTAAGTGAAAATCAGCGGCAGCTGAATTTCATAGAGATACCAACGATCGCGGCCAACTACGTGTGCATACGCTGTGGCGAGACATAAGATCATTAGACAAGTAACAGTTCTGTAGAACTTTGTAACATTTATTCCACTTCATCCTGTAGAACCACCCTGTCTTTATCCAGGTAGTGGCATCATCCGACCAAACTACTTATCTAAGCAGCTTAACCTAGAACCTCCCCAACTACGAACCTGCAGCTGCACGCCAAAGCATCCGTTCACAGAAGCCTCCAACTCTCGGCTAAGCACAGCGCCCGCCCGCCGCCGCCTCCACCGCCGCCAGGAACTTCAATACGCTGGAATCTAGAACTCGCTCGGCTGCGCGCCGCGTGGTTTGTTTATGAACTACCACGCCGGAGAGAAGACGCCTTCCGTAGCTCATTAAAGAAATTCTGCAGCGGAGCGTGTAGGATTATTTTCGTTGGAAGGAGTTGGGGGAGGAAGCTCAGTCGCCCCCTTCTGCAAAAGATCTGAGCGCGATGCGAATGAAAGCACAATAGAGAGGGAGTCAAGAAGTGATCGTGAAGGTAGGAAGGCAGGTGAAACGAGTGAATGGAATGAAAACGGCGCTCGGCGTGGGGATATTGCAAAGCGGGTAAACGATAATGAGGTGGCAGCTGCGAGAAGAGAAACAGGAATGCAGAGGCGAGGGAGAAGCTTAAGACGTTTAGGCTGGGTGGGGGAAGAGCCCATTTAGTGAAGCGGTGGGGGTGGAGGGGATGAGGAAGGCGAGGAGGTAGTCAAGGGGCGGCGGGGG
>BOPP01000212.1:637419-651291 GCA_017312745.1 Gryllus bimaculatus
GAGAAGGGGAGGAGAGGGGGAAGGGGCGAGGAGGGATGGGGAGGGGATGTTAGCTCGAGTGAGACTTGTGAGCGTGAGACGGGCTAGACGGGTGAGACTGGGCGAGACGGTTCGTGTCGAGTCAGGTTGGAAACCGTCAGGACCAGATAGTAGGGTCAGATTAGGTCGAGGCGGAGTGGGAAGGTTCAATTCGGGAAGGGGGAAAAGGTGAATGGCAAAAAGATGGGAGTCGGTAGGAGAAGGGGATGAGACACGCCCGGACGGAGACGACAGAGGCGGAGCAACATGTAAATAAAGAGAGGTGGGGTAGTGGAGCTAGAAGCAGGAGAGAGAGAAAGAGAGGGTGAGGAAGAGGGAGAAAAAGAAGAGGCGGAGAGAGGAGACTTGATAAAGTGGGATGCGTGTGGGTCAAGGAGATGTAAGAGGGAAAGCTGAAAGCAGAGAAAAGATAATGAAATGGGGATGCGTTTCTTAGAGTAGAAAAACCCGAAGGGGCGAAGGGTATGAACGCCGCAGGCGACGGGAAGGGAAGAGAGACTAGAAATAAAGGAGAAAGGACAGGATAGTTAAATGACTAAGTGACGTATGGAGGAGAGAAATAATGCGAAGGGAGTGATGAGAGGTTAAGGCGTTCATAAGTATGGCGAATTAAATTGATGCAGAGCGTTGCAAAAACATAAAATATAAAGTCGGAGAGCGGAAAGGAAAGAATGCGTGGAAGTGGCGACACAGTCATATTCGGAGGGAGAACGGGCGTGAATGATTCATATTTACGACGCCGTCGCCACGTAATTGGCGCCGTTAATGTAGTGAATGGCAGGATGGGGCGTCGATTTTCCTTCAGTAGATAATGAGATGCAACACCGATATCATGAGTGCCTGTGAAGGTTCGGTAGCTCCCGGTAGCACCTGCTCAGGCGGGAAAAGCTCTAATTACCCGACATGTGTGGTAGCGCAGTGGACGTAAGTGTAAGTGGGGGAGGACGGGAGACGATAAGATAAGGAAGAGGAAGAAAAGATCACACGCGGTGCATGGAAAACCGATCCGGTATTCGCCTGGTTTTGATGGGAGAAAACACGGAAAACTACCGATCAGAGCAGCCGGAATCTCCTCCATACTGTGTCTGCATTCGATCGGGACACTAACCCTAGGATCTCCAGGTCGGAGTCACTGCAGAGACAGTTGCTGATTGATTACTAGAAATTCCGGGCGAGTCTACTGTCAAGGTTATCAATTCCCTAAGTGAAGCAGGGTTTTCTCCCTCGGGATGCGGCGATCATATTCCGTCGCTGGCTGCAGAGATCCGGCGCCGATCTAGCGTCTGCTAGTGGGGTTTCCTTCCACAAGATATCTCCCAACAGAAGGGTACCTTCCGAGCAGTAAGCTTCCAACCGGTCTCCCGGCATGCGTGAATGTCAAGTGCAAGTAAGTGTAAATGTGTGTACGTAAGGAGTAAGGATACTGCAAGGACAAGAAGTAGATTGGAGAAACAATGGAAAACTACCCATCTACTAAAATTCGTCTCCATCGCCGTTTTCCCTATCTACACAGTGTACAAAATTCTCCATGGTCAAGGATTGTATTCTAGGGTTTTCAAGGGGAAAAATCTTCATACGCCTTTCTTGGGAAGTAAAACCGGCTGTCCCATGTCATAGATTTAATGAATGTTAAATACCATCGAGACTAAGAGAAGCATCTGAGCTTCGCCACGGATAGTAAAGCATACTTTGATTTGAATATGATGCGTAGTCGGAGTGGCTTCAGGGACAGAGGCCATGTTGACACTGAGCCACACCCCTCCGGAGTACGGGGACGAGGAATGCTAGAGAGTCTGAAGGCGCGGGTGGGCGGAAGGCGGAGAGGTGGACTGGGGAAGACGAGGGGAAGCGACGCTGTAACGGAGGCAGCGCCTCGTAGCGGAGCGAGGGGGAAGGAGGGGGGTTGCCGGAGGGCGAGCGGCGCGCTCTAACAAGCTGTAGTCCGCCGGCGCTGCTCCCTCTCCCCTCCCCCCTCCGCCCGACCGCCGCGTGCGCTTTCATTAGGTCGCATTCCGCGGCCGCCGCGAAATCCGCCCTGCGCCCGCCCCGCCACGCCCCATGCCACGCCCCACGCCACGCTCCCGCGGTAGATGCGCCGCGCCACAGCGCCGCCCGCTCAGACTCACTGCGCCCCACCTCCTCATCTCTGCCACTCCCCCCTCCTTATCTCTGCCACTCCCCACCGCCTCATCCCTGCCACGCCTCATCTTCGCCACGTCCTAACTCATCTCCCCTACGCCCCACCTCCTCATCTCTGCCACTTCCCCCTCCTTGTCTCTGCCACTCCCCGCCTTCTTATCCCTGCCACGCCTCATCTCCGCCACGCAATACCTCATCCTCGCTACGCCCCACCTCCTCATCTCTGCCACTCCCCACGACCTCATCCCTGCCACGTCTCGTCTCCACCACGCCCTAACTCATTGTCCCTGCTACGCCTTAAATCCTCATCTCTGCCACACCCCCACCTCCTCATCCCTGCAACATCCCTAACTCCTCATCCCTGCCACGCCTCGTTTCCACCACGCCCTAAATCGACGTCCCCCTTACGCTCCACCTCCTCATCTCTGCCAGTCCCCACCTCCTTATCCCTGCCACGCCTCATCTCTGCTACCCTTAAGACGCCTCTCTCGGCCAATTACCTTAGTTTAGCTAGCACTTTGTGGCTAATAATATTAGTCTGTTGATGTCCTGAACGATTGGTTGGTTGTTATTTATGGAGCTTCATTCAAACCGTATTACGAATGTGTGAATTATCTGGTTAATTTGCAAATTACCCATATTTGGGACTTGTCGGTTTGCGGGATATCCATAAATGTGGATCACGAAGATCATCATAGAAGTCCGAGCTGTTCAATGCACTTCAATACCAGCCAGAAGACTCAATCTCACAAACTTTGTTCAGAATAGATTTACTTTTAATAATTTATGTTTTAGCGATTCTGTAATACTAGCAACATACCAATCATTGCGTGGAACGATCTATTCATGGATAAGAAATTGTAAAAGCCAATGAATTCTTTACAAAGATTTTGATGATATTTCTTAGCGCAGATTTGGATTTAGAATTTTATGATTCGCAATTAACGTGCAACATTTTCGACAGCTAATGGCCTGCGGAGGCACTTGACGTAGGCGCCACCGACATAAGAGACTTCACTTTAGCTTCATTTCGTAATACCCGTCATAATAAAAAAAAAACATTTTGAGTTGACGAAAATTGCGATTGCTGTTCTACACCGAGAATGAGCCTCGAGATTGCCTTTCTAACTCAACATTTTGGTCACTCTGAGACGTTAATTACATTTTACGGGCCAGATTTATGAAGAAGTTTCATTTAATATTTTTGTATGTGTGCATCAACTGACCGCTTTACTGTTCTTTTACGAGCCTAGCAATCTCTCGCTCGAGTAGCCCAGTAGGTCGCGTTAAGAGCTCCCGGTCAGCATTTTATCACATGTGATGTGTTCATAAAATGTCCCCAGGATCACTCCTTCCGAATAATTGGTATCACAAATTTATTATTTTTTTTTGCATGA
Source organism: Gryllus bimaculatus (assembly GCA_017312745.1). Taxonomy (NCBI): domain Eukaryota; kingdom Metazoa; phylum Arthropoda; class Insecta; order Orthoptera; family Gryllidae; genus Gryllus; species Gryllus bimaculatus. The sequence goes on from BOPP01000212.1 coordinate 640,995, forward strand.
TATAGAAAATGTTTTTCTCATATTCCTTTTCGTTACGACTGAAATTACGATACCACTGGACATTATCGTGAAGTAATTAATGTATAAGGCTAGGGTAGAATTAGGAGAGGACAAACAAAAGTAGGTGGTTGTGGATGGTAGTTCAGCCTTGTTTTAAAACTTCTTTCCGAAGTTTGAAATTATTTATTTACCCAATATTTTATCTTCAGCGTGTAACTTTATGGGGCTTCCGCGGGTCATATCAGTCGAGGTAAACTCACTGTTTTTTCTTAATAACAACTTATCAGAAGACGAAAACACTGCACAATAAACGCTAAGACGTATCACTAGACAAAAAAACGCGAAATTGCAAGAATTTCATGTGTGCCACTTTGACACTCAGCCCTTACAGTCTACGAGAGGAAAGATAAATATTATTGTATATTATCTAATGTAATTTTATATATTTTGTGGAACACTGAATAACGTATTGATGCTACTGACTGCTAAGCATCAATCTGATTGTTAACCAATCAGTATTCCGACTTTTAAAAAATGCATATATCTAACTCCATTAACAGAAATTTATCACTACCTATTCTTTGTTGCGAGTATTGTTGTATTGTTGCGAGTCTGAACATGAGGTAAGGAAATCACAGAACTTAAGCAAAGAGCATTTAACTTTCTTTGCCGCAAATCTGTGCCCTTGTTACGTCTAGCCTGCTAAACAAGGAGCATGAAATTGCGACCTGAAAATGTATCTTATCTGAAGGACTCGGAGAAGAAGGGGATGGGACAGATAGGTAAGGAATAAGAGATAGAGACGGAGGTAGAGAAGGAGAAGCGCGAGTGAAAGTAATTCCAAAGGCTGAACAGCTGCATCAAACAAGATTTTATTGGTCCTTGACGAAACGGCTTATTTATGACGCCAGTGAATCTCCTTTCATGGCGGCAAGTGTTTAGGATACGTCCTTCTATTTGCACTTCTGACTGCGTAGCAGAACGTCTCTCTTTACGAACTGGTAGCTGTCAGCGCTTCAGACCCTCGGCTTTTGTGTAATTGTTTCCAGTGAATTGACATGGAACCGTAGTCCCCTGCCCAGTCCCCTGCCCAGTCCCCTGCCCAGTCCCCTGCCCAGTCCCCTGCCCAGTCACCTGCCCAGTCACCTGCCCAGTCACCTGCCCAGTCACCTGCCCCATTGTTTTTTTACGTATACAAAACGTCCTAAATGAAACCTAGGACACGAGACTATACTATACTCATTCATGAAATTTACCCCTACAATATTCTATTGTTTTGTGGGGAAATGCGTTTCAACCATGAATAAAATAGTGTTTTGCTCGTTTAAACTATAAATTTCAGTAGCTTATTTTTTACTGAAGGTGGTGACTTAAAAATACGGATTAACGAGAGGCTACATTCACAATTTGTCCAAAAACAACACAATAATGAAAGTATAATGAAATGCCAGTCACATATCAATAGCTCTATAGAGCGACAAAATCTATTTAGGTGCATGATTTGAATGACAGATGCGGTTAGTTATGTTACCACAGACGTCCGCAAAACAGCCCACACAGTTCAACATCGCATTTTCCATGCAATCAGGTGCTAACACAAGGGTTGCCACAACATATTTTTTTACACGTTAATGCGGGTCAGGCCAGTCATTTTGAAATATATGGTTGGTAGGTCATTACATGTACTAATAGTTTCGTGAACAATAGATTTCGCGTCCAGAAAAATTTAAGATATACTCTTTTTGAAAACGCTTTTGCTCGTCACTAAGATCAATCTTACCGATCAAAAGATCGACTTTGGTTTGACAAGAATCTTTCACAGTCTTGTGCATTGCACGAAACTTTGTAGTGGATATCACCCTGATACTGGATCCAAAAATTAAAATAAGGACTTACATGCAAGTTTTTAATGACTTCAAAAAACCGTCACGCCAATTCTACGAAGATCAAACACCGAGGTTGCTCGTCACGCCATGAACAACATTTGGATTTGACTGAAACGAACCTAAAGAGATTTGACTCGATTGGCGGTCTTTTCACATAAAAAAGATTGTCTTTCGCATGCTCGTTCTTTTACAGTCTCTTATGCCCTATTTTCATAGCAGCTTTATCTCTCTCAGTTGACCTTCTTATGGGCACTGTAACTGTAGTTCTAAACTATATTAACAAAAAAAATATTAAACTTGTAATGATATAGAATGTCTCAGACTTCTTCGAGTTAATTAGTTTACTATTGTTTTGCGTCGGGGATAGCTTTTCTGTTTTGTCCCATCCTCTTCCCTGATGGGACGAAAAAGTCTGGGATCTATGGGACGAAAAAGTCCTTCACGACCTCTTGCATTAATGTAGGTCTTAAGACCCCACCTGTGAAAACTATCTTAGGGATCCCACACATCAATAACACAAACGTCTCTCTCGGCCGTGTACCTGTACATATTTGCACATGGTAGGTCTTGGTCCCATATCAATGCTTGCAGAATTAATATGGCCGAGGGATCCAGTTACTCAATTAAACACACAGATTGAATACAGTAGCCTGTTAGGCAACGAGATTATGGAAGGATTAGGGTAGAGATGAAACACTCGGGGCTCGGAATGTGGTTTCTAATTCACGTCTCTGGGCTCGTATGACATGTCCCTTCTATTTTGTAAACGTGTTAGGTTATATAACATAAACGTAATTCCATAAAACTGATAAGTTCACTAAATCTGCGCTGTCGTTACATACGCGACTTTAATGTGCTTTGCAGCATTGAATTTACGTAAATTAATGACTTGGACATCATTGCCTCAGCAACAATGCAGACAACGTTACTTTTAACTCTTAAAATTTGTAAACGTTTCACTCGGTAGTGAGCAGATTTCTTAAAATTAACAATTTCTACAAAAAAGTAAACTATATAATTTACAGCACATCTCAATATGTGTATAGTTAATTGTAAAAGATCTCATTTTGAAGTCCTCTCATTGTGCGGCAGAGGCTTTGTAGAGTAGCCATGTATTAATATCGACCACAGAATATTCGATTTACGATGTATTTTGAGACACTGTCTATCTCACACTTGGGGACTACCTGAACTATAAAACCATTCCACGAAACAAGGCACGACTCGTAATGACAAGCACGCAAATTCTGCAAATCGACTAACTTCATATCGAGGACTTTCCTCGCCTGCCGCGCTGTGCATTTGTCTTCATGCACTGTCACGCCGGGCTCGGCCGCGTGGGGCGCTGTCAGCGAAACAAACGAGGCCATAAGGGCTCCGCGTGGCGCTGCGTGCGGCGCTCTCAGCCAAATGAACCGCGAGCAGCGCCAGTTTTTTCTGGATAATTGCTCGTGGAATCACAGAGCTGGATACGCGATGCATGCGAGAGAACACGGAGCGTTTAATAAGGGAGGGCGCCGTTTCAAATCGGATCTTCTCTTCATAAAATAAAAAAGAATTAAAAACTGTTTTTTTAAATGTTTTAATTTTATTGGTATGCTCTTACATTAAATACAATCAAATCAATTAATATTTTAACAATTATTTTATTGTAATCAATGCACTATAGAACTCTTTTTTGTGCATAGATGCCAATAAAATAAAGAGAGACTCAGAACTGAAAGGGATATTTCGATGCTAGGTCCGATGTAAATGGCTCAGGGTATCAACTGATGTTACTGCAGTGTCTTTTATCGGGAGGTCCTAGATCGAGTCGCGACGGTAGCAGGGTTTTCAACTAGCTTGTCAGCTAGGTCGAATTAAGCTACTGTCCGGGAGAGAACTTTAGCGGGCGGCTGCTCTAATCGGTAGTTTCCCGTGGTTTCTCCGATCCTGGCGAATGCCGGAGCAGTAACCTAACCAACGGTATATGGGCCGCGCGCGATCTTTCCTTTCTATTCCTTATTCTATCATCACCCGTACTTATACCTTTACTAACTTGCACTACACTACCACACATGACGGGAGGCAAGTCGGGAGTTTAGAGCTTCTCTCGGCTGGGTGATGCCCCGCTGGTGGAAGATATTTGGTTGAGGAAAACTCGAGTTTCTGTTTTTATTGTTCAGCTTTGGCCTCGTTAGAATGTGTAGCGCCATTATCACGCACGCTTCATATCTGATGGGAGTCACTTTGAAACACTTTTGTGCTGTGTAATTTTTGCAATTCCATAGCTGATGTTGAAGATTTGTCCCATGAGATATCTAAAGGTTGGTGGTTCTACTCGATCATTTCCCAGACCATATTCAAATTTCTTTCCACGCTTTGTTTAGAGGCATGAAGTGCCAACAATCATAGGTTTACATCTCAAAATTCTATTAATATGTAATTTAGTTGAAAAAGAAGTAATTATTTTAGTTTTCCTGCGACGAAACGTAGTGACACTTAATCGGATTTTTTTATACATACGCTCAGTATCGCCATTTTCGTGAAGCGCAAACGATTGGCACAGTTGCAAGTGTGGTGGCAAATTCTGTCTAGAGGATCCCCTAGGGAACCCTTTAAGCTTCGTTTAATTTAGTCGGAATATCATTTCTACATGCTGATATTCCCACGGTTTGCACAGTTGTCAATGTATCGTAATCTGCTTTAAATTTGTCAACCCTCTGCGAGAGGAATTACAGAGTGTGACAGTCGTCTATCTCCACACGCTCTGCTATTGACGTAGCATGACAGGAGGGGGGTGTTATTTGAGCTTAAATGCACATTCCAAGTTTGGCATTGTTCTTGATAATTTCGTATAGACTACATGTTTCAGGCATCGCAGAACATTTTGAATTATGTTCATCCATGGTTCAAATGAAACTTCAGGATATGGGAAATTAAAATGTCAATGTTCTGCCCCAATTTATTTTATAAATGCCATTTTTAATTGAAGCCAGAAATTCGAAAGTTTTTTAGAAGGGTAGTTGAAGGTATAAAACAAAGTATGTAAATCTTCACTTTTAAACAGAAGTGAATACATGTGTCATGCTAACTCCATTAAAAATTTCATTTTTATGTATACATAACATTTTGAATGTAATACATAAATCAAATAGGTAGCATATATATATAGATTTATATAAATGCTTTATTGCGTAGTGCTTTGCTTCAGTAGATGTATCAAATAAATTGAGAATAAGTACGCTATTCGTACTACAACATACTGTAGATAATTGACAACTGCAGTTTGTCAAGTGTTATTACTAAACATTAGGTAAAATAATGGTCGTACATAATGGTGCTTTGGGCGTAAAATATGTGGAAAGTGTGCTCATTGGAAGAGAAAAATTGCCTTCAGTTTAAAATTATTTACATGTAGAGAACAACCCATTGCCAGACAACATTAAACAATTAAAATCGACGCATACATTTTAGTTCACAGTAAAATCTTATCTGCTATACAAGTATTTCTATACAATTAGAGACTATACCGAAAACAAAACTGAAAAAAATATTTTGACTATGATTTCAGTGTATAATACATTAGATTATATTTATATTATAAATTTAAAAAAACTTAATATGCATTTAACAAGTACTTCAGTTTCTGGGTCAATAACCCCCACTCTATCACGTTTTGTTTAGTTCTCATTTTGCTATTTGTGACAGGGGTAGAACCGGGAATATGGGTCACAATTTTGTTATCAATACTAAAAAATCAAATCTGTGATTCGTTCACCAATGCAAATACATTTTTTTAAAATCTGGAGGGAAGATTTTCAATTTTCTAATGTTGATAGCCTTGGTATGTTGGAACATTATTCGTTATTCAACTGTGTACGCTTAAAAAGTGGGAAGGATCTTCTGAAGTTCAAGATAGCGTACGCAAATTGTACTTCTCCTCCATACGCCACATATAGCTTTTATTGTACATTGAAAAAATTAAACAATGTGATTTTTGTTTTTAAATAGGAAAATCAGTAAATTTCATTAAACTTTGAGAAAATAAATATTAATTTGTTGGATTTTCACTATAGTATACATTTAGGATTTTCTTCATGGAAAACTTCCTTTCTATCCGCTAGAACAGTATAATTGGCGAGGCCTGCAATTGTAATTCAACGGAACGACAATTATCTGACAAGAAGGTCGCAATGGAAAGCTTGAAAGCTTACTGAATGGCAAGATCGCAAGGTTATCTGAAGCGACTGTTACTTCCATCACTCTATACACAGTGGAGGTTACGCGCCAGCGTGCATAAAACACCTGCACCCCGCGGGAGTACGTGAGGGTTAATGCAATTCTCTTGCGGTCGGCGACGAAGAAAATGGCGTCGCAGACAACGAGCTAGAACGTACTACGTAGAGTGGTTGAAGCGCCTCTGTCTTTGCAGCAAACTGAAGCCGTTTCTTGCAGTCCACTCACAACCAGCAGGAAATTCCTGCACCAGTGCGTGTTTGACCTACACGACTCGGCATTCAAATAAACATAATACTTATCACACAAAACCTAAACTGAATATAATGTTTATAAAACGCAGAATTTTTACAGAAGAGCACATAGCAATTCATTTTCTAATTTGAATTATTTCTCGTGGAGCACTACATTTCCGTCGGACGAGAACATCACAAAGGGAAGCGTCAAAGCCCTTTACAAGTTAGCCAACTGCAAACTGCAAATGGACTGAATGACACAACTACCACAGAACCATCAGTTAGCACTAGTTCAGTACTAGCTGTCAAAACGGTCGGTTCGTATAAAAATACTCTGCAGTACACAGACTTGTTCAAATTATTTGACGAAAGACATTTTTCATAAAAGATTTGCATTTATTACTCGTTTACATTAGTGTACATGTTGCAGTCTGCGTAAATGTTCGTGTACATGTTGTACATTTAATACTGTTAGTGTACGTGCCTTTGTTCTTAATCAAAAACTTCATCCTGTTTGGCATAATGTTTACCAACTTTTCACTATTTTTTTAGTTTAGTTTTTTAGAGCTTTTACTTTTATCGTCGCAATACCAAATCTCCTCTAGTTTGTCCACGACTTTTTGTATATTTTTGTATATTTCGTTACTCTCCTCTTGGTAAATCCTATACCTTTTCTATGGGGATCAAGTCAGAGCTGTGGCCATGGTAACCACCTTAAATTGCTTTTCTTTCTTCTTCTTGAAGACACTTTTGTCTTTGTGGCTCTGTGTTTCATCATGCATAAAAATGCCATCTTCATTAGTGAACCACTCCAATTTGGGGGGAAAAGTTCTTTTTCAATGACATTTTTTTGTTTCGGTATTCCCTGATTGTGCTTTCCACAATACCAGGACCTTACACAGATATCACTTTTAATAGCGTTTCTCTCCGATTGTATCACGGAATGTAGTAAAGACCTGCGTTTGCCTCATAGTTTGCACACGTCTGCGTTCTAGCACGTTGGGCGCCAGCGATGTATCGCTAGTACGCGAGGGGTTAACGCAACGTCCCCGTCGGTTGAGGGGGGGGGGAGAAAATGGCGGCGCAGCGGAAGAAGCAGCGCTGCGTCGGGGCTTCGCCGCCGCTTGACGCGCCTTCTAATTGGTGGCTCCGCGGGGGTTCGCCCGCGCCGCGCGCCCATCCGCGCCCCAGACCACAACAGGCGCTAATTAACTCGGGCCCCGCCGCCGCCGCCGCCGCCGAAGGTCGCGCTCTCTACCTGCCGCGCGCTATTGCGTCGTTTTGTTCAACCCGTTCCACAGCATATTAAATGTATTACCAGTAACAGCGACAACAACAACGACGACAATAGCAACAACAACAACAACAACAACGACAATAGCAACAACAACAACAACAACAACGACAATAACAACAATAATAAAAACAACGATAACAACAACAACGATAATAACAATAACAATAACAACAACGATAATAACAACAACAATAACAACAACAATAACAACAACAATAACAGCAACAACAATAATAATAACAACAATAATAATAACAACAATAATAATAACAACAATAATAATAACAACAACAACAATAACAATAATAAGTTGATGCAGTGGCGCAGACGGTTGCGGCAGCCGTCATCTGCGCCGAGGAGGCTGCAGGTTCGAGTCCTGCTTAAACATAGTCGTGTGTGTGATCGTCCTTTCACCCCTCATCATCATCCTATCGTCTCAAACTTCACACTCCAAGACGTAACAACCTTGTTGTAATCCAAGGATACAGCTGAAAAGCTGATCCTGAACAAATTACACACGGTAATCATGTAGCGTGGTCAGTAATGGCCTATATGCCAATAATAATAATAATAATAATAATAATAATAATAATAATAATAATAATAATAATAATAATAATAATAATAAAGTCTGTCTCTGGTGCAGACTGTTGCGACAACTATCATCTGCGTCGAGAAGGCTACAGGTTCGAGTCCTGCGTAGACATGGTCGTATTTGTGATTGTCTCTTCACCCCTCATCATCAACCTATCATCTCATAATTCACACTTCAAGGCGTAACAACCTTGTTGTAATCCAAGGATACAGCTGAAAAGCTGATCCTGGACGAATTACACACGTTAATCGTATATCTTGGTCAGTAATGGCCGATACGCCAATAATAATTATATAATAATATAATAATAATATAATAATAATAGCAATGACTAGTCTCTCGATGGACCGTATCTAAAAAGAATGGAAAAGATGCTTTTGAATAATGATCCATCATTTTTAACGTGCCCCGCGCGAAACGCGGTTTCTCGTGCTTGCTTTCCGGGTGCGAAACATCGCGAAGCATGCGCTAAACATCTGCAACGATTCGCAAATGTCTTTCGACATAACGACAGCGTTGTTTATTATTTACAAACAATAGTGTTACGACTCTCGCTGGAATCCTTTTAATTTTGCACAAGTTAGTTATTTTTATATATATTTGATATTTAATTTATATTCCTTACGTGTGGCATTGCGTTTCTCCCATGGCGTGTTTAAAAAATAGCATACGCAACACCGGGGGGGGGGAGGAGGTTGATTCACGCACTTACCTCTGTCGTCCTCGCTGCGATCAGACGACAAACTCGAATCGTGCGTGAATCACCCATTTTTGCGGGCGTGTTACGTAAGCGTCTATTATGTGGCTTAAAAGAGGAAGAATGAAGGCAGCATTGGAAGCAGTTTCGATAGCTTACAAACATCATCGTTAAGAACACGACGTTTTGATAAAGCGGTTCTCAGAATTTCCCAAGATGGTAAATGCCGCATTTGCGAAGAACGAGTAGAAATCATAGATCATATCCAATTCTAGCAAAGACCGAATACTTGGAAAGCCCAGACAAGGTGTGTAGTTACCTCCACTGGCAGATCTGTACCGCCCTTATAGTTCCAAAAACGTACCCAAATAGTGCGAACACTCACCAAAACCGGTGACGTCTTTGGACTGGGGAGATACTGTACGATCAACTAATGAAAAAAACTGATCGGACGATAACGACAAACGAACCAAATTTTGTTGCCCGGGATTAAGAGAAAAAAATCGAGTCTATTTGTAGATGTAGCTATGTCATGCGATCAAAATGACGTAACATATGAGGTAGAGAAACGACTCAAATAGAAGGGTTTGGAAATCAAAATTAGCGGAATGTGGGAACGTATATGACAAGGCCGTCCGGATAATTATCAGAGCTCTAGGAATTGTTTTACGAAATTTGTTTAACACTTTGACTAAACTCCTAGGTCATACAATAGGTTGGGAAGTAAAAGAAATTGCTTAATTAGAAACACACATTTTGCGCGAAGTATTGTAGAAGCGCCGATAGGCCGATAGTCGCTAGATCTGCACCTGAGAAAACCCCTTTTCAATCCGGAGTAGACTTAATAATAAGAGACTCTTAACATAGTTAGTTGAAAATTTTTGGAGGAGCATTAAAAAAGTATATGGCATTTGGAATATATATCCGACGGTTCTACTCTCGTGGTGGTGGTTATTTTTGTAGTATTCGGATCCGCCGAATACCTCAAAAATAACCATCATTGCGCCCACCCCGACTACAGGACCGCCGCAGCTGTCGCGGAAGCACAGCCACAGCTCCGGGCCATCGCTTCCCACGCACGCGTGTATCGACGCGGACACACGCGCACGCCCTCGGGCCACACACGCGGCCACCCTCCGCCCCGCTTCCAGCGCTCCCGGACCCACCCCTGCTCCGACCCCGCCTCCAGTCCAGGCTACACACACACACGCGCGCGCGCGCGCACACACACGCGCACGCGCACACACACGCGCACGCGCGCACACGCGCGCGGACACACGCGCGCACACACACGCGCGCGGACACACGCGCGCACACACACGCGCGCACACACACGCGCGCACACACACGCGCGCACACACACGCGCG
>BOPP01000212.1:651316-703348 GCA_017312745.1 Gryllus bimaculatus
GCCGCCTGTTAGCTTCGGCGGCCGCCCACGCCACCGCTCGACGCCCACGCGATCCTGCAGCGAACAGCCCCGCCTCTGCCTACCCGCCTCCGCCCCGCCTCAGCCCGCCTCGCCTTACCTCGCCTCGTTTCACCTCGCCTCCGCCCCGCCTCGCCCGCCTCTGCGCTCTGGCCCGCCTCTGGCCCGCCTCTGGCCCGCTCTGGCCCCGGCCTCTGGCCCGCCCTGCCGCTCTGGCCGCCTCTGGCCCGCCTCTGGCCCGCCTCTGGCCGCGCCTCTGGCCCGCCTCTGCCCGCCTCTGCCCGCCTCTGGCCCGCCTCTGGCCGCCTCTGGCCCGCCCTCTGGCCCGCCTCTGGCCCGCCTCTGGCCCGCCTCTGGCCCGCCTTCTGGGCCGCCTCTGGCCCGCCTCTGGCCCGCCTCTGGCCCGCCTCTGGCCCGCTCGTTGGCCCGCCTCTGGGCCCGCGCCTTCTGGCCCGCCTCCTGCCCAGATCTTAAGGCACAAAGGAAGCAGTCCCAGGCCAGGATTCCCAACTCATGACCGAAATCGAATCTTTCGTTATTCATAATCCGATTTTACTTCCAAACGTATCGAAAACACGGTGTAGTTCTGAAACCTTCTACGCAGATGGTGTTTCGTACTTTGGGCCTTGTGAATGCAATATGGCGTGGAAATGAATGCAACGTCTCATTTAATTTAATGTTTGATGCATGTCTGTGGACTAATTCCCTGTTTATCATACCATTTAGAACAACAAAATCTTATAAGTGTTCAACATAAACGTGAAACATATCATGTGTATTGTATTGAGAGGAGACATTTTATTTAAATTATAAAATTGCAAACACCATTGAAAAAATCGAAAGTGTGGTGGTGACTGAAGACGGAGATTATTGGGCCGTTCTTCTACTATCTACATGCCTATTGCCTTACTACTTTCTACATGCCTATTGTTCCACCTGTAAACCACACTCTGTGTTTGTAGTACATTAAAACACCAAAATTCCAGTTATATAACCACAATTGTATGGCGCACATCTTGCGTATTTTGCCTTTTTTTAAATAAGTGTCATTTTAGTAGAAACCACTTTATGTACCATATTTTGCTTCCAAACTTAAATAGTCACTCATATTATTTACTAGGTATTTATATTTTATAAATATAATTTTTAATTCTCCAAATGAGTGTTTTGCGTACGTAGTAGCTATAATAATTTTCCTAAATCCGAATTATGCATTCAATTTTAGAGAATACACGATCTTGTCGTGTACAAGCTCCAACCAGTCCATGATTGAAATCGTTCAGGACAACACACGTGACTTGAAATCCAAATGTCACGGAATGTGCTTCCCAGTGCATATGAAAAAAAACAGATGCGGAAAAGAAAAAAATCCCTTTTTCAAAGAATAAACGTTGCTGCTATAGATATGGTAGCACACGTTTGTAGCATTCAGCGGAAGTGTATTTAGCGACAGACATTCCATTGTGGAGACAATACTACTCTTGAAAGTCACTGAACGGTACAATGAGAGGAAAATACCAGATTGAGCAATAACGCGAATGCTATGATGATATTATATTTGTGGAACATATTTGAATACATACATCCAGGTGCAATTCAGGGCAAGATTGTTTTGATCCACGCATTATATATATATATATATATAATAGTATATATATATTATATATATATATATATATATATGTGTGTGTGTGTGTGTGTGTGTGTGTGTGTTTATTGTGTGTGTGTGTGTGATATGTGTGATGTTGTGTGTGTGTATATGTGTGTGTGTGTGTGGTATATGTGTGTGTGTGTGTGTATATGTGTGTGTGTGTGTATATGTGTGGTGTGTATATGTGTGTGTGTTGTATTATGTGTGTGTGTGTATATGTGTGTGTGTGTATATGTGTGTGTGTGTATTATATGTGTGTGTAGTGTATATATGGTGTGTGTGTGTATATGGTGTGTTGTTTTTTTTTTTTTTACGTGGGCAGGGGAAAAATCTTCTAAAGACACAGGCGGGGCCCGCAACCCGCTGCGTGTGGGATTCATAGCTAGCCGTATGACCTACCCACTAAAACCCCCCCCTTTCCTCCTATTTCCTTCCCGCGGAACCGCCGTCAGGCATTGCATCGCGAGAAGGAAGGATGGGCTTTTCGCACGTCACCGAAATATTACGGGAGTCTTCTTCGTAACTGCTCCTCGGAGCGAGCGTCTTCAGGATCTTTGCGGCATAGGTGGCTACCGCACTCCAATTCTCTTGTGTCAGCAGCATCCTAGTGACGATGGTCTCAGGGGTCACTTCCTCTTGGAGGAGTCTGTGAAGTTCTTCCCTTTCCACTGCGAAGCCGTGGACAATGAAAGAACACGTGTTTACTCTTTCAATCACCGAAAACACACTTGGCATGATGAGCTATCGTCCAGCCGGAATCGGAGCTGATACTGCGGTAACATCCATGCCCTGTCAGCATCTGAGTTAGATAAAAAATCTAATCTCCATGTTCCCTTTGAATCCACGTCATGATGTCTGGGAATGACCCGAAATGTCCATCGCCAGTTGATGATTGCTCCCATCGGCGTTGCCATTGGTCCATTGTCACCCCTCCTCTTTCTTTGTAATGATATTCCAGTTTGAGGCCCCCTCCGCTTGCGCAAATAGAGTCTAGCTCTCTCCTGCGCAATGAGGTCGATCGGAGGCATATCTGCTTAACCACACCACAAGCATCATAGGGATACGTGTGCGAAAACGCTCAGAAGCAAACCCGCTAAAGGCGGACCTTCTATGCACCGACTTAGCCCCACGGGCGTTATGACTGATGCTCATTGAGACATCAGCCCAAGACAGGGGACTTGCGTAGAGAAGAATGGAATTACAGCTAGTTCAGCAGCATCCGGACTTCTTTGCCCAGGACCCCCGACATTAGCATAATGCGTGCCAATGCGGATGCCATACGAGATGCTTTCTCGGTACATGCCGCAGGTGCTCCTCAAAGCGCAAGTCTCGCGTCAATATACCACTCCCAAATTACCTCAGTGACAGCTGCAGGATATTTTGCAGCCTCTACATTAAGAAGTTAATATCTCTCTTCAACTCCTTTCTGCCCGTCCACCAGCACGAAGCCATTCATGTTTTCATGAGGAGCGGCCAATCTGTAGCCCTCCGACGTAAAGCACCCCGCGGATCTCCGCCATAGCCTCGTGCACACCTGCGTTACATGCTCGATGTATTTGCCGACAACGACAATTGCAACATCGTCAAGCGAACTCAATCGTTCATTGCGCCTTCCGGCATACTCGAGCTTCAAACACGGCTCATAACATAATGTATCACAACATCGGACGCAAGTCGATACTTGTGCGACAACCGCCCTGTGACCGGTATAAGATTGTTATCCAGATACAGTTTATATAAGGAGGACTCTCTCTCTTAAAGTAACTTTTACCCAAGTTCGAGAATGTACCTTGATACGTCCCAAGAGTTTGTAGCGCACAAGATATGAGCTCCACCTTTGCCCAGTGTTAAAAGGCGTTTTCACGTCTACGGGTCACTATAGCACAATACTTCATAGGACCGCCTTTCCATCGTTTGCCTCAAATAAGGCCTTCGCGTGCCGATGTGCGATGACTGCCTTAATAGACATCTACCGTGGATCTCGCTTTCTCTAAAGCGTACTGATTTATCACACAATCTCTCTGAGGCCTCTGTAAATGGACTCAATACGATTGCAGATAATCACGCTCAACACTGTTGCCTGCTGTGTCCAGTAAGCATATTGCCGATAGGCTGTCCGGATCAGTAGGTGCCTTATCGCCCTTCGGAAGAAGGACTAGCTGTTTGCTGCTATCCATCGACGGGGGAAATTCCCCTCTCGTATGCATGCCATTAGCTTGCCGCAAGAATAGATCGGGCCGGAGTCTTAATAGCGGTCTAATTGCTACATTTGGGACCATCTAATCCGGGGGGCTTTGGCAATCTTGAACCTTGCCGCAAGCTCTTGGAAAGTTCATCCACGTTGACTGCCGTGACGACCTCGCTTAGATCTCCAGACAATCCTGTCGGTGTAACATATCTACCTGGCGAGGAAACAAGGTAGCCCCCCTTTTACAACCTTATTTCCAAGAAACCGGGCAAGTGGGTGGTCGCCTGAACATTAACCCTGAGTCTGGCCTGCACCAGCTTATACGGGCGTCCCAGGGGTCAGCATCCACCTCCTCCCGCTGCTCTCTCCAGCAACGACACTAACTAATCTTAATAGCTTTCTGTGAAAGCTCTTCATGGCGTCAGATGTGCTTCTTAAGAAATTTCGTGTTTGGGCGGCTTCCAGGCGCCGCTGTGCCAAATCTACGTGTTCGGTGGCATTCCCTGCGAAGTCCGCGACTCGTCGTCACACCGCAGTACACTGGAGGCACGGTGGCGTCTCCTCTCCTTGACATATTGGTCATTGACGCTCACAAGCGTTCAAAATACACCGGTTCATAACGGATTTCTACAATTATTCAGAGGTCACGGGCCAATATATCTTCCGGGTTGCCCTCCATCATGGCAATGAAGGAATCACGAATCGAAACGTCCTGTGGTTCCAAACCGCTTTCTTCTGACCCTCGTGGTAGAGCTAACATGGCACCTGCTCGTTTCACTTCATACACAAAGCTTAGGTGGTCCACTATGTGTATAATGTGCACTAACCTCCATGAACACATACGTCTAGGCATGCTTTTACAGACGAAAAGTTAGGTCAACGACCGTAGCTGGTCCATTCATTACAAAGGTCCGGACTGGCCCCCGTGTTGCAGAGGCAGACATCAAACTGGTCAAGTCTGTCCAAGAGAGCCACTCCGGCGTCGATTCGGTTACTCTTGCTGCCCCACTCCGTGGCCCCATGCATTGACGTCCCAGCAATCAATAAGAGGCCTTTCGTTCTCTCGCGTCATCTATTAAGCGATCGGAGTAATTCCTCGAACTCCTACAAGCGATGCCTGGGTGCAGCAAATACACTATAGAAGTATAGCACCGAACCCTTTGATCCAGGTGATCCAATCCTGGACTTGCATAACATCCCTGGACTGGCTAATTACCCACAATACCATACTTGCAGCTCGGTTTAGTCGCATCCGAAACCAGGACTGAGACCGACAAT
The DNA here is from genome assembly GCA_017312745.1 of Gryllus bimaculatus. Lineage (NCBI taxonomy): Eukaryota > Metazoa > Arthropoda > Insecta > Orthoptera > Gryllidae > Gryllus > Gryllus bimaculatus. The sequence goes on from BOPP01000212.1 coordinate 656,452, forward strand.
ATTATCTGTACTGCTCGCAGGGTATTCAACATCTATATTCATCATCGTCCCACCCACGTCTGGCGTGATGAAGGTCTTGTGGGCCCGCCTCGGCACATGATTTTAAAATTTTAGCTGAGAACTCTCATTTTTCTGTTATCGTTGCCTTCATATTGGACTAACTTGGTACGCGGACACGTAAAACTCCTTCCGTCGGGTGGTCCTTCCTATCTGATGCCCAAGAGAACACGACCTCGCCTCACGGGCTTTTGCAAGCCTGACGGTAAGTGCCGTCTTCTCACGGCGATCGGTGACAGGATTTTGACCTGTCCGTCCCTTGGCAGTCGCGCGTCAGTATGTCCAAACGCCAACAACGATAACACTTCCCGCACAATTACTTTTCTCTCTAACGCCGGCAGTTTACCCCACCCAATGCGAACACGGCCGGGCTCCTCAATTGCCCTCCTGGCTAGCTTCGCGTTCGGTTGAGACCGCGACCCCACGCAGATTTGTGTGCCTTCTTTGTAAAGGGCCTCCGTAACCCAAAAAGGGATTTATTTGAAAAATTCAAAAAAAACTTGGCCCCAAAAAAAAGCCTCCAAAAAAAAAAAAAAAAAAAACAGGGGGGGTTTGAAATTTTTTTTCAGTTTTTTTCCCCTTTGACCTTTATACAGCGTTCACAGACTTCGAAGCCCGCCGTTGTCAAGCTCGTTGAAGGTCATCCTCTTCGGCGGGCGTGCGGGCGGGCGGGCGCGGCCCGGGCAGAGCAGGCGGAGTTAAGCGGATAACGCGCGTTGCCATGGCACTGCCGCGGGCCGGCGGCGCCCGCAGCGATGTGGGCAGGCGTGGGGTGGGGGCGCGTTGCATCAAATGCTGCGCAATTACTTATGGCCCCTCCCCGCCCACACTCGCCCGCACGCGGCGGCGTAATGCAGTCAACAAATGCGCTTTTTGCCGCGACTCGGCGCGCCGCCGGAAACACACAAAATCAATCAACGAGCAAAACTTCGTTAATGGGAGTAATACTGTTACAATTATCGCAGTTCTCAACATCGTTCTTCGACATGATTTTCATCCTGTTCCGCAGTATTATAGTTGGGTTCTGTTCAATAATTCGTTCACCGTAAAGACATCTTTCGGTTGGTGGATTTCGGCGAACATGTTCCAGGGTAACGACTGATGTCACTGCAGTGCCTCTGACAGATAGGTTCCAGGCACAACGATGACAGGATTTTCAACACTAGCTAGGTAGCTAATTCAAATTAAGACGCTGACTGGAGGACGTTTATAGCGGCTGCTGTTCTTGCTAGTGTTTCTTGGTTTCTCCGATCAGTACCAGGCAAATGCCGGAGCAACTCCCTAACCATTGGTTCGAGGACCGCACGTAATCTTTACTTTCTCCTTGTCCTACAGACCTGATTTTCTCACTTATATGCATTACTCTCTCTTACAAGTCGGGAATTGGTCAAGTTGAGACGGTGTGGGAAGATACCAGCGTAAAGGAAATTCGGCAAACCGGTGTGTATATCGACGCCAAATCTCACTATCTTGTGGGACTAAGATTACGAAACCTTCAGTGGGAAAATACACTGTACTTACAGGACAATAGCGCCCTTTATGACCATAGCAGTCAACTCGCCCGCAAACATTAAATAATGAATGAATGAATGAATGAATCAATCAATCAATCAATCAATCAATCAATCAATCAGCCAATCAATCAATCAGCCAATCAATCAATCAGCCAATCAATCAATCAGCCAATCAATCAGCCAATCAATCAGCCAATCAATCAGCCAATCAATCAGCCAATCAATCAGTCAGCCAATCAGTCAGCCAATCAATCAGCCAATCAATCAATGAATCAAACAATGGATCAATCAATGGATCAATCAATGAATCAATCAATGAATCAATCAATGAATCAATCAATGAATCAATCAATGAATCAATGAAACCGAGACGGTAAAAGTAAACGTTTTTGTATTTTCTATATAAAGGTTTAGAAAAGAAAGTCTGTTCCGAAGATTTCAAAAGTTAACAAACAATTCTGCATTTTACATGCTAATGGTTAGATACATTTTCGAGGAAAAGACTTATCACGCCTTCGTTGTCGCATTGTTTGCAGTTTCGTGATGTCTAAGTTCTTCTTCCCGCCCGGAAGCTGATTTTCCTTTCTCTGTTGCAATAATAGAGATTTGGAATTTTCCGCGAAAAACTCGATTTTATCCTTTTCCTAAACATGTCCAAAAGGGGATTTGTTTTGAAATGAAAGCTGGACGGAAAATGATATTCATTAAGATGATCATTTTTTACTGGACTAAAAGGGAAAGTCTGCCAGATCTCCAGCAAACAGAAGACTGCATCAGAGAATTTTCGAAAGGTTAGTAACAAGCTATTCTGATGATTAAACTCAATTGTACTTGGAACCAAACCATCCTGATATAAACTGAGTTTATAAATTTAAGGTATTTATATTTTCTTGGGTGCCCATTACTCGGCAAACAGAAAGAACTTAACTTATAATATTACACACAAATGCGATGACTTAACAAAACAACCCAAAAGTATTCCATCTGATTTTCAGATAAAAGTGGACTTATGATTTTATCTCCATGCATAAAATTACATCTAAGTGCGGTGTGAAATTTACAGTTTCTCCTAAACCCGTACGAACATTTATGTATAGTCAGTATGAGCAGGACGTATGCAAGTAGAAGCAGAGGCTTTATGACGAGCAGGTAATCAAAATCAAACTCCGAACGCGCATGTGAGAGAAATTGATTTAGGGAAAGTGACTGACGAAAGGAGACACGTTTACTGTTCATGAACCAACATGATAATGATCCAGTGTTAGCTTTGCCATTGTGTCCTTCATTAGCAGTCAAAGTAACTGCACAATGTTTAAATTTATTACCAGAAACCACATGTGAAAAAAAGTATTATTAAATTTCGCTTTATATTTTTATCCAGGGCTCTTGCGTGTTCTGCTAATACATATTTTGGAGTTCAAAACTTCAACTTATTATTTATTTTAAAAGATTATAGACATACTTCATGGATTGATGGAACGGTTGATAAAAAATGCATTAAAAATAGATTGAGTTACTGGTGTTTTAGAAATTATTGATTCATTATTTCGTGTTTCTGGGCGCATCAACAGTTGTGGTCTTTAGTCCCGTATGTGTAGTGCTTCCCCCGCCGGATGGCGAGATCCGACCTAAACGTAGGCTTGTGAAAATTTTCCTCAACCAGATACAATGTTTGCCACCAGCAAGGTATCGCCCCAACAGTCACACATTCTAGGCTCCCGGAGGTCTCCTGTAATGTGTGCTAGGTGTAATGCATGTTAGTGTGTGTGTGTGTAAGAAATGGGGATAAGACAAGGAAGATGAAAGAACAATCGTGGCCCGTTTATTAGAGTACTGCTCCAGCATTTCGCGAGGTGCTAATTGGAGAAACCACGGAAAACTATCCATCAACACAAACGGCCGATAGAACTCTTTAGATAGCGGCAAAATCTGACCTAGGCATTATCTAGAGAAGAAAATCCTGTCCCTGGGGATTCTAACCCTAGAACTCGCCAGTCAGAGCCATGAAAGAAGTCATTTTATTTATTCTTTCGTTCATGCAATTCGCACTGTGTTTTAGGAAGTTTTGCTAAGACATAATTTGAAAGGATTTCTTTAGAAATTGTTGTATTGGAAGTGTCAATTACATACACTTTTTTTACCGCATTTGACGGTTATCCACACAATGAAGATGCCCTCAGTTGCTGGGGTTTATCCCTCGAGCTATTCTAGTTCAGATGCAACAAAACTACCAAGTAGAGGTATTGCTGTGCAGCTTTTTATACTTAACGAGTTCTAAGGATGGTCGTGTGCCCGCGCGGTTTTGCCAAAAAATATGTACCCGAAAGGGCAAATTGTTCCACTGACAGAGACGCATATTTGTAACGTAAATTAATTTGTTAAGCTTTCAAATTAAACCTAACTTGAATGGAGCGTTCGAACATTCAAATGGTAATAAATTGTTTTAAATATTAAAATATGTTCATAGACCAAACGTGCCTTGAATGATCAGAGGATGAACTGTGCTTTAAATTATTAAGAACGGGTACTGTGGGCGGCAAAAGTTTACCAACCATTCGCAAAATGTGATCTCCAAGATGTAGAAAATTCTCACATTGTTGATGAGTTTCTCTATATGAAGAGTGAATCCACTAGCAAAATGAGATCATCTTCAACCCTTCTTAATACCCTAGAAGATTCTCACATTTCTTCTTCGTTATCCTGTATAAAGATTGAACAACTGACAACGCGTTTAACTGCTTGGCACTGACCCTCCACCCCTTTAGCAACTGTGATAATCTTCGATCCTTTTCCATGCCATAGAAGTTTCTCAGATTTATTCAGAGTTCTTTTGTACAAACAATCTGTCTATACAACCGGCGACGCGATTAACCGCCTGGCGCTCCCCTCCTCTAATTAGCAAAAGGAAATCATCTTCGATCGTCCTCCATGCCATAGAATATTGTAACATTTCTTCAGAAGGTGATAACCTTCAACTCTCTTTCATGACCTAGAAGTTTTTCACATTTCATCGGAGTTATCCCGTATAAAGAGAACTCAACCCCCCTGGCACTGCCCCACCCACCCATTAACAAATGTGATAATCTTCAAACCTCCTCCATGCCCTAGAAGTTTTACAGATTTTTTCCGAGTTAGTCTGTATAAAGCGTGAACACGCGGCGACGCGTTTAACGGCCTGGCGCTGCCCCTCCCTCCCAGGGAACGCGGCGTCGCCCGGGTGAACGCGCGGGCGATGAGAAGCCTCCCACACGGTCGCGTGTTGGGGCCGAATGGGCGCACCTGTGCGTGCGGGAGGAGAGCCCCCCCCGGCGGGCCTCCCCCCCCGGCACGGGTCGCCCGGCGCCCGGCTGGCGGCGGGCGAGGGGGCGGACTGGGGCCGTCGACGTCTTCCCTGCGGGGGCGTGGCAGGCCAAAAGCAGCCAACCAAAAAACAGCCGAAAGGCCGCCCAAGAGGCGCCGTTGCGGCCCGCCCGCGGGGCAATACCTGGGTCGCCCCGCCGCCGCACGCGCCATAATTCATGGAGCGCTATTGATCACTTGGCCGCCCCATTCAACCCGCGCGCCCCGCCCCTTCCATCCCCGCCCCCGCCCCGCCACCGCACCTTCCCCGCTCCGCGCCACACTCCACTTGCTGCCCCTCATTGCCGTCCTCGCCCGCGCCCCCCCCCATGCCCTGCGCCGACGCCCACTTGCCGCTCGCCCGCGCCACCCCGCCCCGCCCCTCGCACGCCCCGCCCCGCCCCCGCCCCCCCCGCCCGGCGCCCTTCCCCCGCGCCCGCCCCCGCCCCGCCCCCGCCCCGCCCCGCCCGCTCCCCGCCCTCCACGCCCCGCCTGACTGGCCTGCCCGCGCCGCCAGCTGCGCTCGCCCGGCCCGGGTGCCTCGCGGCCACCGCCCGCACACGACGCGACGCCCATCTCCCAGCGACGGCCCGAGACATGGCGTACCAGGGCAGGTGGCTCAGGGCATAAACTCTGCAAGGTCGGTGGTATAACGCTGTTGTATCCAAGTGTCCAAGTTCAACTCGATCGAAGCCATGGATTTTTAAGGACGAAGAAGTACTTCGTATGTCTTCTTTCAGAGGGGAAGTAAATCCAGATATCCCATGTCGTAGATTTACGGCATCTAAAATATTCTCAAGTGTAAAATGAACCTAAGTTAAATTCAAAACGACCGAGTAGATACTTTCTTTCACGGCTTAGTGAAATTTGCTTGGTCAGACGGAACAGCGGGTCCGATGGCTCGAGTCTCCCCGCGTTAAATAAGAAATTAAATTATGTCACTAGTTTCTCTGACTTCTAGGTTCTGGTCTCGACCGTGGCAGGATTTCCGACAAAAGCTAAGTAGTTGGGCAGTTTTAGCCGCTGTGTGGAGGAAAATTCAAGCGGCCTAGCGATTTTTCCTTCCTATTTCTTGTCCTATGCTCACCCCTTACTTTACACACACTAACATGCACTACACAACCACACTTGCCGATCGGTAGCTTAAAGCTTGTCCCGGATGTGACAGTGTCCTGCTAGTGGAAGATACCTGGTTGGGGAAAACCCCACTAGCCGGCGGTGTATCTGCGCCGGATCTTGCCATCCAACGGGCCAGATCACCGCCATTTCTCAAGCCAAAAGTTGCACTACACTTACGGAACTGATAACCATAGCAATTGAAACGCTCGGAATCACTAGTAATAAATCGATCAATTACCAAAGAAGTTTACGGAATTGGAAAATCTCCGTACTCGTTCACTTGAAATGATTTCAATCTTGTCCACGTGAGTCAGAGCTTGAGTCAATGCTGACTCCATTCCGTCCCGATTCTGGCCCATTTGCACATATTCTGACCCAGCCAGATCCAGGCTTGATCCGACCCGGCCAGGTCCATGTTTGACCTTAACCGACTCGGCCAGGTTTCGACACCATCCGACGTCGGTGTCCGCCAGCTGTCGCTTTCCTTTGTGAATCGAGAATCACTCGTCCCTTCGATGCCGTTGAACCCTTCCGCTGTCCGGCTGTTGCCTCGCGTGCTTCCTCCGCCCTCACACCGCCCTCGCTGCTCTCCGCCACTCGACCGTTGTATATGTCCCCCCCCCTCGCCTCCCTCGGCCAATCGCACCCCACTGCTGCTTGGAGGGCCAGCGGGACGGCGCGTGTGGAGTTGGGAGCGGCGCCAGGGTGAGTGATGGCTTTACGAAACGACCGTGAGTGGTCGTGAGCGAGTTGTGATAGTGTCGTGAGCAAGGCGAGTTGTGATACGGTGGTAGGCAGTGAGTGATTGAGCTCGAGTAGTGAGCGGGTTCGTGAGTAGGATTTTGAGCGCGGTGTGATCGACTCATGGGCGCGGTCGTGAGCGAGTTGAAATTGGATTGTTAACGGGGTCGTGAGCAACACGTGTTCGGGTCATGTTTTGATCGGTCTGTAAGAGGGGTTGTGAGCAATCGTGATTGGATCGAGAGCGAGGTCGTGCGTGAGTGGGTACTGAGTCGTTAGTGGCGAAGTAAGTCAAGGGGGGGTGGAAGAAAACCGGAAGGAAGCGGGTTGGGTGCGTGGCGTGAGTAGGTAAGACGTACATTGGGAATGGGTCGGTCTAGAATGTATCAGAATCACATCGGATCGAGTCGGCAGCTTTTCGTAAGGAAGCCAGAAGGAACCAAGAAGTGCTGTTTGGCAGTATATGGGTGCGAGTCGGGGCTTTAACGATTGAGTCGGGTGGAGAACCGGTCGGAGGTATGGCGGGAGTTCGTCGGGAAAGACGGCTCCAGCAATTGTCCGGTGTTAACCGGAGAAATCACGGAAAACTATCGATCAGAGCAGCCGACCTCTAAAATTCTCCTCCAGACAGCGACTGAGTTCGACCTAGCTGGCAAGCTAGTGTCGAAAACCCTGCTTAGAACCTCGTGGTCAGAGGGTCTGCAGCGACATGGGTTGATGGCCATCTCTCCCGGTCCGGTTCTGGCGAAGAGCTCAAAGACCCTGGTGGGTCAGCTGACTGCGCCCGGGGCCACCGCGCTGTTGAGTGGGAGAGACGGGGCAGCGGCGAGCGGGCGAGCGGCCGAGCGCCCAGTGCAACTTACCCCCCCCCCCCGGCATCAGAGAGAGGCGGGCAGTACGCGGAGTGTTTCTCAAACAAGGCACCGCAGCCAAGCAGCGCTGGGGTTCCTGCTTCACCCTTTTCACCGCCACTTTCACTTCCTGCCCTCGGGCTTTTCGACGGAACGACTTAGGTTGTCGCGACTTGGATTTCCAGAATATTAATTAATAATTTAGAATACAACGGCTTTGGTTCTATCACTAAATGGTAAAACAACTAGAGTTGATAAAACTAGTAATTTCTAGCCCACATATTCTTATAAAACAAGTACTCAAATTTTAGAAAAACTCTACATGATCTTATTTGAAAAAATATTTTTAAAGAACAGATTTCATTAAGGGAAAAAATCTCTAAATTTAATACTTTAGCTGTAGGAAGACGCCCCAAAAGATGTTGGACTTTTGCTATTTTCGAACATTACGGGCTTTTAAAGAACATGAGTTCTGCACCATTCTCTTAAACGACTTTCATACTATTCAAGACGAAAATTAAGCAAAACCTTTGTAGCCATTTTTCTGAAAATGTCCTAGAGGTTTCATATAAAATACCCCTCCCACAAATAAAATATCGGTCTTAAATTCATGGGAACGCGACATCTACCAGACTGATTGGGGAGTATACATTTTGGAGAAAATTGGCTGAACGGTTTAGCCCTTAACATTGTTAACAGACGGACAGACGTTGATATTCGATTTTTCGGTATTAGCATACAAAACCTGAATTGTGGCTACACCACATGTTAAAGGTTTTTTTCTAAATTTAGCCACTAAATTGTCCATTTTTTTGTTACCAGGGCCCTGTAATAAGAGTTTTTCTGCCGATAATTCGCTGTTTTTTCGCGAAGCATTACATAACTCTGCAATCCGTAACGAGAAAGTAAAAAGGCATTCCAAATGTTGCATCTGCAAACGTTTGACTCACGTTCCAGAACAATTGACTGCCGCCAGGCAATTTATCTTCCGCTGTTCAACGCGGTGTCATCATTCGTTTGCTACCGGTGACAGTTGATGTCTCTTGAGTACGCTGGTGTCACACATACAGGGCTCCAATGGCGTGACATTATTTGTCTTCTGCACACACACAAACCGTTCTCGCACCCAGTCACTAACACGCCGAATCTTTATTAAAAATGGATGTTGGTGTACATAAGAGCGGTAAAATGCGGCACAGTATGTCGATCTCCATGAACGTTTGGTTTTGGCATATCTATGTGATCTTTTCACTCACAAAGTTTATGTGCTGTTAATTTTGTTGTAACTCTACTATAAGGCACTGCAGAACAAAATTGCGCATCGATTTTATTTAATTCTTGTTCCAATTGTGTTCCACCTTGCCTTTATTGTTGCTGAGCGTTGCCGTGTGACGCAGTTTGAGGCTGAGAAAGATACGGAGAAAGGGAGGGTCAGAGACAGAGACGCGGAGGCAGACTAGGAGAGGAAGAAAGGGAAAGACAGGCAGATGGAGAGGCACCGAGCCTAACTGACAGGGACAGAGAGATAGTCGGAGAGAGAGAGAGAGAGAGAGAGAGACGTCGAAACACGGAGAGAGGAAGGGAGTGGGAAGGAGAAAGAGGAAGATAATGGAAGAATAACGTCAGCCGGGTTCCGCTACTCATTTATGGACGTTCCTACTGAGAGAGGGCGAAGAGTCTGGAGGATCGCTTTTTGCAAACAATTTTCTTTTTCCGTGACGAGAGCGGACACTAAGAGGGTTTTACTACGAGATACATCCACAAATGTTTCTGAATAAAAGTTGCAAATCACTAGACCATATAGAAGACAAAGTATATCACTGACCTTAAGAGATTATACTGTGCTCTACATCTACTGATAGAGCAAATTGAATAGTTATTTTTCCTTTATGTATTAAACGATTATCAGAGGAATATTTGTTTTAAGTTCATTATTAAAGTTCTTGTGATGGCTTATGCCGATTAGGTGTTTTGCATCATCTATCCAACTTTTGTTGTGCCCACAATTTTCACGTTGAAATGCCGATTATAAAGAATGCAAATTACTTCTGAAATTAGAGACTTAATAATTTAAGCAGTGATGGAATATAAAGGATGCCATACATTTCTAATTAATCTGCAAACTTTCGAATTCCTCCAAAACGCACTCATTAACACTAAAGAGCTCGACAATAGAATTAGTTCTGAGTGTACAAAATAGTTTGGATTTATTCTCGTCTATATCAAGGACCAATTTACATAAAGAAAAGCATTTTTCTCTTCTTAAAATACGTACAACCCAAGTCAGTAGGTCGTAGAATGCCGTTTTTTTAAAATTGTAAAAATCTTTCTTGAACAATAAAAGGGAGAATTAATCATTTAAAGTTATTTTATCTATAATTAATCTAACAATTTAATTGAAAAATAACTATTCATAAATGCAATTAAAATTGCTGCTTAAAAACTCCTTGCTTATGGACAATCCAATTAAAAGTACTGTTGTGTAAACACAAGATCTTAGAATAAATACAAGCTAAGGCATGAAAGGATCGAAGATTACAAAAGGTTGCCAATGAATCGGTGATTGAAAATCGCGCTGTTACAGCGATTTTACATAAGTGGCCTTTGCTCACTGCATGTTGCTATTTGGTGGGAATATGAAACCTCTTTGACCACTTCACATGTAAAAATTGCAAAACATTCAACTGCGGACCCAATATACTTATCATTATTGTATCGTATTTAAAAAAAATAAAATCATCGTAAACAAATGAGTTTGACTACAATTTTTTTGAACGATTTTGGAACTTGAAAAGATTATCTCTAATTTAGAGATAATATTGATTTCACTGAAAAATAGTTCTGCAATAAAAATAGACACCGCGCCCTTTTTTTCAGATATATAGAATACATATACATACACGTAACATCGACACTCTCATATGGAATGTTAAGTTTGGTCCTCATGTGATCTGACGAACGCAGACAGTATTGTCATTTCTGGACGGTATTGTGATGGTAGTATTGAACGGTAATGTCATTTCTTTACGCTTGAATACCAGCTGAGTTCACTTCAGAGGCAGTATATTGCCTTTGTCTTCCCCAAACCTGATGGGTGGTTGTAGCATTTGAGTCGGAACGGTGATTAATTTTCGACAGCTTAGATTCTTAGGTATTGAATTCAGCCACTGCCTCGAGAATCCTGGCGGTCGGTTGCTCTGATAGGTAGTTTTCCTTGGATTATCCTCTCAATACTTTGCTAATGTCGGAGCAGAGTGTAACAAACAGGACACAGACCGCGTGAAATATTCCTTTCATCTTCCAATTTCTAAACTCACTCCTTTCTTACACACACACACACACACATAAATGGCTATTACGCATGTCAGGAGACCAGTCTGAAGGTTAGAGCTTGTGGCGGAGTCCTACTGTAGGAAGATATCAAGAGGTGAAAATCCCTCACAAAGTGACATGTAGGTCGGCGTTGGATCTCGCCATCCAGCTGGAGATATCACCTCCTGTGATAAAACATTTCATACACTAACGATAGTAATGGCCATAACATAGCCCAGAAACATCAATCCATCCATCAATCAATCAGCCAATCAATCAGCCATATATCAGCCATATATCAGCCATATATCAGCCATATATCAGCCATATATCAGCCATATATCAGCCAATCAATCAGCCAATCAATCAACCAATCAATCAGCCAATCAATCAGCCAATCAATCAGCCAATCAATCAGCCAATCAATCAGCCAATCAATCAGCAAATCGATCAGAAAATCGATCAGAAAATCAATCAGCAAGTCAATCAGCCTATAAATCAACCAATCAATCAATCAACAAATTTCTTTCGTACCTCTAGAAAGACGTCTCTTGAGCCACGTTTCTGTTTCCGTATTCGTTCGTGGGCTCCTCCTATGTTCAGAGTTTTGTTGTGGCACTTCAGAAATTATTCGTGACTTGCGGACACAAAAGATGAGTTAAGGACGGCAGGTAACCGAACGGAGATTCAGAGAGCACTCGAGGTCCTTCTACCAGGCAGAATTTCTGGCATGAACGGTCGTCTGAAGGACAGCTTACGTTAACGTCCGGTCCTCTCCATCATGGTGCACAATCCCTCTTGATTTTCAACCAACCGCATTGTTCCCGAATCTCCACCCGAAATGGTCAAGAACTCATCCCCTCGCTGCGTGTATACTCATTACTAGGGGGCGGATTTTGGCGACCTTAAGCTTCGCCGAAAATGATCAATAAAATGCTCTTGAAATGTTTTAAAATGCCCTGAAATAACTGAAAGAAGATGTAAATATTTTTTGTATTCCAGAATTATAAACGACCTTTTCTGATACGAGAAATCGTTAATAAATGGGCATTTTACAGCATAAATGATGACTTATAGGGTTTTAAAATCACTAGTGAATGCGTCATCACACATTTTGTCAATCTCAGCGAGAGAATAGTCGGGAGGTAGAGGTAAACGGAACAGCCGACCATCGTCTTCACGCAGAGAGTCAAATACTCGAGGCGGCTCAAGAAAATTGTTTCGCAAAATTAAGTTTATCTTATAAATCTATACTGTTGTAAAAATAGTGTATGCAACTCTTTTATGTCGTTGCTTTATTTTAATAGTACTAGTTTGAAAACGCGCTCCTAATGCTACTAGTTTTCAAACATGTACGAATGCGATAAACTTTAACATTATAAACTAATTGCATAAACTATTATGATCAAACTAGTTCAGGTGAACAACAGAAAGTGTTGGATATATCACTGATATAATTAAACCTTCTTCCTTTCCTTCAAGTGATCTCAGCTAGCAATCTTTTGAGTAGGACTGTTCTTTAGAAGGAAATCTCAGTCTTTAGTTAGCGTGAAATCGGCCGAACCACCAATGGCGTTTATAAGTGTCACTGGAACCTTAGATTACATACAACGGCTGACATTACAATTACTGATCACACAAAGCAAACATGCTACTCGGGAATTCTATGGTGTTGATTTGGTGTATCTCGTAAATATTATTTAAGGGAAGTACCATTAAAATGATAATAAAATCGGTGAAATCGGCAAAAAAGTGCTTTTGAAAATGACGGGGAATTGCCAAACTGACTTATAAGTGAAAATCGACGAAAAATGTAAAAAATATATAAAAATTGAGTAATTTTCTTATGTAATAACAAAATTAATGTCTATACTAAAATGCACTGTTATTAAGTTAAAAGAAAAAACGACATTTAGTTAAAATGCTCGTCCTACTCATTGCCAAGTAACACATTAGAAAAATGTATGTTTAATCAAGTCGAACTTAGATACAATGCATTAACGTGGTGTTTATGGGAAAGGTTTTTCAATAATCTCAATGCCAAGTACTTATATTTGAAATGAGAAAGGAACAATCTAAATCCTGAAGATTATCTTTTGTATTAGATATATTTGATCTACACGAATTGTCAAAACTACTCTGAAATCTAAGATGTTTTTATTTATTGATTGATATACGTAATTTCAATACACAAAAATAATATGCCAATAAATTTATTAATTTCTGCTTATGATAACAGAAAAATTCAAATTATCATTGTTTTTAGGAATACAGCACATGTAATCAATGTTTAGATATAAAACAAAAAGAAACAGTTTTCAAATCATTTAATTCAATACGCCTATCGTTTTACCGGCAAAACCTGCAGAATAGTGGAAACGTGCGACAGACATCGTTGTGATTGTGATAAGTTCAAGTTAGTTGTTTCGAATATTATTTTCTTTTCGGTCCTTGTAATTATTTAACCGTTTAAAAATATGATATAATATGCTTAAGAGTTGTCCGGCATATATTAAATGCAGGAACTTCATTCTAAACGAAATATTGTCAGGGAAACGTCTATGTTGTTCCTTAAGGTAAATATTATAATTAAGTGTAAATGTTTAAGAAATTTCATGGGAAAATTTGCATATCTGAATTGTTAAAAAAATTACAGCTGACAAAGAAAACGTGTATCTAAACATCAAATATACGGCTAATATTTTTGTTTTTCATTTCATATTTTTTATTTCTGATAAGCTCGCCCCAAAGCAAAGATAATGATGAAAACGCAATTGCAGAGTCAAATTTCAACTCGCGCACAAATCATCCACTACAATGGCGGCCGCGGTCTCTTTCAATATTTATCCTATTTCCTGGACTGTCCGTGCACGGAATTGTAGAGAGTCGGTGCGGAGAGACTTTTCTAGTGCACGTTATGTACAGATCAATGATACGAGTAAATCATGAGAGAATCCACGAGAGGAAGCCCAGGGAGGAATAAATGCACGGGGTTTTTGCCCCACGATTTTTTTTTACTTTCTCGCTACGAAGTAGAGAGAAAGTTATGTAATGCTTCGAGAAAATACGCTGAACTTTCGTCAGAAAAACTTCTCTTAGTGGGCCCTGGCAACGAAAATGTGGATAAACCCACTTGCTAAATTTAGGAAACAAATTCTCTAACAAGTAGTGCAGCAAGAATTCATGAATTATGTGTCCTTGTTACCGAAAATCGAATAACGGCAAAATTGTCCGTCTGTGAACAACACTAGTGGCTAAATCGTTCAGTCGATTTTCTCCAAAATAGATATTTCTGAATCGATCGAGCTCATGTCACTCTTTGAATTTGAAACTAGTATTTTAATTTTTGGGGGTCTTTTCATAAAGTTTCTGGGACATTTTCCAAATTTTGAAAAAAGGCTCCATCTATTTTAATTAGATTTTGTTGTTGAATAATGTGAAGGACGTTTACGACAATGGTGTAGATTTCATGTTCGTTATAAATCCGGATTTTTTGACAGTTGCGAAAGTTCTAAATTTTTCGACGTTCCTACAAATAAATTATTAAAGACAGGGTTTTCTAATGAAATCTTAAATATATATTTTGAAATAAGGTCATATAGAAGTTTTCCAAAATTTGAGTACTTTTCGGATAATTTTTGGTGAAAATACAGGCGATAAGTACGTACTGTTTTAGCATCTCTTGTGAAATAGGAGGCCCTGATTCAGCTCGGTGAGAGCAGAGTTCCCTGGCGCACGTTACCTTCAGATCAATGATCCGAGAAAAACCTGAGGGCCTCCACGAGAGGCAGCCGGGCCAGGGATAAATGCGCGAGATTCCCCCCCCCCGCAATTTTCTTTTTCTTCATAGTCCGTGCAGAGGAGCAGCGCTAAGAGGACGCGGCGACTGCGACGAGAGCTCCGGCGGAGGCTGGACATCGAGGATTCTCTGCTTTTCCCATCGCCCGCGTCCTCATCCTCGTCCTCGTCCCCGAGTCTCGCTTAATGCGCTTTCTTTCGTCTCTTCAAAGCAACGGCGCGATCCGCGGCCGGGACGGCGGCACGGGCTTCAGTAGCGTTGCCCACACGACGACACTCCGCGAGAGGAAATTACTGGCTCAGTGGCAGGGTCGCCTCTCCAGCGGCGCGGTCGCGGGTACTAGGGCGCGAATTCCAACGGTAGCTGATTTCCAACCCTTTGACCGACCTAGCTAGGTCGAATTCTGCCGTTATCTGGAGGGGAATTATAGCGGCCGGCTGCTGTGATCTCTAGTTTTCCGGGATTTATCCGATTGACACCAGGCGAATGCAGGAGCAATACCCCAACAATCGGACCACGGAACGCGCGCGATGTTTTCTTCCTCTTCCTTGCTCTTTCCTCATCACTTACACACATCCGAAACACACACACACACTTGTCCGTTGGAGACCGGTCGGGAGCTTCGAATTGCCCTGGCTGGGGCTTTGTCCCGCTTGTGGGAGATACCTGGATGGAGAAAACTCCAAATGCCAACGTGTAGTGCGATGCCGGATCTTAATATTCAGAAGAGGAAGAACTCCGTTACCTCCTGTGATAAAACATGAACTACACTTAGGAGGTTAGTAACCGTAGCAATTTACGTGCCCTGTAACAGGAAATATTCAATAAAGTTAAATATGACCTGAGACCTTTCTTTTGAAGACAATAATGGAGCACAATGACATAATTCGATAAAGAAGGCAACGACCCATTCCTGGAATTTATCTAAGGCCACTCTCTCTGCTACAGGTTACAGGTGGTCGTTTTATTAAAAGCGGTTCGGATCGTGCCACCCAGCAGGAGCTGATAACTATAATCTACAGCAAAAAATCTGCCCTGCACTGAAAGAACTTTAGTAGTTAAAATGCCCGGAAACGCTAATCTATCAATGAATCATGTTACTATTATTCTAAGACTCGTCTATAGAAACGTTTGAAGCGCAATGTTCGTAATAGAGAAAGAAAGCAACAACCAATTAGGTGACTTTAGTGGCTCAGAGCATCAACTGATGGCATTGCGCTGCCTCTCACCCGGAGGTTCTAGGGTTTGAGACCCGACAGGGGGGTATTCGATCCTAGCTGGATAGGAAGTTCGAATCCAGCCGGTCTGTCGAGAATTCTGACTGCCGACAGCTCTCATCAGTAGTTTTCCATAGTTTCTCCGATTAATACCAGGCGAATGTTCGTGATCTTTCCTTCCTCTTCCTTGCCCGCTTCTCACCCCTTACTTACACACACACACACATACACACTTACATGCAGTACAACTACCACATATGTTGGGTGATCAGTCGGGAGCTTAGAGCTCATCTCGGCTGGCGGGAGTTACCTAATTGGGGAAAACCCCGTAAGCCAAAGAGTAGGTCGGTGCTGTATCTCGCCATCTATCGGCGCAATATCACTGTCCCCTCCCGCGATAAAAACATACACTACACTTACGGCTCGAATGACTTTAGCTGTTGACCTACCAGGAATCGCTAATCAATTAACACGCCCCTTATATTCCATAGAAGATTGTTACATTTATCCTGAATCTCCCCGCTACGCCTCTTAGAAAAGAGCTGAAGGCGATGTTGGCAACGCCCCATTCGCGAATGCGATGTGGGGCCGCTGCGGCAGCCACAGGTTCGCAGGTGGCCGTGGCTGTTTTATTGAGGGCGTTTCGGCGACAGGCGGAGGGCAAGCGAGAGGCAAGCAGAAAAGGGAGCGAGATAGGGCTGCGCTTAAAGGCGCCTGTGTGACTCTGCTGACAGCTGTCTCGGCGGCGGAAGGCGCGCTTATGCATTATAGGCGCCCGCCCGCCCGCCCGCCGCAGCCGACGCTCTCGCCGCGACAGATGGCGTCCCCGGGCACTGAGCACAGGTAGGAAAAAGCTCGCCTCCGAAGCGTCTTCTTTTAATTTTTACGCGGTCAACTTTTCCTTCCAGGATGGAAAGGGACATTTAAAGATTTTTGTCTTTAAGTATTACTAAATTCGCGAGGATGCATGATATGCAGATGCGTAAGTGTACGATTCAGTATTATTAATATTATTACTACTACTATAAATAGCCGCGATCCCCTGGCGGGTTCCATGCCCGGGCCGGTCATCCTCACCTCAGTTTATATAGTCTCCTTCGGCGAATGCTGGTATGGATCAAAATGCCCTCGACATCTCTCACCTCCTATCATCCTATCACTTCATAATTCAAGACTTAACAAACTTGTCTTTCCAAGGGATACAGCCGAAAAGCTGATCCCTATAATGACACTAATCTCTTCGGGATAGAACTTGACTTAGCCTTGGAAGAGAACGTGTAGAGTTGTTAGAAATGGCCGATACGCAAATATAATAATAATAATAATAATAATAATAATAATAATAATAATAATAATAATAATAATATAAAATAAAATTCAATTTAAATTATTAAACATGAGGTATAGAAAAACATAATTGTCAAGAAAAAGTTCAACGGTAATACGTGGATGGATTACGAGTTATATCTTTACACAGAACTTGCAGCTGAACTACTCTGAACTTGTCACAAAACGATTCATAATTCCTTAGAAGTAACATATCGTAAAGTATGTGATTCCCCGGTGTACTGTGCTCAGTATTGCTATTTCATTTACTTGAAGGAATATCTGATGGGAGAGGTTGAAATATTAAACTTTATGAACTAATGAGAAAATATTATATATTTTTTAAACTTAAGAATTACTATATAAAACCTGAAACTTTATAGAATTTGATGTAAAAGAATATTTTTATAACGTGTCCAATGACGTTAAGTGTTGATTATGAATTATTTAATGAATTATAATATATATTGTAGTGTTTAAATAACTTTTTTGTGTACCAGCATTATAAACGACCTTTTCTATTGCAAGAAAATGTTAATGAAAGGTTCTTTTACTGCACAAATGATGACATGTTAGTATTTACTGCACCAATGATTGCGTAAACTCCCATTCAGCCAATAGCAGCGAGAAAATCGTGGAGAGGTAGCGATGAACGGAACAGTCCACCACAGTTTTCTCTCAGAGATGTCAAGTACCCGAGATTTTACAAGAAAGTAGTTCTGCAAACGTGAATTTGATTCTCTTATAAATTTATAATGCTGTTATACAAAAAATAGCGTATGCAACTCGTTTATAATGCTGCTTTATTGCACTCGTACAAATTTGAAAACTCGCTCATGCACTCAAGCAATAAAGCTTAACATTATATAGACTCATTGCACAAATTATTATTACATCACGATTCTCCAGCTAAACCTGGCGGTTGGTGCAAAGAATTTCTAGCGACTGTCTTTCTGTAGCGAGAAGTTTCACGTGCTGTTGCGTGAGATCTCCTTTAACACGGACCATAAATCGAATTCATGGTCTTTCTCTTGGAACACATCTTTACACTAAGCCCTCAATCACCCGAGTGCACTGGAGCGCACGGCGATCTAGACGGCTATAAACTTATATCTGCATAGATTTACAACAAAATTTATTGCCTTACTAGCTGTCGGAGTCCTGCTGTCCGAAGCATTCATGAGGGAGAAATAAGACTTCAAAATAAATTATTCGTTAAGTGAAAACACAACACACTGAATTGAGACAAGCAAACCTCCAATCCTCTTTCTTCTTGCTCTTATTATTTTTCTTGTTTATTTACTTTTAACTTTCTTTCTGCTTCTTCTTATTTATCTTTTTTCTCATTTTATTTTTTCTTGTTTTCTTCTTTCGTCTTATTCTTCTTCTCTTTCCCCTTTCTGGAATTATAAGCCAATGACAAACATATTGCAGCAACACAAAAAACCTAACACATTCAAGTAAAACCAGTTGCCTAATTAAACCATTCACAGACGAAAGCGATTCGTGGCGATAATCTTTTTCAGTAAAATTAGTCTAAAACGGAACTTGTACAAGCCGGAAACCTGCCTTAATCTGTTTCTTAGGCTTGAGAAATTAAATGGCATTTTACGTAGCACAAAATAAACCTCTATAACGCGGAAAAAGAACAGTTATTCATGACCTGCAGGGAAAAACTCTTTATAAAACTGAATTTAATGGCAATTGGCGGAGATGCACGAGATTTTTTTAATAAAATGAATGCATGTGCTTGTTTTATTTTCTCTATCCTTGTGAACGCGATTTGTTCGTGATAGCTAGGCATTCAAGTAGAAGGGCTTCAGCTCTCAGCGTAGATTTCGATCGTTGGGTCACGTGACTCTTAAGGCGAAGGCCTTAGGGGAATTACCTTTCTCCCGACTCTGAGCGTGGGAAAGTGGAGGGGCACGGCCTCTCTTCACGCCCCTCCATACCCCGCATCTTTATTAGACGGAATTCTCTTTAAACAGGTTTTGTGTCCCGATTGAATCCGGCTCAGACAGATTTTACTTTATTATTACTATTACAATAACTATTATTATTATTATTATTATTATTATTGTTGTTGTTATTATTTTAAGACTTAAGTGTTCTCTGGTTACTTGTAATGATGGAGTGTGGTAAAAATGCACAGAGACGACAACCTCAGGTGTGACAGGGTAGGGCATTGTCACATTGGTGATTGTGTCGAAATGGCTTGTCACAACACCATGTGCAATTTCTTATCAACCATTTCATACATTTTCATTAGTCTATCGTCATAATTATCATCATGTAACCATGATAACCATGTGACACTTTATACAGCGGCATACAAACAAATCAGCACTGTGAAAACCTCTCCATAAAGGAGTGGTTAGAAAGACCTTTTCATCCTATGCTATCGGGCAAAAAATATGAACTATCGATTTCAAGTAATTACATGTAGCTAGTCGTCAATAGTATATTTCAAACCAATTTGTTATTTACATTCACATAAAACTGTCGTTCATATTAATGGATGGTAAAATTTTTTGTTAATTTCAAGAAACTATTTAGGCAAATTGTCAATAAACAACCTATTACCAAAAAATTATATTTTGTTCATTTTCAGCCAGTGCGACAAATACCGCAACCCTAGAAAATTATTTTCTTTTGATTTAAGACTATATAAAATGAATTAAATAGATTGAAATATGAAGGTGTTCCAAAAGTTTATTCAATATCAGGAATCTTAATGTTTCACATCACCAATTTCGGCAGTTTTTAAAAAAGATTACACAGAAATAATAAAGAATCTTTTCAGTCTGTCCAAAATAAAAAAAAACAAAGGAGGTGGCAAACACTGCGACCGAAGGAAGGGTTCGGCGGATGCGGGCTGAGCACGGAAGTGAGATCGGCGACAGAGCCTGGCGGAGGGGTAGGAGCGGAAGGAGGAGGGTGGAGGGCTGGTTGCAAATGAGGGGAAGGGGAAGTAGGGAGAGGGGTGGATGCCGTTGTGGAAGGAAAGGGAGGCGGTTTGGCAACCGCTAGCGATGGCAAAAGAGAGTATTGGAGTTTGGTCAAGGGCAAAAAGTGGAATCGAGAACTCGCGATACTGATTGTTTGATTGATTGATTATTTTGTGTTTCCTAATGCATCAACTGTTATGGTTTATGAACATTAGTTCCCGAAATGTAGTGCGTATTTTTATGAGGAGAGGTGGTGGAAATATTTCCCTCTCGGATGGCGAGATCTGGTACCAACTGCATGTCCGCATGCAGCGTTTTTCCTACACGACCCTTGAGGGTACTGCCACAGTCGGGACTAGCTCTAAGCTCCCCATTGGTCTCCTGAGATGTGTGGTAGTGTAGAGCATCTGAGTGTAGTTAAGGGGTGAGACAAAGTAGAGGAAGAGAAAGAAATTATCGCAATCGGTCTGTCTGTTAGGGTATTGATCCGAAATTCGTTTGGTGTTGATAAGAGAAACTACGGAATCTACTGATCAGAGCATCCTCAAGAACTCTTCTCCAGAAATCGGCTACACACGACGTAGCTAAGTTCCCAGCGTCGCAAATCCTCCAACGCGGAGACTCCAATTCTGAGACCCTTAGGTCAGCGACGACGTACAGACTGTATCATTGCTGGATGAAGAGTTAAAAAGAGGAATGATCGGACCGAAGTCTGAAGCGTGTGCGGCGACGCGGGTGTCCAGATTGGGCAAGTGGGCCAGGGGGGGGGGTGCCTAGGGCGGAGCGTCGGCCGTGCAAAGGGCCGGCTGAGCGCCCTTTAGGAGCTGCTGTTGAGAGCGGCTGAGAGTTTTACTGCGCCGCTGCTCGAGGTCTTTACGAGCTGCGGAGCAGTAACAGGCGCCAACGACCAGGCAAACACCGCCCACCGCCCACGACGCCTCAATCGCCCGTCCCACGCGATGGAAAGCCACTTTGCGCTGCGCTCGACAGTGGAGGGTAGCACCAGCGGAGGCGGATCAGCGCTGAGTTTTCTTAATTTTTCTTATTTTAATTTTTACAGAGCATACATAGATCAGAACTTTTCATGCACTATACAAGAACAGTGAAGACTTACATTTTAACTCCCCTAAAAATAAACTACATACTAGTTTGGGCCAGGAAATATTTTGCAGACACCTCTAAAAAACAATTTATTTTGGAAAATTTGACTAAGTATGCATGGTATGGATATCTGTTTTTAATTCTGGTTCTAAGAGAAGGAGGTTTCCGGAGTCTGAAGTTGACTAAGTGAGGAATTTAAGGTATGGAATGATAACACTGGGTGGAGAGATACGTTATATGGTGTTGTATGGAGTCCATTTGGAATTCTATGTGGAGTTGTGAGTTTGTAAAAAATCCAAAGAGCATTTGTGATAGTTCTAAGAAACTGTTTCTGGACTACTTGAAGCTTGTTAAGGTTTGTTTTTGCTGCGGAGATCCACTCTGGACAGGCGTATAGGAGTGGTTTAATGATGGTTTTGTAGATGGCTATGGCTGTTTGGAATGGAAGGTTGGAAGATCGAAGAAAGATGGGTTTGATGTGTTGATCATCTCACGATTCTGCCACTAGAATCGTCATGCCCCTGGGCGATACTCGACCTTTCATTGTCTGATTAGATATTCCAAGCGCGACAACAGGTAAGGTCATTAATCACGTAAATGTAGTACATGTTTTCTTTCGTCGGGGGATGGTGGTAATCTTGGATCTCACCCCTGCTGGATGGCGAGATCCGGCCCCGAGGTATCTGTCGCTCAACGGTGTTTTCCCAGCCAGATATCTCCCATCTGGGTACATTGTCCCAGCCGGGTCAGGCTCCAAGTTCCCGACGTGAGCCCCTTCTCGTTCCGATCTTCCAGGATTTGGCTCCGGACGGTGGTGCAAAGTAAGCTGAGGTGGCAAGCTGAAGTATCAACTGATGCCTCTGCAGCCCTCTGACCGGCAAATCCTAGGATCAGTTTTTCGACAGAGGATTTACTCACTTAGTGAAGAATGGGCTGCCATTCCCCCAAATAAAATTTCCAGCATCTGATTTAAAGTATGCTTGTAAGAGAGGATGCTGTAACTAAAGCTAAGACTGGGCCAATGCCCTATCGTATTTCAGCATTACCAGTGGAGGGCGCCATTTTAACCCACGTGTCCGGATACTTTTGATCACATTGTTTATGAAATATAGAAGGAAACAACTCAGTTAGTGCACCCAAACGTGAGAGTATTTCGCTCACTTCCACATCTCTGTACCGGGTTCTAATGTTCGAAGTGGAATTAATGAAAGTTCTAACTAGGTTTTTTCGGGATTATTATCTTTCCAGCGTCTCTCATTCCATCATTTCCTCATAATCACACGTCCAATGAAAACTTTTGTCTCAAGTGGGTCCCAAATGGTAAGGCACCATGGATCATAATAAAGATAATAAAATTATTCACCTTCCAGCAGTGACATAAGTATGCTCCCAAGGTACTAGAGTCGTGCTATTTTTGGGCTGACTCGGTACTTATTTCGTTTTAATGAGTGTAATGATTTTTATAGCATTTCACGACCCTTAACTTGCCCAATATTTGTTTTCCATTAAGCTCCTGAGCCGCCAGGGATTTGCGTGAGCTCATCTGGTTTTTAAGTTCCCTATTTCCTCATTGCAGCACATGAATGGAATCATTATCAGTTTGACTTTAAAGTCACGGCAGATACCTTCCCAACTTCTATATTTTGTTACAGCGATAAAAAAAAGTAAACTGTTTCAGTTGTTTTTGATTTATTTTTTAGTTAAGATTTCCGTTTCCATCGTTATTTTCTTTTCAACATTAAACATCACTTTACCTTCTTACAGCATATATCTGTACGTTCTGTATCTCAATTAGTGGTATATTGAATAAATTGGCAGTCTTCCAGAATCAACCATTTATAACTTTAATGAAGAAAGGTACGCGTATAAGTAAAGAGAGTATATCCGTAGTTATTGCATTTCATTCATTGACAAATGTATGAAACTTATCTTAAACAAAAAATCATTTTTTAATTTAATTTTTTTAAAATTTAGTCATTTGAAGTGTACTTTGTATCTCAGGGATTAAAAATAAATCAACCATTTCTTAGAATATTTGTATATTATTATATAAATCTAAATAGTTGCAATTGATATAACATGTTTGGTTATTTGTCACCATTTTTTCAATAAATTATTTTCCGTCATATTTTCTAAGAATGGATAAAATTTTTACAAGTAGTTTAATGCAATACCTCAATGTTTTAAGAATTGCATGATTATGAGTACATTTGGTTTCAAAACAGAAAAATATACATTTATAAATGCTCTTCAAAGCTCAGGAAATATGTTTTTGCTTCATCAGAATGCTTGGAGTTTCGTATCTCAGAACAAGCAATTCAAAATTTAGGTTTTCCAACTGCTGACAGCACAATGAGATGCGTAGTACTTATTCAGTATCCTTCAAAATAGTAACAATATCGAAAACTAAAAATCCTAGATGAAAACGGGTTCAAATATATCGAAACGTGATACTAAATAGCGTCAAAGAAAATGTATATAAAGCGGTGGGTATACATGTTTACATACAATAAAAAACATTACGCTCTGTTCCTTAATTATTAATGAGTTCTAAGATTTATTTTTTTTCCAAAGGCTTCGAAGCATTTACCTATTCCCATTTATCTATTTTATATTCAAACAGATTCAAAATTTAACTCTACATATTTATTTTTCATAGTACCCCGTTTTTCTGAACTACAAAGAAAATAAAAATATTCATATACCTTCTATCATAATTTTCCGTTTTAAATTTTTTGTTTTTATCTTTGGCGATTTTTCGCCAATGCTCACAATTTAAACTATCATTTAATATTTCAGCACCAATTGTCATTTCCTCAACGTGTTTTCAGCTTTAACTACTAAAAGAGAGCAAGGATCCCAAGTGTCAAGAACATACTTTTGTGGAGTTCCTTTTAAAGAAAACTGAAAAAGAGATGCTTGTACCCGGTGGAGGTGTTTGTGGTATGTGTTTGAGATAAGCTCCTCGTAATTTTGCAACCTCTCTCGGGAATGCACTATTCCAAACAGTTGACAATCGCGGGAGGAGCAAAGAGCACGCGAAGCAGGGGCAGGAGAAAAACAACTGGGATAAATCCTGGGCGCACGGCAGTGTTTAACGTGTTGCTAAATATAACCCGGGAGAGAAGGAAAGGGAGTGAAATAGAGAGAGGCAGACAATGTGGGCGAGACACGACAAAAAATGAGAAAGCTGAAATTGGATAGAGATACCAGCATTGAATTTGTTAATTAATGTGATTATATTTTGTACCCTGGAGAGTGAAAAAATTGGAGTACATGGCAACTTTCTATTTTTGTTTTAAAAAACGTTCACATTGAAGAACATGATAATGCAATCGTAATTAATAAAGATAAAGTTACTTTCAAATTACCGGGTTGAGCGTTTTTACCGGCATGTGTCATTTTGATTAGAGTTATGTCCAGAAAATACACTAAAAATGAACAGTTGACAATGTTTATTGTGCACTAATACAACTCCAAAGTTCCAACTCGTTTTCATAAAAATTCCCTTTGCAATCCGACCAGATGTTTGAAGTATCAAAAATACGGTTGCCGTTGCCAGAAGATATAACACTTCGTATCCGAGTTCATCAATGTCCAAGATGATACCACAGTAGCGGGCACAGTTGATGTAGATACAATTATCATACTTGGTGTCTATGTGCTTGTTAGCATACATACAAGTTCATTTTTTGGCCAATGTATTCAGGACAGAGCAATATTTTCCAGTATAAGGTACATTTTTTTAGGCTGATAATGAGGAAAATGTCCTCGAAACTGTTGCAGGACCAGTATTCAATTAATGCAAATTCTACAAGATGTTCTTTATGAAAACAATGTACCTCGTTGGAAAGAATTGTTCTGGTCTGAATACATTGAGAAATAAATGAACTTTTAAACAGAATTAATCATATACAATCACTACTCACAGATGTTCAACTTCCAAAACCAAGTCTGTCCTCTCCGGTGCCAGGTCTGCAGACGGTGACGTCACTAGTAGTGGCTGCGCTCTGGCTCGCGTTTCAGTGGTTGCTTCTACTGCCTTGGCGAGTCCACACACGTACTACACAGACAATACAGGACACTGCAGGATATAACGGGAGACACTAAATAGCGGCCCTAGTCGCCCTGTCATAACCAAAGTGCTATCAAGTACAAAGTGTGTAAGTTTGAAAGATTTTTAGTTTACTTATGATTGTGTTTTATTACGTAACGCAGAACGATTCGTAAGTTATGGTGTGGGTATTTAAATTTGAATTAGTCGTCAATTTTTCAGGTCACCCAGCTAGATTCACTAGTGAGCAGTTGTCTCCCATTACAAGTACGAGAAAAGTTTAAACTGGCCTGCATTGTCTACACAGTGTTTGGCCCTAACACCACGCTCTGCTCAGCTACACGAACGCCATCTTCAAATGCCTTACACATTTATAACAATTACCACTAGCTCAACACGAGGTAATAGATCGCATAGAATGAAAGATAGAAAAGTTGCGTTAAAAAGGTCTACAGGTGCAGTATACAGATAATCGAAAACTCCAAACATAGATTGTTTCATAACGTTAGTACGAATTCTCCAAGGATAATAAAATAAGGGAATTTAACAAATACTGAAACAATATAAACACTATTTCTTGTGAAAATGGAGTTAAAATTGTTTCTAAAATTAAATTGACATGTTTTATATTTACCTAGTTCTCCACAAGTATGTTTATACGGTAGTTAAAATAGACAGGAAATCTTACTATACACCGTAAGTCAAAACAAAGCGTCCATGGTAATTGTAATCACTGGTTATTTTTGTTAAAAGGACAGAAGCATTAGACAATTGATAGACACTGTTTATAACCACACACTAATAATTGTACTTGAAAACACCAAATCTAACTTAAAAATCACTATCTTTCCTTTTCTAACTCACCCTTGCTTGCGGTACGAATTGGCGACAGCTTTTGGTCGATAGATTAGAACTCGCACAGCTTAACCACCAAGACCAACTACATACATTTGGTTTTGAATATGACGCAAAGTAGAAATGGCGGTAGATATGAGTTCATTCTATTTATTTAAGAAATCATTATAATTTGGTTTTTAACCGATAACATTTGTTAATCATAGTAAGCGATAACACATCTGGGACTTACTACCTTTGATTTAAAACAAAAGTAACGAAATTTGACTGAATATAAAGCTCAAATGTTTTTGTTTTTCGAAAGGAAAATCCTTAGCGTTTTAAATATGTGGATTATTTTCTTCGGCGTGGCAGGAAACTGTGTACTGCAAAACCGCGAATTAATTCATCTGGGAAACTCTTCATTTGGTTATCAAACTCGGCCTAACTGCCTCGTTTGATAACACATTCATCTCGTACAGTAATAAAGTCTTACGATACGAATATATCACAAAATTTTAATCCATTTGGTAAACATTTCAATGAACAATAATTTTCCTTTATATTTGACTGTTCATTCTGGAAGTAGTGCCCTTTAGTGGCTAGAAAGTTACGTGTGAAAGACAGAGATACTTAGACAATTTGGGTTCTGATAATATTTTAGACAGCCACTAATACAAGTCTGTTTCAGGGCATGCTTAATATACTAAAAGTTTAATTGTTAACACTAGTGTTAACAGTGAGACGATGTTCAAGTGTTCTGATAAAACTGTGAAGGCACGAAAGAAAACAAAATACTTTAATCTGATCGAATCAGCTACTACTAATGTAACATAGAGATTTGAATACTTGAATAAAAATAAAATGAAAGTCAGTGAGGCTGTATAAATATTTTATGACACACGAGGTAAAAAGTATTTTATTTTTCTCGTGGGGTTCAACTCCTCCACCTTCTAGTTTCGAGATCACCTTTCCAAGTCGCAAAATAAAATGTCACTTTTGCCACTTGCATAAATAACTCTTTTAAAACTCATTCTTGTTGCTTGTAGTGAGCCATGAACAAGTGTTTTAATAACTTATTACAAAAAATGCTTAGTTAATTTTAACTTGACATAATCTAAGGGTGTTAACAGTCGTCTATTACACTCGACCAATATGTGATGTGAGTTTGTGGGTAAACGAGGCTACACGGCCTATCGGCCACGTGTCTCAATCTTTCATACTCCAAAATAAAATGCCACTTTTACCACTCGTATAATAAAAAACTATTACAAAACTAATTATTGTCTGTAGTGCGCCGTGATCACTAGCGTTCTAATAACTCTTACTACAAATAAATTGCTTAGTTGACTTTAACTTGGGATAATCTAAGCGTATTAACACTACATATTAACACTAAATGTCCAATCTAAGTGTTTGATGAGCGAGCGGTCTCAGTTCGTGGATAAACGAGGCTTCCGCAACCCAGATGGCCTTGTTCCTGGGACCTTAGACTAAGGGGCTGCGTTGCCTTTGCCGCCGCCACAAGAGAAGTTTTCTCCATTAATCTTCGCCGGGTCCTGCGGGGAGACGGCGTTCCTCCGGGGAGAAGGGTAACGAGCCCGTCTACGTGCTAAGTCAGCCAAGGCGTCATTCCGGCAGCATGGCTTTACGGCGGCGAGGCGGCGGCGGCTGCGGCGGCGGCGGCGGCGTTGCAGCTTGAGAAAGCACGCGAGGGGGGCTTAGCGAAACAGCCTCCCTCCTCATACTCTCGCTTCTAAGCACGCTACAAGCGGTACAGCAGCGAGGGTTCATCTTAATTTTCGGGTGAAGAAACTACATCGGAGTGAAGATGTTACTGAATGACAATAATATTCATGTACGGTTGATGAATATTAGCAGGATGGTCGTTTCAATCTTCTGATTGGCACGTAAACTCATACATGTGGCGAGGTGACTTTTTTACGTGAATTTTTTTGAAAAGGAACTTTTGTGTGTTTGATGAAAAATTTAGGAATTAATTTAGAGTTACGACGTGGTATACCGTTGTTTTTTTTCGCTCCCGCTTACAGTACAGAGAAAAATAAGTAATGATGCAGGATAATGTGGCCAATTGTCGGCAGAAAAACTAACTTCCGGGCCCTGGTATAGAAAATGTGGATAAATCCAGTTGCTAAATTTGAACAAAATCCCTAACACTTGGTGTAGCCAGAATCTGTTTTGCTGGTCCTTGATACCTAAAAATCGAATGACAGCAAAACGTCTTTGTCCATTCGCCCATTTTTGAATAACGCTAACAGGTAAACCGTTCAGTCGGTCTTCTTCAAAATTGATATTCCCCAATCCATCTGGCTGATGTCATAGCCAAGAATGCAAACAATCCTATTGTTCATATAAGGACAGAAGGACATCCCTATGATGCCCATGTTAATTTTATTATGTTTGGTACTCCTGTCTCAAAAAATATTTTACTTAGAGTGGTTCTTTTTAATATTTAACATTTAAAACTTTCTTAATGCAAATCAACTCAAAATATGAAATATAATCATTCGTCTTTGAACAGGGATTTTTATTAAATTATGAAAAAAAAATATAATTTTTAGTTGTAATTTTTACATTTAAATGGTTGACCTTTTTGATATTTTTGTCAGTGATTAATTCTTTATAAACATTGTAGATATGCTGTAAAAATTGAGAATTTAATACTATTTTTGTTCGAGATAAATGTTTCCAAAGTTTAAAAAAAACAAGAATATGGGTAAATTGACTTCAACATTTTGGTGCAAAATTTTGTACGTACTCACAGAGCATTTCATCACACAGAGCATTTCATTTCATACTCTACTTCATTTGATACCTCATCATTGTTTTCTTTTCTTTTAGCTCCATGATTCTTGTTTCTGTTTAGGAGATTGTGATTTCTTGATTGGATCTTGTGATTCGTGTTTTTGTTTTAGGAGATTTAATTTTTTTTCGCCCACGTTGATTGGCAATGCGTTGGAGGAGAAATTTGGTATTTCTTCAAACAGATATGCGTTTTATTTACACAACAATGCTTTACTTCTATTCTTATTTACTAGAGTTAACTCTAGACAACTACTTATGACAATACAACTACAATATTACAATTACTTTCATTCTTATTCACAGCAACAGGAGCGTTATTTAGAGTAAACAAAGAAAACATTCAAGACGTTAACTGGCGCCATGAACTACAAACAATGTCTGAAAATTGGCTAATACATAAAAAGTAATAATTTTCCCCCTTTTTTATTCCTTTAACGGTTGCGTCCTCCCTTTAAATGCCTTGACTACTGCATAGGTCCACTAAATATTAAAACGTACTGAAAAATGTATAAACTATATACCAAAGTTTATAAGAATGCAAAGAATAAATGGCGCCAATTGTGAAAATTTAATTTTCCCCCGATATTTTTCTTGTCCTTCTCAGAAAAGGCGATGAAGGGTTGATACGTCGAAAATGTGTTTCGAAAACCTTTTCATTTTTTCACTAAGGAAGTTACTAAAGTTTCTTCAAAATGTTATATCAATACTCTTCATTCAACGAAGATCCATTTTGCGATTTCTGCGTAGCGAGCTGTGGCTTCAATATGTACACCACTTAGGAAGCTCTTTTCGCAAAGTTGCGATGCGCGCCCAAGTTTGTTTTCCCTCTGGGAATATCGCATAGATCCTCTCACAGCCGATTCAGTGAATAAATAACTAACATCAAAGCATGAAAGCAGAACCTGATGCTGAGAATATTGTAGTTAGAGACCCGAGAAGTGCTTTTGATAGTAACGTCGATATTTTCAAATCTAAACACTGAAAACATTTTCCTTTAGGAATAATCGGAAAAGGCGCTAAATTATACATGGGCTCTCTTCTACCGCGAATCTTTAGAACTTTAAACTGGATTTTGTGAATGCATATTCTCCTAAACCTAATTATTTTTGTGATAAAATATATCTTTTATTAAAATTTTTTAATGAGACCTACGAGACATCTTAATGTTTACTTCGTCTTAAATGTTTTTTAAGGAAACATTGCAAAGCTATTAAATGGCATCACACAATTGGCTATCATCATGACAAACATGATGAATTTGTAAAGCCTTACCTGTCCAGGTGAAAGTCTTAATCAGAAAGAAATCCCACATGTAAATAAGAAACTATTTATTTTACAAAACTGCTGAATTTGCTTTCAGATCCTAGGAGTTCAGCGCTGGTATTACGGAACGAAATAACGAACGAACGAACGAACGAATGAATAAATAGCAGACGGCAGAAATGGCAACATTGTATTCCCACATATTTCTACCTTTGGGGCTTCCTTTACAGTCAACGCAGCGTTTATTTTACTCGCTGAAATGCAGCGATTCCTGGGACGTTAATTCGGCGCTTTCATTCGTGTCACTTTCTGGAAATCTGTTCATAAATCCGGCGAACTTCATTTCCTTTTCACTTGTGCATGTCAGTTAGGGTTTCTCTATGGAGCGAGAGCACAAGTTGTCGTGGTTGGAAGGTCTTTGATGTGGCGGACCTGCCAATGCGGCGTCTCCCTTGCGGTTTCAAAAGCCGAGGCCGGACTCGTTCAATGCGAAATACTTGCCAGCGGAAATAAATCAAGAGCGATTACACGAAATCAATATGAAATGAAGACCCCCAGCGTAACAGACAGATATATCTAATCCCTGTTATTGCCCGATATTGAAGAAAATATTTCTCCCCGAAGCTCATTACATTTTAATCAGTATTTAATTCAATACCATTAAGAGACAAATTTATGGTTAACAAGTCTTTCCCTACACCATTAATTTTTTAATAATATAAACATGATGTAAGTACTTTTATTAAAATTAGATTTTCTTGAACATATTAATGCAAATTACAAGGGTTATTCGATAAATCATGGAAACTAAAAAAATATACCCTTCAATAAGCTAGCTCAGTCAGTTGGGACAGTTCAAATATGTTTAAAGTTTGCTTTTAAACAAATAATATACAGTTATCTCCTTGAACTCCTCTCACAATTACAAACAAATAATATACACCGTATATTTAAATTAAATATTTCCTGAAAAAGCATCCTACATGAGAGAATATATTTACTGTACATACTTTCAATGACTAAGTTATCTTCTGGTATTTACAATGATACAATATAGTAAGAAATATCTTTTTTAGATTTAGGGCTTTTTCAAATAGTAATTTTCTTCTAAATTTACAAGTTCGATGCAAGCAAGATTACTGTGAATGTTTTCTTTACCAATAGCACATCTCTCCTTAAACTGAATTACTATCTCAAGTGCTTCACGCAACTACAACTTTCCTTTACTGACAAAGTGTTTAACTTAGCCTGGCACCTTGTCATTCTATTTACTCATCAGTGAATGAACAAGTTTTAACATATAACCAACTTCTCATTCCTTGGATTTCATTTCTAAATTAAGAAAGAAATATCGTTTGATTGATTCCTTTCTAATCTGATTACTGCATTACTCGGCTCTAACTTGTGTTCAAATAGTAACGGAATCCTCACTGGATCTTTCCTACGTGAGTTAGACCGTTGAATGACGAGACGTCGGATACATTCAATCAGCAGGGTTTTTGTCGCAGTTCTTGCGTTCGCCCCGTGTCCTCCAAATAGCCTCGCCTTCATTTGCCGGAGCCCAAGTTCCTTGAAGTACACAGTCGGGTAGCTCGCGTATCCAAATATTTCCTTTACTAATTGCTTGATGTACAAAAGGGAAGTGAAATCAACCGTAGTAATGTAATAGAATAGCTAGTTCTATAACCATATCAAGAAACAAAGAACAATCAGGTGTAAATTACGCTTTTATGTTTTATGCACGTGCTCTCTGCTTTCAAATCTCTACGTTGTATTTTATATTACGCATGCTTTCTTTTATATATTTCTTATATCTTCCAATTTACAGTTAAATAAGTTCATTTACCTCTTCTGAATGTCTGCGAAGAGTTTCAGGAGTTCGTCCGGGAGTCGTCCGTATTTGCTGCAAAGTTTCTTCGACTTGCAATGTTACTGCACACGACTTGCCCGTCCGCTTGCTTCGCAGTAAAAGCAGAGCCCTGCAACTCTCTATCGAAACCGGGGACAAAGCTCGAGGGTGCTACTATAGGAGGCGCTAGTGTCACCGGGTGCAGCTACAGGGTAGGTTCGCCAACTTTCCCACATACAAATTGTCTAATTTGTGAGAAATACGAAAAGTGTCTTCTAAATGTACAATTATTCATAATCTCTACTTGTCAGAAATCTCTGAAGAAATCACGAACGTATTCGTTATCTTTTATAACATTATGGGCCTGCTTGCGACCCGCGAACTCACTCAGCAGTCACGCACGTTTAAAGTATTGTTGGCAGCAGTTTCTGTTTTAGTTCCTGTAAAGAAGGTGATGCAGCAGAGCGCGCCACCGCAATGGTTTCCACCACGTTATATGGGAGTCAAAGGGCCCTCAGTAAAAGAACGTTTTCGCTTGGGCCGGAAGTCGTATCCCCTATTTGCGACACTAGGCGCGCGTCTTTCGAAAGTGTGTTTCATTCGGGTGTGTGAAAAGGAATGTGTCACGTTTTTTTCTTGTCAGAAAAAAAGGTGGTCACAGTATCTAGTTGAAAGCACACTTGTGAAGGTTAATAAGCTAAATACTGCGTTTTAAGGTACATTTAAGTGATGGATGTAGAGAGACCTACGTGACAGAAGTGCTCAATAGTATCATTCTGACTTACGACAACGATACATTGACACAAGCTTTGGGGGAACGAGTTTTGCTTTATTATAGTAGTAATGCGGAGTAAAGGCCTTCGAATCATAACTATTGGTCTGCTGCAAAGTGGACAGGAAGGCAAATCACACACAATCGACGATTTTCAACTCCGTTGCTAAGAACGTGTGTAAATCTTGAGGAACTATTTTGAAAAATATTTTACGTGAATAATGTATGAAATGGTGTTCTTATGCAGTTAATTGTTCGCTTAATTTTCGAAAACCTGCCACCACAAAGCAAGAACTTCCTGTTTGTGCTTATTCATTTTGCAGTATTGTTATATCGATGTAACGCAATCAGAAGAACAAAAAGCCACCCTAAAGGGCTTGCGCCGTTAAGTATTTAACAGTCTGTCGTCACTCAAGGACAATCGAAACTTACGAGTTGAAGCTAAATGTGGGGTACGGATACTCTTATTTCAAGAAATAGTATCTCCTATTTATATGATTTTCTGTTTGAAGAAGGTGACGTATCAAAAAGTATTGAACGATACATGCGCAATAGAAAAAATACAGACTAGGTCGGTTATTTCCTATTTATCGGCTTTTTGTCTTAAAACGATGACACATTGACACATAAGTATAATTAAAAGCGTTAGAATTTTAATAGTTATAGTTATTAAACAATAACGCTTTTAAGTATGCTTTTGTTTTGTCAAAGGAATTTCTCTAGCTTTAAAACTATCTTACGATCAATAAAAAGGCATTTAATTAAGAAACTCAAAATTCATTAGGTAGACAACTGAAGCTTTCCGAGAACAAAAGAATCAAGTCACATTGGCAAACTTGTGGAAAAAATATGCGTACATTTTTACGCAACATTTAATTTCACGAAAACGTTTACTGTGTTTGGATGTTTATAAGCATTTATTAAAACATTAGGACATGTATCTTTAAAGTTCATAAAAGAACTTCGTAGAGATTTTAAATTAAAAATATGTTCAAAATAGCCACAAGTAGATTTTATTTGCTTGTGCTCAGAACGCCTCAATTCCGACAACATATTTTATTACGATATCTTCGCATAAAGTATTTTATTTATTTTTCCTATTCTCACCGACACGATTGCAATTTTGATTTTTTACTTTAACATTTTACTCGTTTTTTAGTTCGTATATCTTTGAAGAGTTAAAGAACATAACGTAAAACGTAACAAAAATGCATACGTTCGAAAGATGATTCGATGAATTATTTGGTACTTTGCCTTCTTTGGTTTTGAAAAGCTCCCTCTGGCGCCTACTAAAACCTCTCCAGGAAGGTACCAGTGAAAAGACGGGCTTCTGTGAAAATGTTGCCAGCCAGAGGCAACTTTTCCTCTTCTGACGGTCATAAATATGAACACCAAGGTGCGTCGTGATATATTTACTGCAAATTGCACTCATAATTCACAAGAGTACCGACATTATTTAGAAAAGTTTTTCTATAAACAATACAGGTAACATTGTGTTGTGTTTGTTTAGGGTTAGAAGAGGTTTGTTAGGATGGGGATGTAAAATGTATGTTATTATTTTGGAAAATATTTTAACTGCGCTAATTACATTCAACGTAAGCCATCTCTCAAACCAAATGAAATTTTTTCTATTCGTTCTTATTTGACGAGAAACTGTCATAAAAACTTAATTTCGTCGTCAATTTCTATAAAATCTCAAAAACGATGTTCCACTTCTACATCTTTTGAATAGACGAAAATAATAAGCTCAACGAACATTACTTCAAAGGGGCTAAAAGAAACCTAATGTGTTTTTATTTGGTGGAAATTTTCATAATCATGTATATTTTGCAACTTTCTTGTAAAAAGCAGGCACTCTGCAGAACAATGAGCAGACAAAATACCAAAGAATATCGTAGGTAAATCACGAATATCATCCTAGTCACAAACTCCCCTGCCTGATACCCAAATATGTATTAATATGTAGCACAAAAGATTCTTCACAGCTGTAGCCAAAATGCGAAATGGCAGAGACCTCTTTAATTATCGCTGACACAGGAAGCACTACTCTACTCTTACAAGCTTACTCACATGGTTTATAAGCTATGAATGGGCAGTTTAGAACTATTTTGCTCGGTGATATGTTTGCTGAAGAGTACGACTGTGCTATTGTTGTAAAAATACCAATTACTTCTAAAAGCTGTAAAGGTCCATTCATTTGCTCAATTTTGTTATGTACAAAATTGGCTAATATTGACATTTTAAATATTCATTGTTTTGTGTTGATGGAAAGTTTCTTTGAACACGAATTACTTCAAACTGCCAAAATGGTGGTGTTTTCGTAGCAGTGGACGTCCCAAAAGGTGAGTTTTTAAATTGTTTTGATCGTTCAATCGCGAGTAGTATCACAGATATTCAATGGGCAGATGGATAATGCGATTGACAGAAAGCTCATATAAACTTCCTTTAAAAACGGGTCGGAGTTTCACTGGCTGGGATTGGCCTGAAATCCCGTTTTCTATACGTTCTACTCTCTCGCTCGTACTCTCGCACTCTCTCGCTCGCACTCTCTCTCTCGCTCGCACTCTCTCTCTCGCTCGCACTCTCTCTCTCGCTCGCACTCTCTCTCGCTCGCACTCTGTCTGTATATGGAATTGCAATGCAGGAAGTTTGTGATTGCTCTCTTTGTCGCTTGCTCTTTTCTTCTGTCACACACTCGCCATTTATCTATGAATTTCCCCTGTCACTCCACCTCCATTTGCCCCCCTCTCACTCTATCACTCACACTCTCTCCTTGCCTCTCCTTGTCTCTCACAATTTTCGTTTCCCCATTTTAGAAATTGTTTTTCTCTCTGATCCGGATGTCCCAGGATTTGAATCTCGACGATGGTGGGATTTTCCACTCTAGCTTCATTACTAGGACGAATAGAGTCGCTGTCTGGAGACTTCTGGCGGCCGGCTGCTTTGATCGGTAGTTTTCCGTGGTGTCAACACCAGGCGAATGCCAGAGCGGTACCCTAACAAACGGATCACGTACCGCGCGCGATCATTCCTTCCTCTTCCTTGTCCTATCATCGCTCCTTACATACATTTACACTTGCATGCATTACACTTACCACACATGCCGGGATTCCATTCGGGAGCTAAGAGCTTTTGCGGCTGCAACGGTGCCCCGTTCTAACCCCGCTGTAAATCTGCGACGGATCTCACCATCTAGCGAGGAAGAACTCAGCCACCTGACCGTAAAACATGTACTACTCTAACGGGAATAATGAACATATATTCGAGTGCCCAGAAACATACAAAAACGTATATTTATTTTTTCTTATCACAGTAGAATTTCGCTAAACCGAACCCTGCGAATCCGGAATTTCGGATAATCTGAACAAAATTCGGGATGGAGGAAAAGAAAGAAAATAAATAAAATTCATATTTGTAGCGTAAAAAAAGTTTTATAATTACTGTAGAACTTATCAACTAATTATTGAAGCACAAGTCGAAATGAAACTTTTATTGCACTGGTAACTACGGTGTATGTCAATCTTGATGTACCAGTAATTTTGACTTGGTGGAACTTGCCAAATCGGTTACCTTCTTTTGCTGTAAGAAACTGAATCCGCTTGATAATGCGATTGCTACGCAACGTTGCCATTTTCTCAGATCGCACGCTACGTTTCATTGCCTGGTAATGCTGTAGATTTATTTGTGTAATGTACGGTACATTTCTTTCGGATAATCCGAACAGACCACACTTATTAGTTCGGAATACCGGAGTTCTACTGTGCCTATATGTTCCCGTTCCATTTTACGTCTGCTCACGGCTTTGCAGCGGGTGGGACTGGCCCCTACCTCCGCCTCCGCTATCCGTGGCGGAGTGGTGGAGGGGGGGAGGGGAGGGGAGGTTCTCATTGGCGTCCGCTTCTTTCGCCGCGTCCTCGCCCATTGGCGTCGTGCATTATTCAGGCGCGTTTGGGCGCCCCGTTGGCCGCCGCGCCGAGATTACACCGTTGCGTTGCCACCACTGCGAATACGCCGGCAGGGACGCCAACTCTGGCAAGATTAATTGGAAAAGTAATTGATTCGACTTCAAAAGGCATTAAATTGTTCAAATAATTTTGCCTAAAACGTAATTGGATGCTTTTGTGTTATTGTATACGCGTTCAGTTCTTGATGTATTATATATATACATATATATATATATACATATACATATACATATACATATATACATATACATACATATATATATATATGTATATATATATGTATATATATATGTATATATATATGTATATATATATATATGTATGTATATATATATATATATATATATTAAATCGAATAAACATTACAATATAAGGGCTGAGAAATGTGTCGTAATTATTTAATGTGTTAACAATATGGCTAGCGAAACTCCAACCGTGAACCAGAAGAGGTGACTCAAGGCATCAACTGATATCACTGCAGTGCTTCTAATCGGGAGCTCCCAGGTTCGAGTCCTGACTGTGGCATGGTTTTCGATACTTTTTCACTTAGGTCGAATTCAGTCACTTTTTCTGGAGAAGACGCGGCTGGCTGCTTTGATCGGTAGTCTTTCGAGGTTTCTCCGATTAACACTAGGCGAATGCCGGAACAGTACCCTAGCAAAGGGGCCACGGACCTCGCGCAATCTTTCCTTCCTCTTCTTCGACCTATCCTCAACCCTTATACATACTCACACTTACGTGCTCTACACTTTCACACTTGTCGACAGACCGGTCGGGAGCCTAGAGCTTGACCCGGTTAAAGCGGACACTTGGTTGGGGAATACTCCGCTAGCCGACAGCAGGTCGGCGCGGGATCTCATCGTCCAACAGGGGAAGATCGTCACCATCTTCCGATAAAATGTATGCACCACACTGATGGATTAATGAACTTAGCAGTTGACGCGCCTTTTATATACATCGAACTCACCTTTTTCCACCAGCTGACAATACGCGTTTTATTTAGTTGCTCCTCTTTCCGACCGACAACTATTAGCCCTTTAGGAATTCACATTGTTCACGAATTAAAATTTAGTTTTTACTTGACAATCCTACTCTCAACTCAAAATTTTTAAAACTTACTTACACCTCTTGTGCTCTGGTCCCATTAATTACATATATGACCTATATATTACTATTGCAGTATAATGGAAGGTAGCGGAATACGGTAGTGTCAGACAAAAAAGCGTTACTCTATCAAGCTAGCTACAAAGTACCGGCATTTCCTTGAACATTCTTTAGAATAATGTTAAATTGAAATTATATTGTTAAATCGAAAATATTTAAATATAGGTAATAAATAAAATTGTTGTCA
Source organism: Gryllus bimaculatus (assembly GCA_017312745.1). Classification (NCBI taxonomy): domain Eukaryota; kingdom Metazoa; phylum Arthropoda; class Insecta; order Orthoptera; family Gryllidae; genus Gryllus; species Gryllus bimaculatus. The sequence continues at coordinate 694,690 of BOPP01000212.1, forward strand.
AGATACTTACGATACGTACCAGGTAAACACAGAGTGATAAAATGCATGAATGTGCGCATCAAGACTGAGAGGCTTTGTAAAAGTAATCAATTCGTGTAAGTCCGGTGCTTGGTAAAAAGTATTTATTACAAATTTCGTACACTAAATGACAATTTTAAGGAGGTTTTTTCGAGACTACTCAAATAGCTGAAATAAGTTTGCCAAAAGGAGAAGTCTATAGAGGGGATGCTTCTATTGGCAATTCTAGTGGTTTTCTTCTATCAATTTTATTCGGATGTCGTCGCAATACCTTAAATAACAGTGGTGATATCGTTCGTTATTCCTCCTATCTTTTCCTTTCAGCATCTCTGTCCCTGGAGTAAAGCAATAACACCTCATAGTTTGGAAACACTTGGCAGTACTTAAGAGTTCTCGCAAGAGATTAATCTCGATGTCATATTGGAAAGCCACGACTCTGTGCTCTAACAACTGTTCATCTTGTACCCGAAGTGAGTTGTACGTCATCGGAGAAACAGGTTAAGAAACAAAAGAGAGAGAAAGAATGAAATAGAAAGAAAGAGAGAAAAAGGAAGGGAGAAATAATGAAGAAATGAAAACTACAAATAAAGGTATTTTACAAGTTTTTAAATAGACGGGAAAGTGGAGAGAAATACTCAGAATGTGAGACACATAAAGCAACATACGAAGATGGATAGACGGAGAGGAAAAGAGACAGAGAGCGATAGAGGGAGAGACAAAAAGAGACAGAGACAGAAATCTACCAGAGACAACAGAAAGAGAAAGAAATATAGCAGAGAAAGGCAATGAGAGACAATGAAATCCATGAAGACCGACTTAGAGAAAGTCAGAGAAAGAAACAGGCAGAGCGTGACTAAGTCATGAAACAGCCAGGAGACGGAGAGCCGTAGAGTGAGGCAGTGGGCGCCGGCGCTTATCGCGTGCACAGCAGGATGGTTCCGCCGCCTGCCGCTGGGGGCGTGATGGCTTGAGCGGCGCGCTATTGCGAGAGTTACTTCGCCACTCCCCCACTCCCCGGCAGGGCTATCCAAAGCATCGCCCTCGCGCTGGACAGGCTGCGGGGGAATCAAGTCGTCTGTTGGGCCTCGAACCCAGGGCCTCCTATTGGCTTAGGTGGCTCAATTGATGTCACTGCAGGGCCTCTGACTGGGAAGTCTTGGGGTTCGCGTCCTTTCGGTGGCAGATTTTCGACACTAGCCTGTCAACTAGGTCGAATTCAACTGCTGACTTGGGGAGACTCTTAGCGGCCGGCTGCTCTGATCGGTAGTTTTCCGTGCTTTCTCCGATCAACAGCAAGCGAATGCCGGAGCAGTACCCTAACAAACGGGCCACGGACCACGCGCAATCTTTCCTTCCTCTTCTTTGTCTCATTGTCGCACGTTATATACACATACATGTCCTACAAGCTACACATGACGGGAGACTAGTTCGGAGATTAGAGCTTGCTCCGGCTGGAGTTGTGTTCCGTTGTGGGAATAGCTGGAAAGAGGATACTCTAAACCGATGTGTAGGTAGGCACCGGACATTAACTTTCATCGGGTGAGTGACACTGCCACGGGATGGGAACACGCAGTACACTTACGAAACGAATGACCGTAGCATTTTACGCGTCCCGAAGAACTTAATAATTCAAATATAGAACCTCCTGTGCCAAGAAACCTTACTCACGGTCTGGCCGCATCATATGTTAACTCACCCGCAGTTTACGTTTCTTTATGGGTCTAAACGTATTTTTGTTTTATCCAGAAGGTAATGGATTCTGAAGGTTCTTAATGGTTACTATTAAGTTATTAAAGTACGCGTTTATCACCTTCGGTTGATATAATTTTATTTCACTACTACCGTAGGCACTCTGAGCGGCAGCGCTGAAAAATATTAAGCCTGAGTAACCTAATATTAATTGATTTAGTATCTTAATTTTAAAACGGAAGTAAAACAAGAAAAAAGTTACCTCTGATCATGGTACTTAATCTCTCTCGGTACTTCTCGTATCTGAGGTAATATCTCTAATTTCTTTATAGCCCTTTATGATAAATAGCGATTTTAGAGTCTGTAACGTTATCGCTTATGAGTCACTCAGGGAAATATTTGTAACTACATTTTTTGATAAATCCTACTCCGAATGAAATTTTAGTAGATAGACTTTAAAAAGGGAAAGAGAAATTAAATAAAATAAGTTTACGTTCAGTTTACAGGCTATTCTTTCATTTGGAGCGATTTATATATTTTTTTAAAAAAGTAATGCATTATTAACTCAATTATCCTCGCAGTAGGAAATTTGGGTTTGTTAGACCCAGCGACATCTTTGAAGCCGTCTGTCAAGTGAACGAAATTATTAAACTTATTCATCAGCTACCTTCAAATTGAATTTTCCTAAACAGATACTTCCATTATATTTTTTATGTTATGCAGACATATTTTGTTAATATTGACGTCAATAACTTAATGCTACACTTTCTATTCTTTGTTTGAACTTCAACTTTCAATTATGATTTTTGTCCACTAGTCTGAGAATTTTAAAAATTAGGAATATAATTTGTGCTTTATATTGGATCGATGATTTATTTGATCTTTTACTTCATAATAAAATATTTGTGTAATTAATTATTGCGTTAAATAGGATCTAAAAACTAGCCGGTCTACTAGACTCAACGTTCCCACTGACGTGTGGACTTTTCACGTTACCGCTGCCGGGTTATTGAAAAGTTCAACTAGTTGTGTTAAAATATAAGATACTGAAAATAATAAAATTTTAGAACAAATATTTCAATTCTATATAGAATCTATAATTAAATATTATAATATTAATTGTTTATTTCTCAACTGTGTTGTCACCTAAAATACTGATTTTCAAAATGTATTCAACACGTTCCTTTGGTTGGTCGTGTAACCACATATCCCGCCCAGCTAACTTTGACGTTTATTCGCGCGAGAATGTTTAATGGGAGCGCGATTCAGAGAAGTGTGGATACCCCTGTTACCAAGCTCTGAAAGCACTCCACTCACCAAGATAAATGAGAAACATTTTCTATGCGTTCATTTCTAGTAGAGAACAATGCAGGAATTTTACTGTAGGTCAACACTTGGTGACATGATCTAGAGTAGAAACCTATTTATACCCTGAGCAAATTATTTGAGTTGAACAAAATCAATGCTACATTGTACCATTTCTTATTACCAATAAATAATTCTTACATTATTCGTCACAAGCGCGCACACACGTAGAAATTACTGTTTTGATTAAAATTTATCGGAACATTGTTTTCAATATCCTAAATATTATCGAACTCCAAAGCACTACTATTAAATTACTCCAGTCTAGACTCAGCACAAGTGTTTCAATATCTTAATTTCTAGCACAGGAAACATTGACGAAACACTTGGGAAGGTTTGATATATTATAATACTTCTTTTATTACGAACACATTAGATTTTCTTCTCAGTTGATAATGCAACACTAGCTGATGATATGTTACCTATTCGAATGATCATCAGGTCAAGATTGTTTGCGTCAGGACACGGCATAAATCGTTCATCAATCGCGGTATAATAATGAAGCAAAGGGACCACAGAAATGTATGTTCCTCTCTCCGAAAAGAACACGCTTACGAATTTTATTTCCTTTTGAAATACTCGCCCTGTATTTTGTCTTAATGTGCTGACTTACACCGGTAGGCCGACGTGTTAGATTCGGTGTTATTTTAATGTTAAATGAGAGTTTAGGAGAACGGCAATCAACTGGCACATGGAGAGATTTTTGAGTTTGAAAGTACTAGAAAATGTTACCCTACGATAGAGAATGATACGAATGATAAATATATCCTACGAAGATTATATATATTTTATAGAAAAGATACCCTACGATAGAGAAAGACACCCAACGATAGTACTAGAAAGAGATACTGTACGATAGAAAGTACACCTCGTAACACGCATCTAAAATGCCCAACGCGTATAGGCTTCCCTGCCGCTTCCTTGCAGCTGCGGTGGCTGAAAGGTCTGACACAAGAGGGCGATCAATCATAAGAATAACACAAGTGCAAAATCCGGCAGGTTGCGCAACGTATAGCTAATGTGCGGCGAGGCAAAGGCCGAGGGTTAACTCACCGGAGAGAGACAGAGCAGAGTCAGAGGGTGAGAGAGAAGTAGGTGAAGGGGGGAGAGAGGGGGGAGGGGAAGAGAGGGAAATTAAGAGAGAGAGACGAGGGGGATGCGGAGGGAGAGGAAGGGAGAGGATGGAGAGGATGGGAGAGATGGGAGAGGATGGGAGAGGATGGGAGAGGATGGAGAGGATGGGAGAGGAGGGAGAGGAGAGGCAGGGAGGGAGAGGGAGGGAGAGGGAGGGAGAGGAGAGGGAGAGAGAGGGAGAGAGAGGGAGAGAGAGGGAGGGAAGAGGGAGGGAGGAGGGAGAGGGAGGAGAGGAGGGAGAGGGAGGGAGAGGGAGGGAGAGGGGGAGAGGGGGGAGAGGGAGGAGAGGGAGGGAGGAGGAGAGGGAGGAGAGGGAGGGAGAGGGAGGAGAGGGAGGGAGAGGAGGGGAGAGGAGGGAGAGGGAGGGAGAGGGAGGGCGAGGGAGGGCGAGGGAGGGCGAAGGAGGCGAGGGAGGCGAGGGAGGGACAGGGAGGGAGAGGGAGGGAGAGGGAGGGCGAGGGAGGGCGAGGGAGGGCGAGGGAGGGGAGGAGGGGAGGAGGGCGAGGGAGGGCGAGGGAGGGCGAGGGAGGGACAGGGAGAGAGAGGGAGGGAGAGGGAGGGGAGGGAGGGAGGAGGGAGAGGAGGGAGAGGAGGAAAGGAAGGGAGAGGGAGGAAAGGAAGGGAGAGGAGATGGGAGAGAGAAGAGAGGAAGTGAGGGTGGCTCTAAAGCCCTGGAACACCTTTCCACCACGACGCGCAGTGGAGGCTCATCCGGTGCCAACAGGTGCGGCCTCCCCTCCCCTCCCTTCCTCTTCCTCCCCTCCACCCCGCTCCTCTCGTCCCCTCCCCTCCGACGCTCCTATCGACCGGCGCCTGTTGCGCCGCACCGCGACTTCCGAACCCCCTCTGCACCCTCTCCCCCCCTCGCGCCATCCCCTGGCCTTCGCCGCTCGCCTCGCCTTGCTCACGTCGACTCAACCGCTACAATCCATACGTCGCCTACACACACACACACGGTCTTCGCATCGTCGCCTGCACGACCACTGGCTTCCCTCCATGGACTATCTCCACTGCCTCCACCTCCATTGGTCAAATCTTGTCCCTGCAGTGCCTCTGAACGGAAGGTTCAAGGTGTTCAAGGTGGCAGCATTTGCGACACTAGCTGTATAGCTGGGTTTAGATCAGACGCTGTCGCTAGCGGCCGGCAGCTTTGATCGGTAGCTTTCGGGGTGGTTTCCCTAATCAATACCAGGCGAATGCCAGAGCAGTATCCAAACAAAAGGGCAACGGAGCGCGGCGATCTTTTCTTCCTTTTCCTAGACCTACTCTCCCCTCTACCCCTCACTCACACACTTACACTAACAGGCACTACACCACCACACATGCCGGGAGGCAGGTCGGGAGCTTAGAGTTTGTCCCGGCTGAGGCGGTGCCCCGCTTGTTGAGGAAAAACCCCAATAGCCTTCCGTAGGTCCGTTCATCAATCAGCAGGAGTAGAACACCGCCACCTCCAGAAGAAAAAAATGCAATACTCTTAAGGGACTACAGATCTTGGCACCCGAAATAACAAACAGTCAATTATGTTCTCGCCTTCACGTCCATCTTTATTTCCTCTCATCTACCTCCACTTCCTCCACATACACTGCTTCCACCCGTACCTACATCTGCTTAATCCGCATTCTGCACCTCAACGTCTCCATGTCTGTCTCCACCTTTGTTTCTTTCACCTCCACCTCCACATCCTCCACCTGGACTTCTACAGCTTCATCGCTGTGACCACCACATTCACCACCCCTTCCACTCTGATAGCCTCCGTCAGCAAAGCCTCTCCTTTATGTAAAATACATAGAACTGCATTATTCCCAAATGACACGTGCTTATTTCTGATGAGAGAGAAAGCCCTCTGCGGGGGTCTTTCCAATGCGTTCTGCGCACACAGCTGCGATGCCTATTCAGCGTTTCCGTTGAAGCGAACACCGTCGGAAAGGACATTTTGCGTTTTTAGAGCCAATTTCATATTTCGCGCAAGGTACGTGCGGAGGAATATAAAGAGCTGGTAATTTTCGATTAATGAGGTGGACGCCATTTTAACGACGTAGTAAAGGGCCCCTGCAGCCTTTCCATCTGCAGGGAATTCGCCGTTCGCTGCAAAATCGCCGGTCGCCACTGACCCCCTCCCACACCCCCACACACCATCTTGCCCCTCTTGAGACCGACGGAGCTGGGTCGAATTCAATCACAAGCTGGGCACAATTCTTGCAACTGGCTGCTCTGATTTGTAGGATCCCATTTCTTCCCGATGGAAACCAGATGATAGAGTGATAAGTAATTTAACAAACGGGCCACGGACCGCGCGCGATCTTTCCTTCCTCATTCTTTCCCCTTCCTCCCCTCTTACACACTCGCACACACTTGCATGCACGTATGGCGGGTGCTTAGAAACATTCCTTGTGGCAGTGCCCCTGCAGTTGGGAGATACCTGGAGAGAGAAAGCCCTAGCGAACTCACGTACAAATCGGCGTACACGGCTTCACCGTACGCCTAGGTAGCATTACATCTTATAAAGCAGAAATCAGCCGCTCCACTTACCTAGAACTCGAGCGGCTCCCCACTGCTCTTGAAATAAGAAACCTTGTTATTTTACTGCGGTGGAAATGTAGTTTGGATTCCAGAGGAAATAAATATAACGCAAAGCTGTGTGGTAGTAATAAATTTGAACCCAGAATTTTACTTTTCTCATCAATCATAAAACATTAAATAAATAAAATCTTCAATAATAGTGAATGTTAATAACAAATTGAGAGAAAGGTATTTTAAAACTTATAAATAAGAAACATTAATTGAATACAGAATTTTTAGAATATCTGACTCCGAAATATTCTTAAAGCACCGTGGATTATTTTCAACAAATAAATTCATTTTGAAGGTAGGTTTTCTATTCAAAACTTCTATCCCAAAATTAATAATATTCCATCTACACCAGCATTCATATTCAATTATGTGAACAAAATTAACATCGAAATCGACTCAAATGCGAATTACCAAGATAATTCATTCATCCTCCCTTGTCTTCTCTCTTTACAACATTTCTAACTACTTTCGTCTTCTACTTACATTACTAATATTACATGTTTGATGAACTTGCCTTATATAGCTACATAGATATTGATAAATATATAAAACAATAATGTTCATCATGTGCTGCTAAGAACCTAACTTTCCAAAAGTATTGTAAAGTTTCAATTAGAAAACCATACAAGTAGTAAACAATTTAAACAAGTACAGTTGGAACAATCCAAACATTGCAGAACACAGTCTAGTTTATATAACGTGTTTCTGTTACATAAAATTTCGTTATAATGTCAACAGCTCAACTTGAATTTTATTTTAAACGTAGTAATGCATTGTAATAGTACTATTCTTGTTTATTCTTTCATCCACGTCAAGAATTACTGTGAACCCAAAAGTGGATGCAGAGGATTAATGTCTGCATAGTTTGCAATCTTCCTTTTTGACAATAACAAATAATTTTTATTCGTTTGATTTTAGGTATTATAAATAATTATTAGGAAATAGTAACAATATCGAAATGTCTGTCTCACAAAAAATAACACTAGCAATAGAATGTACGGAAATCGGAAAGAAAATTACAGAATCCGGAGACTCTTGGTTCGATCCCCACTCAATACTGCAATGAAAGGCTCCCCATCTATCATGCCCGTCCCGTTAAATCAATTCCTGAACTGCAGAAGTTGGTCCTCCTGTATCGGAGCTGCTCGGCAAATTACTATTCCTTACACCGCGATTGGATCCTGCCGTCTCGGCAAGTTTCGAAAAGCTGTCCGCTCACAGGACGATATTGGCACGGGAAAATGCCGAGGAGAAAAGTCTCCCCGGGGTAATCTGCTACCTACTACGTCATGATCTCTCACGGCGGATGTGGAGAATTTTGACTCAAAGAGCAGGAGCTGTTTCATCGACGACACTCTCCCGTGCAAACGCGAAAAAGTTGAAGAAAGTACTAGAAGCTCAGTGGCAACGAAGTAAAATTGAAATGAGATTGTAGACCCGATAATCTACTAGGGCGTTCGTTAAATCACACACTCCTGAAGATCCAACGCAGCATCATTATCTCGTATTGATTTGCTAATGGTTTCGGAAGGTTTGAAAACGCACGTTGTTATTATGGAATGAAAAATCGTTAGGGTTTTGCGTTCGTTGATTTGAAAGCTGGAGCGAATACGTCACATACGCAACAGCGTTCCGAGAAATCCGAAAAGCAAGCGCTCTGGTGGAAATCCCGTTATACCCGGCTTCTCTGCCTTTACGACACATAACCAATGCGGGCGTCACCGCCTGCGCACCGCCCCTCCCACGCCCATCCACGCTTCAACTCGCAACGACCTCAGCTGCCGCTCTCCAAGATCCCCTGTTCCTTTCACCACTCACACCCTTTCCGCTCACGTCTTTTGCATTCCCGCCCTTTCAGCTCACGCCCTTTCAGCTCACGCCC
>BOPP01000212.1:703373-739845 GCA_017312745.1 Gryllus bimaculatus
ATGCACAAGGTTCCCCCCCCTTCGTCCCACAATTAAAAATAAGCTATTTTAAGTTTTTTCACTCCTCGCTTCATCGGTCCATTGTCAACCGACGTTTTCCAGGGTCCATCGCACTCCCTCAAATCGTTATTCTTTCGCCGCTCGTAATTAAGTGCGAACTTGCTCTTGTATTTTCTGTTATCTGAATTACGATACATTCTCTTCTGATTTTCCATTCTGATTTGGTGACAGTTTTCAGGCCTGCTCCGTTTTCGTGGTCAATCTGCTTTGTGATGAACATGCTTTATCATCGCCATCTAATCTTTTATGCATCTGATTTTCATGTAGACATGGAATGTTGTTGTTTTAATCTGTGTTCAGCATTTGATTGTCAATATCTACTTTACGCTCATGCTTATCGTCCGTAGTAAATTTGTTCGTTTTCCCATCTATATTGACCTTCATGCATGTTGTGAGGAACTTCCCCACTCCGGTTCTCATTATGCCCACCCGGTTATCCGTATCATCATCGCTTGTGGGTCTGTTCTCATTCCTTGTCTGTATCATTATCGTACATACTCGCCTTTATCATGTCCCTGAATTCTTAGTCTCCATCGAGTGGCATTTTCACTGTAGTTGTCCTTAAAACTTCAAACGTTGGCCTTGTCGTCAATGTGTTGTCTATTCTATTGGCATCGTCTTTTGTCGTTTTCCAAGGGATTTTAATTGCAGTTCTCGCTCGTTTTCATATTTATTTCAGTTATGCGTCGTCATCCTGGACGTCATAGGTATACGCATAATGTGTATTAATCAATTATCTTACGAGTAAAAATTTCAATTTCGTGCTCACATTCAAACCGTTGTGAGCGACCTCTCTAACTCGGTTGTTTCATTCTATCTCTTAACATCGTCGTCTTTATCATCGTCTTTTTTATTTCGTGTCTCGGTCATTGGTCAACTTCATGCAAATGTGGTCGAGAACCCTCTATATATCATCGGTCTCATTATCCTCTTAATGCATCGTGGCGTAGTATCATCGTCTTTATTTGTCGTTCATCATTCTATCTTTTATAAGAAGTTGTAAGTGCGAACTACATAATATGTCTATTCAGCATTGTTAATAATCAGTCGTGGGTTAGTCATCGTCCTTCATTTCGTCCGCTACACGTTCTGTCTTTATAAGAACGTCTTTCCAAAGTCCATATACTATCGTCCTCATTCAGTTGTTTAGCTCATTGTCGTGCGTAGTAGTCGTCTTTACGCATCCGTCCTTTATTATGTGTCTTTATTGTTTTTCGTCTTGTACGAACGTTTGTGGGCCATATCCATGTCTATCGTCTCATTTCTGTTCACTTTAACATCGTCGTTTTCTACTATCGTCTTTACATCGTCTTTAATTTGTGTTTCCATCGTTCTCGTACTTTATACGAACGCCATTGTGGCCCAAACTCAATGTAGTATGTCCTCATTCTGTTCAGTTAACCATCGTCGTCTTTACATCAGTCTTTGTTTGCGTCGTCTCCATCGTAGAAAGTTGTCGTGCCCGAATGCATGTGCTATCGTCTCATTCAGGGCCTGTTTATCATCGTCGTGCGCAGCCACTTGTCGTCCTGATTCGCGCCGTTGTGCCGTGCGGTGCGGCCTGTGTGTGGAGCGGGCGGCGGGGCGGGGCCGTTCGCCGTCATCGTGGGCGTCGCGCGCGCGATCGCGTCCGGGCACTCAAAGGGCGCGCGCCGGCGCGGGGCGGGCGGGCGGGGCGGGAGGGGCGGGGGTGCGGCGGTCGATGCACGAGCGCCAGCGCGGGCGGGTGGGGGCGGGGGACGGGGGCGGCGGCACCTGTTGCGCAGACATCGACGCCAGGCAGTGGGCGCGGCGCGCCTAAAATAGACCAGCGCCGGGGCGGCGGCGGCGGAGGGCGGGACGGCGTGGGAGGAGGAGGCGGGGGTTTGCGAGAGGGCGAAGGCTTCTGTCGGGTCGGAGTAAACAGGGCAAACAGAAACTGACAGTCGTGGTCTGTTTGGAACCGCGGCGAGTTGCGTGGCGAGGAACAGGGGAAGCGGGGAGTGGTAGCGGCTCAGGAGGCTCACGGGGTGGTGGGGGGGCGGATTGCGTAGAGGGGAGGGTGCTGAGAGGATGTGTGAACGGAGCGTGGGACGGCAAGTAAACTGCAAACCATTGGTCTGTCAGGGCAGACGGTGGTGAGTGGCGAGAGGTAGGAGGTGGAGATGGTGAGACTGATTGTGTGGAAGATGAGGGGCAGAGTGGTGGTGAAGGATTGTGCGGTCAGCAAAGTAAAACGTTGCGCCGTGTGTCTTGCGGGATACGGGTCCGTGGGGGGACAGGCGGGTTGGCGTTCTGGACGCGGTTGTGAGTGGTCAGGGAAGGATCTGCAGGACTGCGACAGGGAGGCAAGATGAAGGGGGTGAGAATCTTCCAGGAAGCCGCGGAGGCAGGGTGGTGGTGGTTGGAGTAAGAGTTTTCAGCCGTGGGTGACGAGGTGCTGCGACTGGCGGTGCGGTGGTAGTAGTGGTGGAAGAGATGGTAAGCGGATGAAGGATTCGTCGGAATTGCTGGACGGAGGTGAGACGGCTACGGGTTGTGTGGTAGAAGAAGTAATTGTTGAAACGTGGGAGATGGTGAACAGGGGTTACGGTCAAGTCAGGAGACACGGTGTCGGGATAAGTGGCAGGGCCGTGAGCGTATTGAAGGGCCTGGTGTTGGAAGGGGAATCCTTCAGGAGCGTGTTGCAACGGAGGTGGGCGGGGGGAAGGGTGTGTGGGAAGGCGTTCAAATGACGAAAGGAAGGAATGTAGGTGGAGCGGGGGAGAGGGTAGCCGAGTCTCTTGGACGGGTTAGGCTATTTCGCAATGGAACGCAGGTCGTGACGTGACGCAGGGTGATTCGTGGTGAGATTTTCCTTGTTAACACACTGCTTAAGCGCTGGCTCGTTAAAGTCATAGCAGCGGTTTTCAGAACTCAACCATGAGTCGCAATACGTTAGGTCAAGACTGCGGCCCTCTTTTTGCGATGAGCTTAAGAGCGGGAGCCTAAGTGAGTGAGCTTAAAGTGCGGCGATCCTTAATGTGGGAGGCGTGCGGTGGTGATATGTCAGGAAGGGGTGTTTGATCCTGTCGGGGGATGGCGGCGTGATGGAGGCAAATAGGGAGTCTGCGGCGGCCTTTGAAGTGAAGAGGGTGAAGGGGCGGGAAAAGTGGTCTCACAATGTTTTGACGACATACTTTCGGATCAACATATCAAGTGGATTGGAACAGGATGTGTCGATTGCTTTTTTTATTATAACTGTGGTATGTGTCGAGGGTGGTCTGATATGTACGTGAACGTGCGTTGCAGTTTTAGACTGAAACTGCTAGGGTCTCCGGGATCAGTCGCTACAGAAGCAAGCAGTTGTTTCCTGGAGATAGTATATAGGTGGCGTGTGGCGAACTAATGGGTTTTCCTGTTTTCTTTTCGGGTAATGCGGACAGCAATCCACTGCAGCGGAATATTAAAAATTCTTCTCCATTTTTCTATTTCTCCAACGTGAGGTGCCGGGAGGCGGTTAGCCAGCTATTGTTATTAATCCGTTGTATTTCACTAAAAACGATGTTTTTAATTTTTGCAATTGATGTGATGGAAACCTTACTGTATGGAATTACTAGTGATGGAAATATACAAGCACTTCAGGTATCAAAAAAGTAAAAAAAAATGTAACAAATAAAGATATTGTTTACAGTTTTATTGTTACTATTTTGCTCGGCAAAACTAGCGTATATGATACGTGGCTTTAGCATTAATGATTTACAACGAAAATTAATTTAAATCTGGAATTCCATTTTGTGAATCTGATTTGAATGTTTTTTTTATTTAGTGACCGATATTAGACGTGATGTTTTAAATTTCAACGAGTATTTGTGTTAATTTTGAAAGTTAATTCGCGACTATTTATACCTGGTCACATTATATTACACGATTAATATGTATACTAAAACCAAAAAACTGAACTTGTGGTAGAAGTTGGGAGTAGTGCAATGAGTTCATAAACAACTGATGAAAATGCAGTGTGTTAGCTTCATTGCGAAAACCGATGACTCGATTAATAAACAGACAGATGGCGCCGCTGGGATGCGGGTGGAGGTAACTCAGATGCGAAGACGCTTCCCCATGGGAGACACGGCGACAGAGTGGAATTGCCGCATCGGGTGTAGGGAGAGACAGGATGAAATCAGGCGAGGGTCTATGAGTCTTGGTGGGATCTATAGAAAGGTCTGCGCCGGGGCGGGGTGAACGGCGGGGATTAAGACTTGGCATGTTAAGCGTGGGTGGTAGTCGGAGGCATTGACTTATATTTACCTAGAGGGGGGAGTGGAATGGAATTGCTAGGTTCCAGGGCGGGAATTTCATGTTATTAGGGTAGGGAAGCATATAAGAGCAGGGTGGTGCGGCGGGGAGAAGTACAGATGTATGGCAGGAGTGAAGAGCAAAGAGAAAGGAGAGATGACGGGGAAGGAATTGGTGACAGATCAGGGCGAAGAGAAAGGGAACGAGGGTGAAGTGCAGGAATGTGGGGAGGGAATAACAGAGTGAATCGTACGGAGAGAGCGAATGGAAGAAAAAGCGCGATAACAGGGTGATGGCCAAAGTAAAGGGCAGAGGAAAGGGCCGGGTGGGTTGTATGCGTGAAGGCAAAGTAACTGAGCAGGCGGAACAAGGTGAAGAAGCAGAATGAAGAGAATGATGTAGCAGAGTGAATGGCTTAGGAGAAAAGCAAAGAGCAAAGAGTCGAAAAAAGGGATAGAGAAGATCAAGGTGAAGAGAAGAGTGCACATGAAAGATGAAAGTATCGAGATGGTAGAGTAAGAGCGGGGTGAAGGGCAAGCGTGAAAGGAGAGTGAAGCGTCAGGGGAAATGTAAAGGAAGGGCAGAGGTGAAGCACAAGCTGAAGGGAAGAGTGATTTGGTAAGTGAGTGGCGCGGTCTATGGCATATGCCACGAGCGGAAGGGAGCGAATGGTGCAGTGCCCAGGAAAAGTAAGAGAAGGGAGTGAAGTGCAAGTGTAGTGTAGCTAAGTAAAGTAACACGTGTAGTGAAGTGAAGTGGCATGTGTAGGGAGTGAAATGAAACGTGTAGTACAGGGAGTGCAAGTTATATTTACTTTAAGGTTTAAAATTCTGTGCAGACAGTCTAAAGTGTATAGGTAAGCTGTTTTTGTTTAGTATTGCTATTATTTGCTTAATGCTTTAAATTACAGTGTTCATACTATTCTTAGTTGTATATGTAAATTGTAGTTTCTGGCACCAGGTTGTGTATGCCTGCAGAAATAATCTATCTATCTAATCTATCTATCTTAAAGTGTTAGGGACGTGGGTGGGGAGAGGCTACAATGCGGGGCAGGGGTGGGGTGTGGCGTGGGCGGGAGGAGACAAGAGGCAGGGCGTGTGCGAACAGCGGAGGAGCGTGGGCGAAGCGTGGGGCCGGCAGTCTGAGCGTGGGCGGGGGAGGGTGAGGGGAGGGTTGTGGCGTGGGGAGAGCAGGGTGTACAGCTGGTTCGGCAACTGCGTGGGAAGCGGCGGCCGAGGGAGAGTTGGCGCTGAGGCAAGAAGGACGGACATGACAGAGTACGGCGGAAGGCAATTGCTGAAGGCGGCTGAGGAATAAGGCTGTAGGGAAGAGCCAAAAAGTTTTTGGAGACGAGAAGAAAAGCGCGAGAGGGAAGAAGGGGCGTGGGCGGGGCGTGGGCGGGGCGTGGCGGGGCGTGGGCGGGGCGTGGGCGGGGCGTGGGCGGGGCGTGGGGGGCGTGGCGGGGCGTGGGCGGGGCGTGGGCGGGGCGATGGGCGGGGCGTGGAGCGGGGCGTGGACGGGCGTGGGCGGGGGTGGGCGGGGCGTGGACGGGGCGTGGACGGGGCGTGCGACCGGGGGCGTTGGACGGGGCGGTGGACGGGCGTGACGGGGCGTGGAGGGGCGTGGACGGGGCGTGGAGGGCGGGACGGGGCGTGGACGGGGCGTGGGACGGGCCGGGGACGGGGCGTGGGACGGGAGCGTGGACGGGGCGTGACGGGGCTGGAGGGCGTGGAGGGGCGTGGCGGGGCGTGGACGGGGCGTGGACGGGGCGTGGACGGGGCGTGGGACGGGGCGGTGGAACGGGGCGGCTGGAGGGGCGTGGACGGGGCCGTGGGCGGGGCGTGCGGCAAGCGCGTGGTAGACGCGCGTGGTAACGCGCGTGGTAGGCGGCGAAAGATGCCGGGGTGGATGTGAGCATGGCGGAGGTGGGAGTGAGGAAGAACTGAAGAACAGGTGAAGAGGATAAGAGCATATCTGGTAGGGATGGGAGTGGTAAGGAGGAGCAGAGGTGCGGGCAAGTGTGGATTGGAGTGAGGGAGGAGGAGCGTAGGCGACATCATGGTGCAGGGCGCCTTGAACGTGGGAAGGTAAGGTGGGGAGCGCGAGGGCGACACTGCGTGGGGCGAGGGCGCGGGGCCAGTGGAGGGCGTGGGCGTTGGGCCAGCCGGACGCGTGAGCGGAAGCGGCGTGGTAGTGGAGGGCGCTGGGAGAGCATAGAAGGCGCGGGGCATGGGACCAGTGGCAGATAACGGGGCGGCGTGCCGTGGGGTTGGGGTGGCCCAGGGCCGTGGCGGCGTGGAGGGGCAGGGCGCAGAGGGAGGAGTGCGGGCGTGGGAGAGTGGAGATGAGTTAAGGTGGCGTGGGTTGAATAGGGGAGCGCGGAGAGGGAAGTCAGAGCGGGCACATGCCTGGGTTATAGGTGTGGTTTAGTGGGGAGTTAAAGGGATCGGGTGAAAGGGAGGAGGATGAAGGGGTGTGAGAGTAAGGGAGGCACGGAGGAGGGAGTATGTGTAGCTAAAAATAGAAGGAGGGTGCAAGAAGAGTTGGGTGACAGGTCGGAGTGGAAAGGCGTTGAGCTGAAGAGGGCGTGAGCTGAAAGGGGCGTGAGCTGAAAGGGCGTAGCTGAAAGGCTGACTAAAGGGCGTGAGCTGAAAGGGCGTGAGCTGCAAGGGCGTGAGTGAAAGGGCGTATGAGGTGAGCTGACTTTCAGCTCACGCCCTTTCAGCTCACGCCCTTTCCACTCGCGACCTTTTCACCCACTCTTCTTGCACCCTCGCTTCTATAGGCTACACATACTCCCTCCTCCGTGCTCCCTTACTCTCACACCCCTTTCATCCTCCTCCCTTTCACCCAGTCCCTTTAACTCCCGCACATAAAACCCACACCCCTATAACCCAGGCATTGGCCCGCTCTGACTCCCTCTCCCGCGCTCCCCTATCAAACCCACGCCATCCTTAACTCATCCACTCTCCCACGCCCGCGCACTCGCTCCCTCTGCGCCCTGCCCCTCCCACCGCCCACGCCCCCTGCGGCCACCCCAACGCCCACGGGCACGCCGCCCGTTATCTGCCCACTGGTCCATGCCCGCGCCTTCTATGCTCCCCAGCGCCCTCCACTACCCACGCCGCTTCCGCCCACGCGTCGGCTGGCCCCAACGCCCACGCCCTCCACTGGCCCCCGCCCTCGCCCCACCAAGTCGGTCCCCTCGCGGCTGCCCCACCTTATCCTTCCCACGTTCCAAGGCGCCTCTGCCACATGATTCGCCACGCTCCGTCCTCCCTTCACTCCAATCCACACTTGCCCGCACCTCTGCTTCCTCCTTACTCACTCCACCCTACCAAGATATGCTCTTATCCTCTTCACCTTCTTCAGTTCTCCTCACTCCCACCTCCGCCATTGCTCACTATCCACCCCGGCATCTTTCGCCGCCTACCACGCGCGTTCTACCACGCGCGTCTTACCACGCGCTTGCCGCACGCCCCGCCCACGGCCCCGTCCACGCCCCGTCCAGCGCCCCCGTCCACCGCCCCGTCCCACGCCCGTCCACGCCCCCGTCACGCCCCGTCCACGCCCCGTCCACGCCCCGTCCACGCCCCTCAGCCCCGTCACGCCCCGTCCACGCCCCGTCCCACGCCCCGTCCACACGGCCCGTCCCACGCCCCGTCCACGCCCCCGTCCCGCCCTCCACGCCCCGTCCAACGCCCCGTCCACGCCCCGTCACGCCCGTCCACCGCCCCGTCCAACGCCCCCCGGTCCACGCCCCGTCCACCCCCTCCACGCCCCGGCCACGCCCCGCCCACGCCCGTCCACGCCCCGCCCACGCCCCGCCCATCGCCCCGCCACGCCCCGCCCACGCCCCGTCCCACGCCCCTCCAACGCCCCGCCCACGCCCCCCCACGCCCCGCCCACGCCCCGCCACGCCCCGCCCACGCCCCGCCCACGCCCCTTCTTCCCTCTCGGCCGCTTTTCTTCTCGTCTGCAAAAACTTTTTGGCTCTTCCCTAAACAGCCTTATTCCTCAGCCGCTTCAGCAATTGCCTTCCCCGTACTCTGTCGATGTCCGTCCTTCTTGCCTCAGCGCCAACTCTCCCTCGGCCGCCGCTTCCCACGCAGTTGCGACCAGCTTACACCCTTCTCTCGCCCACGCCACAACCCTCCCCCTCACCCCTCCCCCGCCCACGCTCAGACTGCGCGGCCCACGCTTCGCCCACGCTCCTGCGCTGTTCGCACACGCCCTGCCTCTTGTCGTCCTCCGCCCACGCCACACCCCAGCCCTGCCCCGCATTGTACTCTCCCCACCCACGTCCCTACACTTTAGATAGATAGATTAGATAGATAGATTATTTCTGCAGGCAGGTACACAACCTGGTGGCAGAACACTACAATTTACATATTACAACTAAGAATAGTATGACACTGTAATTTTAAAGCATTTAAGGCAATAATAGCAATACTATAACAATAACAGCGTTACCTATACACTTTATGACTGTCCTGCACAGAATTTTAAACTAATAAATATACTGCACTCCCCTTTACTACACTTCATTTCACTTCCCTACACATGCACTTCACTTCACTACACGTGTACTTTACTTAGCTACACTACACTTGCACTTCACTTCCCTCTCTACTTTTCTGGGCACTGCACCATTCGCTCCCTTCCGCTCGTGGCAGATGCCATAGACCGCGCCCACTCTACTCTACCAATCACTCTTCCCTTCAGCTTGTGCTTCACTCTGCCCTTCCTTTACATTTCCCCTGACCCTTCACTCTCCTTTTCACGTTGCCCTTCACCCCGCTCTTCACTCTACCATTCGCTGTACCTTTCATCTTTCTGTGCACTCTTCTCTTCACCTTGATCTTCTTATCCCTTTTTTCGAGCTCTTTGCTCTTTGCTTTTCTCCTAGCCATTCACTCTGCTATCATCATTCTCTTCATTCTGCTCTTCACCTTGTCCTGCCTGCTCATTACTTTTGCCTTCACGCTACAACCCACCCGGCCCTTTCCTCTGCCCTTTACTTTGCCATTCACCCTGTTATTCGCGCTTTTCTTCATTCTGCTCTTCTCCGTACGATTCACTCTGTTATTCCCTGCCCCACATCCTGCACTTCACCCTGGCGTTCCCTTTTCTCTTCGCCGTGATCTGTCACAATTCCTTTCCCCGTCATCTCTCCTGTTCTTCATTCTGCTCTTCACCCTGCCATACAGTCTGTACTTCTCCCCGCCGCACACCCTGCTCTTGATGATGCTCTTCCCTCTACCCTAAACATGAATTCCCGCCCTGGAGACCCTAGCGAATTCCATTCCACTCCCCCCTCTAGGTAAAGTCAATGCCTCCGGACTACACCCTCTTAACATGCCAGTCTAATCCCCGCCGTTGACCCCGCCCCGGCGCAGACCTTCTCTAGATCCCACCGAAGAGCTCTAGACCCTGCTCCTGATTTCATCCTGGTCTCTCCCTACACCCTGCGGCAATCTCCACTCTGGTCGCCGTTCTCCCATGGGAAGCGTCTTCGCATCTGAGTTACCTCCACCCGCGATCCCAGCGCGATCTGTCCTGTTTATTAATCGAGTCAGTCGTTTGTCGCAATGAAGCTACACACTGCATTTTTCAGTCAGTTGTTTATGAACGTCATTGCACGTACTTCCCAACCTTCTACCACAAGTTCATTTTTGTGGTTTTATATACATTTAATCGTGTAATTTATAATGTGACCAGGTATAAATAGCGCGAATTAACTTCAAATTTACACAAATACTCGGTTGAAATTTAAAACATCACTCTAATATCGGGTCACTAAATAAAAAAAACATTCAATATCAGATTCCACAAAATGGAATTCCAGGGATTTAAATTTAATTTTCGTTGTAAATCATGTAATGCTGAAAGCCACGTATCATATACGCTATTTTGCCGGCAATTAGTAACAATAAAACTGTAACAATATCTTTATTTGTTACATTTTTTTTCTTTTTTGATACCTGAAGTGCTTGTGATATTTCCATCACAGTAATTTCCATCACAGTAAGTTCCATCACATCCAATTGAAATTAAAACATCGTTTTTGTAGTGAAATACAACGGATTAAATAACAATAGCTGGCTAACGCCGTCCCGGCACCTCAGTCGTGGAGAAGATAGAAAAAAGGAGAAGAATTTTTAATATTTCGCTGCAGTGATTGCTGTCCCAGCATACGCCGGAAAGAAAACAGGGAAACCACTAGTTCGCCACACGCCACCTGATATACTATCTCCAGGAAACAACTGCTGCTTCTGTAGCGACTGCTCCCGGGAGACCCTACAGGTTCAGTTCTATAAACTGCGAACGCACGTTCCGTACATATCAAGACCACCCTCGACACAATACCACAGTTATAATAAAAAAAGCAATCGACACATCCTTGTTCCAATCCACTTTGATGATGTGTGATCCGAAAGATGGTCGTCAAAACATTGTGAGGACCACTTTTCCCGCCCCTTCACCCTCTTCACTGTCAAGGCCGCCGCAGACGTCCCTATTTGCTCCATCCACGCCGCCATCCCCGGACCAGGATCAAACACCCCGTTCCGACATATCAGCCACCGCGACGCCTCGCCACACTTAAGGATCGCCGCACTTTAAGCTCACTGCACTTAAGGCTCGCCGCTCTTAAGGCTCATCGCAAAAAGAGGCGCAGGTCTGTGACGTAACGTATGGTGACTCATGGTGAGTTCCTGAAAACCGCTGCTTATTGGACTTTAAACGAGCATGCGTCCTTTAAGCAGTGGTTAACAGAAACTCACCACGAATCACCCTGCGTCACGTCACGGACCTGCGTCTCATTTTGCGAGTAGCCTAACCCGCGTCCAAGAGACTCGAGCTACCCTCTCCCGGCCGCTCCACCTACATTTCCTTCTTCGTCATTGAACGCCGTTCCCACACACCCTTCCCCCCGCCCACCTCCGTGCAACACGGCCTGAAGGATCCCCTTCCAACACCAGCGCCTTCATCACCGCAACATTCCTACGCTCACGGCCCTGCCACCTTATCCCGACACCGTGTCTCCTGACGGACCGTAGCCCCTGTCACCATCTCCCACGTTTCAACAGATACTTCTCTACCACACAACCCGTAGCCGCTCTCACCTCCGTCCAGCCAATTCCGACGAATCCTTCATCGCTACCATCTCTTCACCACCACTACCACCGCACCGCCAGTCGCAGCACCTCGTCACCCACGGCTGAAACTTCTTACCTCCACCACACCACCCCTGCCTCCGCGGCTTCCGAGAGATTTTCACCCCCTTCTATCTTGCCGCCCTGTCGCAGTCCCTGCAGATCCTCCCTGCCACTCACAACCGGTCCAGAACGCAACCCGCCTGTCCCCGCCACGGTGGACGCCGTATGCCCTGCAAGACACACGGCTGCACGTTTACTTGCTGACCGGACAGATCCTTCACCACCACTGCTGCCGCCCTCATCTCCACACAAGCAGTCTCACCATCTCCACCTCCTACCTCTCGCCACTCACCCACCGTCGTGCCCTGACAGACCATGGTTTGCAGTTTACTTGCCGTCGCCACGCTCCGTTCCAACACATCCTCTTTCAGCACCCTCCCCTCTACGCAACCCGCCCGCCCGCACCACCTCCCGTGAGCCTCCCGTGAGCCCGCTACCACTCCCCGGCTTCCCTGGTTCCTCGCCACGCACTCGCCGGCGTGTTTCCTAACAGACCACGGCTGTCAGTTTACTTGTTGCCGTGTTACTCCGACCCGACAGAGCCTTCGCCGCTCTCGCAACCCGCCGCCTCCTCCTCCCACGCCCGTCCCCGCCCTCCGCCGCCGCCGCCGCCGGCGCTGGTTCTATTTTTAGGCGCGCGCGCGGCCCCTGCGCCGTGGGTCGATGTCTGCGCAACAGGTGCGCCGCCCCCGTCCCCGCCCCCACCGCCGCGCGCGCGCGTGCATCGACCGCCGCACCCCGCCCCTCCCGCCCCGCCCGCCGCGCCCCGCGCCCGGCGCGCGCCCTTTGATGTGCCCGGACGCCGAGCGCGCGCGCGACGCCCACAGAGAGCGGGCGAGCGCCCGCCGCCGCCGCCGCTCCACACACAGCGCGGCACGGCACGGCACGACGGCGGCGAAATCAGGACGACAGTGGCTGCGCACGACGATGATAAACAGGCCTGAATGAGGACGATAGCACATGCAGTTCGGGCACGACAACTTTCCTACGATGGAGACGACGAAACAAAGACGATGGTAAAGACGACGATGGTTAACTGAACAGAATGAGGACGATACTACATTGAGTTTGGGCACGAATTCGTTCGTATAAAGACGAGAACGATGGAAACGACAAATTAAAGACGATGGTAAAGACGATAGTAGAGACGACGATGGTTAAGTGAACAGAATGAGTACGATAGTACATGGAGTATGGCCCGACAACGTTCGTACAAAGACGAAAACAATAAAGACGACGAAATAAAGACGATGGTAAAGACGACTACTACGCACGACAATGACTAACAGGACTGAATGAGGGCGATAGTATATGGACTTTTGGAAAGACGTTTCTTATAAAGACAAGAACGGTGTAGGCGACGAAATGAAGACGATGACTACCCACGACGATGATTAACAATGCTGAATAAGGACGATAGTATGTAGTTCGGGCACTACAACGTTCTTATAAAGATAGGAATGATGGAGACGACAAAATAAAGACGATGATGACTACGCACGATGATTAAGAGGACTGAATGAGGACGATGATATATAGAGGTTGCTCGACCACATTTGCATGAAGTTGACCATGACCGAGACGACGAAATAAAAAGACGATGATAAAGACGACGATGGTTAAGAGGATAGAATGAGAACAACGGTAGAGAGGGGTCGCTCGACAACGGTTGAATGGTGAGCACGAAATGTGAATGATTGTACTCGTAAAGATAATGATTAATACACATTATGCGTATAGCTATGACGTCCAGGATGACGACGCAAACTGAATGAAGATATGAAAACGAGCGAACACTGCAATAAATCCCTTGAAAACGACAAAAACGATGGCAATGAGAATAGGACAACACATTGGACGACAAGGCGCAACGTTTTGGAAGTTTGAGGACAACGTACAAGTGAAAATGCACTCGATGGAGACTAAGGAATCAGGACGATGATAAAGGCGAGGTTATGTACGATAATGATTACGAGACAAGAATGAGAACGATGACCACATACGATGATGATCGGGATAACCGGGTGGGCATAATGAGAACGCGAGTGGGGAGAGGTTCCTCGACAACATTCGCATGAAGGTGCAATATAGATGAGAACGAACATAATTACTACGGACGATAATCATGAGGGTAAGTAGAATTACAATCAAATGCTGAACACAGATTGAAACAGACAACATTCCCATGTCTACATGAAACATCAGATGCATAAAAGATTGAGATGGGCGATGATAAAGGCATGTGTCATCACAAGAGCAAGAATGACCACGAAAACGGAGAGCGAAAACTGTCACAATCAGAATGGAATCAGGAGAGAATGTTTATCGTAATCAGGATAACAGAAAATACAAGAGCAAGTTCGACGACGTTAATGACGAGGGCGAGAAGAATAACGATGTTGAGAGTGCGGATGACCCTGAAAACGGTCGCGTGACAATGACGATGAAGGCGAGGGAGTGAACTTAAAATAGCTATAATTGTGACGAGGGCGTCGGAACGTTAAGCGAGACGACGAGCACCATCAGAAAATCGGCGAATAACAGCTCGCGATGTGCAGAAACACGGAGATAAAGACGAGGGCTAGAAAAACAACGAGCTGTCATTCTTTATAATACAGCCTTTCTGGTGATCAGAGAGCAACAAAATATGGGAGGGGGGTCAACAGTAAACCCCGGAATAAATTGCAGTCTAATTAAATACAAAGTTTATATATTTAACAAATAATCCTACGTATATTAAGGAATATTCTACAATATTTTTAATGGACGTTTGTATTTAAAATTTGCACTGTGTACCTATTGCAATAACATTTATATTTTGATCTTTTCTGCCCCGAGGGTTCTTTCAACAATGAAACAACTACGTCCCAATTTTTAAATATTAATTCAACTTTGAAAGTATGTTGCTTGCATAGCACAACAGTTCTATACATTAACTGATAATAAAATCTATTTTCAAAGTAAATACGGGCAGGTCTGTGTGCAAGAGAACGCCGGAATTTCCAATAAACCATTACGCATGGAGATGATTTCGATTTTAGTTCAAGCGTTGAAAAACCAACCTATGTCTTAGGAATATAAACAGTTATAATAATGAAAATTCTATAAACGCGCAAATTAAGATAGATAAAAAAATTACGCTCAATCGTAACTCGCAAATTGTTAAGCAAGTGAGGCGTTAAAACAAAACGGGTTATAGAACCACATCACTCAAATGTATGTGTGGTACTGATTGATCATTTCCTGTTTTTGGTTGCCTTAACGTCTGCGGTCATTTTCCCGTAAATGTTATTAAACATCGATGTTTTTATAACTCGACTAGGAACTATTGAAGTTCACGTGGGTAGCATTTAATTTGAAAGTGGTCTTGTTAATGACTCTCTTTAATAGGGATTTAACTGACAAAAGAAAGTTTAAAAATGTCAGAACTATTAACAAAAACTTGTATGATCTGATTCGATGCTACAAAAATAATATAGTAACATACATTAGGGACGAAAACTATTTTATGTCATTTTCGACAAAATAATATTCAATTTATGGATATCATAAAATCATTATAGAATTTTTACGATGAACTTTTTTCAATTTATTAATATCGACCACATAAAAACATTGAACATACAACATGGATGCTAGAAAACATCGACGTAAATGATCAATGTTCAATACACAGATAATTTTATACAAAAATACATCGACGTTTTCAAAACCTCGACATCGATGTCGCATCAGAGTAATTCAGGGTTTTTGTGGCTGCTGTTCTTTCACAGGGCACAGCAGTGAAATCGGTTGACGCCCAGAGCTACCTCAGCCGGTGTGTGTTGGGCGCTGAAGGGAAGGGAGGTGAAAAGAGGCTGAGCACGGGGGAGGGGGTGGCAGGCGCGGAAAAAGAGAGCGAGCGAGCGAGAGATAGATAGAGAGAGAGAGAGCAAGCGAGAGAGAGCGAGCGAGAGAGAGAGCAAGCGAGAGAGAGAGCAAGCGAGAGAAAGAGCGAGCGAGAGGGAGCGAGAGGGAGCGAGAGCGAGAGAGGGAGCGAGAGCGAGAGAGGGAGCGAGAGCGAGAGAGAGAGCAAGAGAGCGAGAGAGAGTGCTAGAGAGAGTGCGAGAGAGAGCGCGCGAGAGAGAGAGAGAGCGAGCGAGAGAGCGAGAGCGAGAGCGAGCGAGAGAGCGAGAGAGCGAGCGAGAGAGCGAGAGAGCGAGCGAGAGAGCGAGCGAGAGAGCCAGAGAGCGAGCGAGAGAGCGAGCGAGAGAGCAAGAGAGAGCGAGAGAGAGCGAGAGAGAGCGAGAGAGAGAGCAAAAGAGAGCGAGAGAGAGCGAAGCAGGGGTATTGGGAAGCGAAGCGGGCGCCTCCTGAGCGCAAAAGCCTGGCGTCGCGCGGGCGGGGGACAGCGCGGGGGGACAAGAAGGGACGAGGGGACGGTGGGAGGAAGCCCGCTCGGGACAACGCAAAGCCTCCTTGGAGGCGCGGGAAAGGAAATTCGCGTGGGGGCGTTGGATTAATCTGAAGGCGAGGCGAGGCAAAACACGAGACGGGAAAGATGTATGGGCGTTGGGATAGGTTTAACTCCGCAGACATCGCACGTGCTTGCGTAGACTACATATGTAGGCCAAAATAAAATCATATCCTTTTGATATTAACGAGTTTTCCTAAAAGCTCTATGAACATGTAGGCTACTATTTTATTTAACTATTGTATTTAACTACACATGTATTGTCTTCTGATTGAATAATAGGCGTAAGACACGTTTATATGCCATTCATAATTCATCATGACAGATGACTTCTGTCATCAGTCATGACAATAGTATATCAGCATGTTATATGATAATAGTGTATGACCCTGACAATAGTATATCGTCTTTAAGATTTCCAGTATAGCCAACTTCCTTTCTATCACCCATTTCAGTCGTGCTTACACTTAATGCGCTACGAATACTACACATGAGGAGAGCTGAGGCTCGTCCCAGCTGGTGTTGTGACTCGGTGGAGGGAGATACCTGCAGAAACGAAATGCTCCTCTAGGAGACGTGTATGTCGGAGCCGGATCTCACACCCAGCGGTGACGGAACCCCTCCACTTCTCGAGTTAAATATTCACAACTCTAACGGCACCAATGATCTTAGGTAACGATGGGTCCGGAAACACCAGTTAGTTAATCCACCACAAGTTAATCATTGAGGCATGGGGTAAATGGAGACACTTGTCACGAATTCCAGGAGATGATTTGAGAGCTTAAGGCTCGTGCTGGAGGGAGCGCTGCTGTACTGGTGGTTAATCGCGCAACTTTTCTTGAACGAATAATTTGCCTTCCCCTCTATGGCACAACAAACAGTTAAAGGCAAAAGCTCGCAGCGTGCACTGATTACAACATACCAAATACATCTTCTCTGGCGCGAAATAGAAACATTTTTTTGAAGACAACTTCTATCTGTTAGTTTCTCAAACAAAATCTAAAGAAATGACCAAAACAGGTAAAGATCTATCACAGGAGATACCTCAAACGTCTGAGAATGTTAGAACGCAAATTATTGAGAATGTTGCGAAGGCATGACTGATTCTCCAGAGATTGGCATTGCTTCATAAAATCTAGTGGCCGATTTCGTAACTAATGCCCCTCATCTAACCGCATTTCTTCAATCCATCGTTCAAAAAAAGTTGCGTGGGTAATATCTGGAGGGGATTATCCCGAAAGTTGGTCTCTACGTTTGTGCAGATCTCTCGTTCTAGAGAAGAACAACTTCGCCTGACGGTATAGTACAAGCACTACATTAACCTTCGTTGGTACCCTGGGTCTGCGGAACCCCTTCATTATTCTTTATGATATTTTTGTGTTAATGGAAATTCATGTTCTTCATCTGTTTGGTACCTACTTAGATAAGGTAACAAGTTGTCTGAGAAAATTAGTATTGTATTCATCTAAATACCTGTTTGTAGTGATTTTGGGTCTGTTAGACCCCGTGGTCAACTGGTTAAGTTTATTTTGGCTGACAGAAGAACAGCAGACGAGAGATTGGCAAAAAGGGACTTTTATTATTTGTATAAGGACAATAAAAGTCAATATATTTTCTTTATATTTGCAATAATATTTACCAAAACATGAGAAGAGATATTTGGATTGTCTCCAAATAGTTCAAATAATCATATTACCTCAATTTCACACTTCCATCACATATTTCTGTAGAGAAATCCCGAATAGAAAACCATGAATATGTGAGACTCAGAGTACAATCGGTGTAGGAATCAGGTGCCGTACCAACGAATACTTACCGAGTTAAATGACCGTAGCCGTTGATACGCCCGTAAACACAAAACATTTTCCTCTGAACCATGCTACTTCTGTTGCGACTCGAAGAACTGCTAATATTGCGTGAACAATATCAAAGAGAGTGTACTAAAAGTATGCAAATAAAAACAGCAGAAAAATGAGTCGTGTACTAGAAACATTCATCTTACATTCATTACCCGGCAAATAGTAATACAAAAACAGTAGCAAAATAATATTTTCCTGGAAGAATGAGGAAACCCTGTAAACAAAATTAGCAAAAAAGGAGAGATTTTGTCAACTAGAAACATTAATCATCTTGCGAACATCATCCGGTAATTAGTAGTAAAACACGAAAAAAGTAGTCTATACGAGGAAGACTGAAAGAAGGGTTTGAGAAAAAACACGTCCCATTGGACGAAAAACTTCGGCTCCTGCAGAACAAACTTAATCTCATAAAAAATTGACAGGTTGCTATCCTCTTTTCCTTCGACCGTTAAAGGAGAATATTGCTCTTCGGTAGGGGATGAGATTTTTGTGTTTCTAGTCAAGAATTAAAATTCCAAAATTTTCAGTCGTACTAATTTAATAAATGTTATTTGCTCACTTTCACTATTTATCTTTTCAAAACATTTTCATCTCTGGCGTACTAGTCCTATGAACGTTTCAGTATTTCTGCTGCTACCTTTGCAAAGCTTTCAGAAGTTATACTGCCTCTTTTTTTAATCCTATTTATAAAAACTTAACGAAGTATTTAGCCTCTTCCAGAGTTTAAATTCATAGGAAATGAAAGAGGAGAGAATGATTAAAGTGCATTAGTATACAATCAAGAATGAGAAGAATTTCATGAACGAGAAAAATAGCGGAAGAGAAATATCTAAGTCCATTGGAAAATTACGTTGATGGGAAAACAATTATCCTTAACTCCAGGTTCTCTTATAACCAAATATTTGTTTGTCAGCTTCCTGCGTTTAAACAATGGCGAACACTGATAGAACGTATATTATCATTTTCAATGAGTAAGGAAAGAGAATGATACTTTTAAATGTAGCTATGAAAATAACAATGAAACGAGGGGGAATTCTAAAAAAGTACAGATGTTTCGAATAAAAAATCGTTCGTAATATTAATTACAGGTGATTGTTTTCATTTCCGTATTGTTTTTTATTAATTAACATTTTCATATGTTCAGGATCACAGGCGACTCGTTCCTAATATAACATGTTTGCGCGGCAACAAACATGTTTCATATATGAATACCTATATTTAGTTCTATGGAAAATGCATTTGTTTACACGGTATAATTAATTACTCCGGCGAGCCGTAATCACAACACAATTCTCTAACATTAACTGCAAGTGAGATAAGTTAGAATAACCCTCAAGTGTTGTTCATGCCCCTATGGTGCCTGTATGTCTATCGAGGTGGCAGGACGGGCGATGACCAACCCTAAGATGCTTGGGAAGATACGGAGCGCTGAGGGCCAAATGATATCAGCCATTTACACAATCAATTTGCTATTTTATTTCTTTGTAAGTTTCCTTCGTGACCAAATATATTCATTTCTTTTGTAAATAATAAACAGTTTACATGTTTCTGGTGTATTTCTGTATTTTCGAAAGCCACATTTTTGTTTAAGAAGCCTTTTTTCAAATCAACTTTTGATGTCTTATTGCGGTTCAGGAATTCGACATCTTGATGAAGTTTATTAGGCAAAATATGCTTAAAATTGTCCCTTAGAAGCTTATTTTTGGAGTTTCGTTGTTTTTACTCCCTGGACGCTCAGTGTTCAAAAGATGGATAAGAGTCGTTGCTGAGGAAAACGAAAACAAGAATTAAAAAAAAACATTGGGCAATATTTTTTTGTTATTATACATTTATAATAATTAAATGATACATGAAAATTGTAAATTGTTTTGTATTGAAGGATCTGAAAGAGATTGACTTACTTTAGTGATCGAATTATTTTAATGATTTTTATGGTAAAATATAGTAACCACAAAAGAATATTAAATGATTTTGTTTTAATGTCAGTTTCATTGTGCACAGTTCACATTTCAGTTTGCAAGTGATTTATGAAAACATTAATTTATCTTCACAAAATGTTCTCAAATACGTATATAATTTAATGTATTAGAGTTCACGTTTCAGATAATTATGGGCAAACCCATAACGCAATTCCTCTGATTGTTAGAATTGCTCAAACTACCTGATTAATGATAGTGTTTTTTATACAATGTAATTGATATATTGACTTGGTGACCTAGATGTACTAGTGCGTATAATTTTATAACTTCTATATTGAATGCATGAATTAATTTTGTATATTGCTCTACATCGTGAGATTTCCCAATATAATACAAATAATCCTCTCTCAATTTATTCAAACATTATACCGCCAAAATGTTTTAGTTTGTGTACCGTTTTTAAATACCTGTATACAGAATCAACCTCGAGAAAAAACATTGTCAAAACCTCATTAAATATGTAGTTTGTTCCGATATTTTACTTACCGGTGAAGGACTTGTACGAACTACGTTTCAGAATTTTGTTTTAGAAAACGTGTTCACTTACAAACATTGAAAATGTGAACTTGTGTTGCCGATACCGTTTAGTTATTGTGGTACTCGCGCGAACTAAGGAAAAACCGAAAGAGGTGTAACTCCAAAAATTGTCGCCACGTTAAAATTGCTCATTAACCCTAAAATCATGGAGATGAAAGAAGACGTTGTTCAAGATCCTTTGAGTTACAAAATAGATAGAAAATTAGTCAAGGAAAGCCATAATTGTCCACAGCATTAGCGAGCTGACAGAATCTAACCCAGGTTTCTTGTATTTCGTCCTGTTGCTATAAACACCAAGCCTAAGAGATGGTCAAAAGTTTCTGAATTGCTCAATATTTCATATTTAAATATGGTGTTGGATTTGTTAATTTGGTCGAAATGTGTACCATACAGTTGATTGATTGACATGAGTGATGAGTTGAGTGATTGATGTGACATTGTTTTTGTGTAATAATAATTTCTGGATACGGTTAAACTTGAAACAGTCTAAATATTGGCAGGTGAAACTGTCGTCTGACACGAGTAGTAACCCTTTTAACCGTTTCTCCGGTTGAAAGTTTAGAGACATTGATAGAATGATGTTTCGAGGCACGACAATTGCTATGGTCAATAGTCTCGTTGATTGATTGATTGATTAGTGATTTAGGGCTCGTCAACGGATAAGGTCATTTAGCCCTTACGTGTAGTGCATGGTTTTGGATTGGGAGATTGCTGTGATCTTCCCATACTGCATGGCGAGATCCGGCGCAGACGCACTGCTGGCTAGTGGGGTTTTCCCCAACCAGGTATCTCCCACCAGCGGGCCAGCGCCCTGCACGAAACAAGTTCTACAATACCGACCGGTCTCCCGGCATGTGTGGTAATGCATGTTTGTGTGAATGTGTAGGGGTGAGGACTGGACAAGGAAGAGGAAGGAAAGAACGTACGCGGCCCGCGGCTCGTTTGTTACTGCACTGCTTCGGCATTCACCTGATGTTGATCGGAGAAACCACGGGAGGCTACCGATCAGAGCAGCCGGCTGCTTCAATCCTCCTCCAGACAGGGATTGGACCTAGCTACATAAAATGTCGAAAAATTCTGCCACCTTTGGAACTCGAGCCCCAGAACATAGTCAAATAAATAAATGTATTACATATTGTTGGCTTATGGGTGGGAGATGGTAAGGTTTTCAAGTCGTAGGAATATTTTAATTGGTAATCAGTTCCTAAATGTTCATAATTTCTATTTTACTAGAACGGGGTTTAAATTGAAAATTTTTCCTAAAATAGAATTGATCGTTTTTAATCCATTTCTTTTTACTTAATTTAAAAACCGCATACTTTATAATTCATTTTCATATTATTAATATTGTTAATATTGTTAATATTGTTGTTATTATTATTAAGAAATACAATTACTATCATTACGAAATACTTAAATTTCTAATGTTTTCCATTTTTCTTGGTGCTTAAACTCTTGACTTGATGTGTTTTCGCTCATATGCTGATGATATTCTCCCCATTCTTTAAGGGAAATTAAATAATACGTACGCAATATTAGCTCCTTCAAAACCTCTGTGTGAAACATTTAGTTGTACGCTAGTATAACTTTTCACTGACTTATACAACATCCCTCCAATTCTTCCTGTACCTAATTTGCTGATTCAGAAAATATAATTTATCTAAATTTATGTAAATTCTCATAGCGTTCTAATATATTTATGATTAACTTTAAAACTTCCCTAACTTAAAATAAACATAAATTTTATTTCACAAATGCTTTAAGAGTATTCTCTTTTGTATCAACTCATGCCTCCATCACTTACATTCCTATCTTCAAAAAACCTTCATTTAAATTGCGTACATATTTCTCTTTGAATGACCTTCTTTTCATTAACTATTGTTTTAATTTTGTTTCGAAAATGGTCTGGCGGAAGAGCAGGCTAAATGGCCTGAGCCTCGTCATCAATAAAGACATTTTATTTTATATTTTATTTTATATTTTATTTTATATTTTATTTTATATTTTATTTTATATTTTATTCTATATTTTATTTTATTTTAATTTATTTATTTATTCAGAATCTACAGACAGCCGCTGAATTGGACCTAGACATGTAGATAGTGTCGAAAATCCGCCGCCGACAGCACTCTAACCCTCGAACCTCCGGTCAGAGTTTCTGCAGAGAAACGATGTGAACCCATATTGGAGTGGCCAGCTCCTGGCGCGGAGAGCTTGGTGACCCTGGGCGCCGCCATCTTGTAGGGCCAGTCGCTCCCGTGTGGAGACGGCTATTATGCGCCGGAGCGGAATATTAAATTTACATAATTCCGTGATGGCGACGCCCCGTCACTCCGACACGGTGCCCCAATCCAATTAGGATCATCCATTAATTCACGCGTCACTGGGGCTAAGCGCCCGCAGGCTCCCGCACTTTATCTTCATTATCTTCACTCTCGAACCATTATTATTATTATTATTATTATTATTATTATTATTATTATTATTAATATTATTTACATCATATTTTAATTTGTTTTCGCATATGCATATCGGTTACCGGAAACAGGAGATACACATTTAAACTGACATTTTGAGCACTGGATCAACCTTAAACTTTCTGAAACTTCACGATTTTATATGTGTCAAGTCTTCTGTGGCTGGATATCAGTTCAGAAAAGGATTCACAACCATCGTCACCATTTCCAAGTCGCTCCACATTTCTTTTATCTCATTTGCCCGAGGTTGATATTTTAGAATTTTCACTTGTAATTATTATTATTATTATTATTATTATTATTATTATAATTATTATTATTATTATTATTATTATTATTATTACCAATTTCAAATAAGAAAAGAATTACTAGAAAGATATGCAGTGTTCGGACGTAAGAAAGGTGAATTAAGTTTCGTTAGATATTCAGAAACTCGAGAAAAACACAAATATTATGATAAAAATTTGAATTTTTATGAACAAGGCAAATATTTGACTGTGTTACTTGTCATATTCTCATATTACACGTACCGACTAAATTCTGCTAGTCACTGTTTATGACAGCTGACGCCAAGACTCCTTCAGACATCAAGTGGAGAGCTCGGTAAGTCTTGCTCAGCCAGTATAAACTTCTAATTTTTTTAGGAATAAGACCTAAGGTTGTAATTACTGGATAAATAATTACTCCGTTGCAGACCATGAACAAATTCAAGAAGTAAATAACATTTTAGATTCTTGCTGTGACACAAAAAGAGGAAAATGGCGTAATTATGCAGCACACAGACAACATCCGCTTCTATAGAGCGTAATGCGCAAACAATGCATTGCAGGCCCTAAAAATCATGTTTTTTAGTTATTCGGGTAACATCTTTTATTAAATATTTTTTTCCACATTTGACATATTCTAATAACATATACTGAAAAGATAATTCAGTTCAAATTAAAGTACAAAAATTATGAGACTTAAAATACACGTGTAAAAGAATAACGAATTATTTTTGACGAACTATTAAGTGGTCACATTCACAGACTAAAGTGTAATTAGAATTGATTATTTGAAAATATTAGAATTAAAATACCTTCCAAGTTCCCTTTACCTAAAACACATTTTACGTAATATAATTTTAACAATTATATCTCTAGAAATAAATAATATTTCTTCTACTACTAAAATAATTACCAGTAATATATTTATTATTTGAAGATTATTATTTACCTAATAAAACGCATAAAAAATAATATTTTGAAAGTGGATTAAGAAGTTCATTAGCCTTCTCCAGAAAGGCTTATGATTTCCGACATCAAGAACTTTCTCCACGTACCTTTCTGGTCTTCTATTGAAGAGGTCGGTCTTCATTTCCATTTTTAAATACCGTTTGTTTCTGAAAGCTTTTAGAATACCAAGAGCAGAAGACTTCTTTCGACAGGAAAAAAAACCCTATTCAAATTAGAATTATTTCACGAAAGAATAAAAAAATAACTTGGCCGTGATAATTAGGTATTGAGCTATTCCCACCTCAAAAAGTTAGAAAAAGTAGAAGTTTTACTTTTGTTGTTAAGGATTAAAAAATTCAGATACTTGCATTGTTTTTATAAGTTTTCACAGAGAATGGCCTTATAAGATACGTGGAATTTTAAGTATTATGAAGTCTTCTCTCTTTTGTTCTTAGTATTTTCCTAAGTAATAAATTTCATAGGGTGATTTTTATTAAACTAGAGATGTGATCCATTTTTCGAAAAACAATTAGCAATTAAAGATAATTGGATAAGAATGGAATGCAAATATAATCGTTTTTTTTAGTTCAACAAAAACTGAGAAATTGGAAGCTGAGAAAGCCAATGTCTTCTAAATAGAATCAATGATAATTATCGTTTGTATTGAATGTTCAAACGAGCTTATTTCCCGTATCGGTTTGCAATTTGTGGTCGTTATTTTATTAAATTAATGAATACATTAAAAGTTTCTGATTTTGAGATGAATGTACCAAACTTTGACACAAATGTTTTGAAACAATCTTTTACAAGTACATCTTATTTTTAACAGTCTGTAGTAGTATAGAATAGAGTTTTAATGCTCAAGATTGTATATGACAACTAATTATATACATTACACAATGGTTATTTTTTGCAACAGAATATGATAACAACACTGCCATAATTACAATTTTTCTTAGGAGATTATTTATTGCAATTTACGATTTCCTTACTTCGAAAATTCTTTTGAATGAACTTCATAATCTTCTTTTTGTTTGGCACACGAGATCATTTACGTATCTCTGTTCTAGAATTCTGCACCTAGTTACCGACCACCAAATAGCCATAAGGCTTATGATAATGTTTGACACATTATTCTCGAGTTTAATACCTGGTATCTAATTTTTCGATTTCAAATAACCTGCAATGCTGTGTAATACCTGTGGCTTAGGACATCTACTGACGCCAATGTAATTCTTCTGAACAGGATGGATTTCACTATCATACCATTGAGGTCGTCTGTATTATTTTTTATCAGTCAAATACGGTACCAGGGTTCGAGTCCCGACGGTGCCAGGATTTTCAACACTAGCTATATAGCTACGTCTAATTCAACCGCTGTCTGGAGGAGAATTCTAGCAGCCGTCTAATCTGATCGGTAGTTTCAGGTGGTTTCTTCGATCAACACCAGGCGAATGCCGGAGCAGGCCTCGCGCAATTTTCCCTTCCTCTTCCTCGACCTACACTCACCCCTTACTTACACACAATTACACGCACGTGCAATACACTACCACCTATGCCCGAAGACCTGACGGGAGTTTAGAGTTTGGTCGGGCTGGGGCGGTGCCGGGATGGAGGGAGATACCTGGTTAGGGAAAATTCCGCGGAGGTCGGCGCCGTATCTCGTCATTTAGCGGGAGAACATTACTACCACTTCTCGTAATAAAATATGCTCTACAGTTACGAAACCAATGATCTTAGCAGTTGACGCGCCTGGAATCACTAATCAATCAATCCATGAGACAACCATATTTGTGGGTTGTATTGTTGGGAACTATCAATTTTGGCTGCACGATTTTGGTTCCGAACGTTGCCAAAGACCTTTTTGTGACTACTGTATTTTTTGACACTCGAGCCGGCCTTGTATTTTATAGAGAACAATAACAACGCTACGCACACTTCCCTTTGTGGTTTTAGTAATTACAGCCGACTCCGGTTATAGTGAACTCGGATACAGCGAACCCTCGGTTATAGTGACAGGTCCCGTTCACAAATAAGAATAAAAAGATTCGGTTATAGTGAACCTGAACCTCGGCTTAATGAACGTAGAAAATACAACGTCCTCGAAACTAATTTCCTCCTGGAAAATAATATATCGGCTCAGTGCCATAAATTCCAATTTTAGACAGCGCGCAAAACACATCGTCGGCCAAAGGTCATAATTCATTGAAGAAATCTCCCCTTCAGTTGAAGGTAGTAGACCGGGTATGGGCTCCTTCGGATGGGCACCTCACATCATCGGATATAGTGACACTCGGATATAGCGAACCAAAAATGTTTGTCCTCAGAAGTTCATTGTAACCAGAGTCGACTGTATATCCGTGATACTAACGTATTTCCCTCGCAGATTAATTATCTCGGTCGTTGTTGGAGGATTCAATTTTTTACTGCATTTAGTCAGAGTCTTTTTAACTTGTTGCAAGCGTGGCATGGCCCACTGAAGATGTTCCTCCATTAAAAAAGTGTATCTATCTCCACTGCGTGGGAATTCGCAAACTCCGCTTTTGAAATCCTGTGATTTCACTATCGTACCATTGAGGTCGTCTGTATTATTGTTTATCAGTCTAATACGGTACCCGTGTTAATTCTACTACATTTATGGATAATAACGCAACATTTAAAATGAATTGATGACTATACAATTTTAATAAATTCAAATATAAATGTTTTAAACAAGTGTTAATTTTTTTCTAAAACATTTCGTATTACCTTACAAGATTTATAAATTGCATGACCTTCCTGAAAAACAATGGAATTTAATCAGTCATTTCTCTGAGAGCTCAGGGCGTGTAATTGAAATTGCGGCAGTAATCAAATTCCTTTTCAAAGGAGATGGAAATTGCTGTCCCATATGAGAGTGCGTTGCATTCGAAATGTATGCGAAAGTTAGAACAATTAGTTTTACATTAGTTATATGAATATATTGGCAAATGGGGCTGTAGTACAGCGTAGCATAATCAAGTGGTATGTAAATTTATACCAGTTTAATTGATATACATACATCTAATAATTCAACTCAATTTCTCTTCATCAAAGATATAAACCTCTTGAAACATACCAACAAAACACAAAGCCTACACTGAGAAATGTTGCTCTTCAATGTGTGAAACATGTTCAATAGGTGATAGAAATATAAATGTTGTAAGATGCACTAAACATGATTTAGTCTCGTTTAGTAAATCATACACTTGAAAATCGTAAGT
This sequence comes from Gryllus bimaculatus, assembly GCA_017312745.1. Taxonomy (NCBI): domain Eukaryota; kingdom Metazoa; phylum Arthropoda; class Insecta; order Orthoptera; family Gryllidae; genus Gryllus; species Gryllus bimaculatus. The sequence continues at coordinate 730,672 of BOPP01000212.1, forward strand.
GTATGAACAAAGATACTTTCAGTGGTACTATACTTGTTTCTTAGATAAAATCATTCGGTGAGACCAATGTTTCATATCGTCACACTACTATAAACACTGTTTAGTAAGCGCGTGTTCTCAGAAATCTGACCAATTCTAATGGTCAATATTAGTTGTGAGAAATCAACTCTGAACAAAGTATTATACGCCGAATAAACATCTACAGAATTTTATTAATTTTAAATAAATATATGTTATATTCTGGCCGATCAGATGACCGAGATTGCTAAGGTAGTAGTGCCGTAGCGGCATTGAGCCAAAACATCGCGCGTTCGAGTCCCGCCTGGGTGATAGATGTATTTGTGTTTGTATTTGTGTGTCGTACTCTCATCCCCTACTATCTTCCTCATCATTTCATATGCCATACCCGAAGGATAACAACAAGGATAAAAAATCGTATCCAGCTAAATGTTGATCCCCGGTTAAAAATTACAAGCACCTACCACCGAGATTATGTATCTGAGCTTTCAGTAAATATAGGGTGCAAGCACCCCTGGTCCTATTGGTGCCGGTCTATTGGTGAGCAAAACAAAGTGTTATATTCTAAAATAATGGTAGAAATTCCGTCGTTATCCAAAAGTCAGCAGCTTGCGGCCGTAACTGTTTCTTTTTGGCTAGGGTGGTGAGATAACCGAAGTGAAGTTCGAGCCCACGTGACAGTTGGATGTGTGACTTCCCGAAACTCCAGTTGCTACCTGCCTGAAGGAATACAAAAAAAGTATTCCCTTTCATTTTTCTACTTAATAAGGCTTATTAATTAAGTAAGTTAATTCGAATACAAAAAATGTAATTCATTATCTCCACAATGAAAAACTACAAGACGAAAATTTTTCGTTACCCGTCGTTCAACCTGGTTTGACGTCAGGATGAGCCTGGAAGCGAAAAGAAATTTTTTTGTTCCTGCCATTCTCGAGAAACATCTGAATGTCTCAACAGAGAGCAATTTGGGACACGAAGAAATCCTCTTGATTTTCAATTTTCCGCTGGTTTACTAAACCACTGCTGATTGAGCGTTGCCTTGGAAACTGTTTCTAAGCTTCCTAAATTTAAGATGTAATAACTCCTCAAATAACAAGGTTAACTACAATGAGGTAGAATTACAAACTTTTGTTATTGTTTTCCCGTTATTGCAATCTCTTATTCTGTATTCAATGAGCATAACGATATCTCAACAGAGTACGTGTGTTATGTAATTTCAACAGGGATATTTTTATGAATACCTCAAACGTTTTATCCCTTGGAGAAGAGTTGCCAAACTCTGAAGTCGGGAGGAGTGCAGTCTTCTGTCAAGTTCCCAGCATCGATGGAGGAATGTTTGAATCCCACATAAAGCATGTTTATTTTTCGCAAAGTATTTGAGGTATGATTAGCTTCTCATACCAAAATGCAAACAATATTATAATCATTTCATTCATAATTATACATTTATCATCATCCATTCTTTATGAACACTCCGCGGTGACGAACTGTGTTGTAACTTTGGCACTGTGGCTCTTATTTCGGTCCGATCTATTGGAAATTTCCAGTGGAATTTAGCGTGAACAAAGCTGGTTTGCAACAGATTTTCGAGGGAATATCAATTTTTCTTGCCTCTCATTCTACCATTCCTTTGGTTTAGTCTTTACCAAACCTTAATAATAAACAATCGATCAAAGATATTCGTCCACTCCTGGTATGCACACATAACGTCGTAACCGGCATCATCATAAACATAAAGATTATTCTACTATTCGAATTCGAAATTTTTATAACCGGCATTTGGCTGGCAATACAATTATTATAAAAAAGTTAACCAATAAAAAGATACTTTATATTGAAGTTAGATTGACTTTAAAGTTAGACTGACAATTTTTATTCAGTTTTCAATAGTACATGTTTTTTCCTCAATTTCATTACCAACGATAAGTCTAATAATTTTTTCTCATTACTGCATAGCAATAAATGCATGGCAATAAAAGATAATAAGCTCTAAATAAGAAGTTAAACAACAATCAGGCATTGTAACCAACGTTTGCTATCGCTTTACTTTTATTTCAATTTCTTACACCGTTTATAATGAGAAATGCGATTTACCCAGAGGATCACAATATTACAATTTTTGTGTTTTCAATTTTAAAACCTGCCAACCAAAGGTCAAAAATTTATTTCTGTTACCTGGATAGCAAAAGCAAACAACCATTTTCATCTGCACTGGAGAGACGGACATGTAATAACATGAGCTTATTCCATAACTTTCGCTCAGAAACCAGCACGACATTCATTGATGCACAGATCAGTGAAACCATCTCCACCTAAAAGTAATTTTCCGACAGAAATAAATCACTCAACATACGAAAGGCGCGTCGGCAAAATTTATCATTTTCGAGTTGTTAAGGCCTGACAGGCTTCTCGGCGAGGCTTTTGAGGGATTCATATCGGCCACTCGTTCACTGCTGCTTCCGAATCACTCCTCGCTTGTTCCCAATCTGTCGACAGCTGCCGGCCGACAAAAAATCCCACCAGATGCGGTTCAGTGACACACCATGCATGAAAAGTCATTTCTTTAAACACGCTTAATATTCTATGAAAGATTATTATATAACAAACGAAATGTTCTCACAGTCAAATATTCAATTTTGTTTATAATTATTATCACTCATTTAAAGTGAAGAGATAAATAATTAATAAATTAATATTATATTCACGATCCTTGTGAACAACGTTTCATATGTCTGTAATGCATATACCTGAATATTGAATATCCCCTATTTGCTATAGGTAGAGGTGACGCAGGGCATCAACTGACGTTTCTGCAAATCATCTGGCCGGGAAGTTTTAGGTTCGAGTCCGGATGATGGAAGGAATTTGGACACTAGTTACAAAGCTAGGTCGAATGCAATCGATGTTTGGAGGAGACTTGAAGTGGACGGCTGCTCTGATCGGTAGTTTTCCGTGGTTTCTCCGATCAACACCAGGTGAATCCCGGAACAGGACTCTAACAAAGGACCGAGCGCGATCTTTCCTTCCCATTCCTTGTCCTTCCGCCTTACTTACACGCACTTTCTGTTACATGTATTGCACTACTACACACGCCGGGAGAGATTAGAGCTTGTCACGACTTGGGCGGTGCCATGCTGATGAGAGACACCTGGTTGGGGAAAACTCAGTCAGCCGAGGCGTTGGCCGGTGGCGGAACTCACCATCCAGCGGAGAAATATCACCGACGCCTCCAGAGGAAAAACATGCAATACACTTACGGAACTAATGACCTTAGCAGTTGACGCTCCCGGAATCACTAATCTGTCAATATCGTTTTTTATTCTACGTTAGATTTGTAAAAATGTAGAAAAGAGCTAACAAATTTCCAGTTCGATTTTATCCAGATAGAATTGAAGCGTCTCATCAATTATTTTTGGAAGATCACAAATCAATAACTTACAAATGATGATACAATTTTTTTCTTCCCTTTGTTTCTCTTCAGAATTATTTGAAACATTCTAAATTTAGATTTGGCAACCCTGGCATCATTGCGCCCTGTGCTGCTCACATGAGGGGATTTTTTGCTTTGCAGTACCTGCAGCAAGCGGTGACTATTCACTCCAGCGAATCGTCACCCTCAGGAAATGAAGGAAGAGAAACAAAATGTGTTCCAATTTTTCCTGTTTGTCCAGATCAGTTGTAGAGCGCTGGAAATTTTCGGAAATACACCCGGTGAGCGATATGAATGTTTTGTAGCGCTTTATTTCCTTTCGGCTTTGACGGAATGCGAAAACCATGAATACTCGTGAAACGGGCAGTATGAAGCATCTAATGAAAAATTTCAAACCGAAAATATGTTCTCTGCCTTTTAGTTACATAAGCTATCGTCATTGCAATGGTTTTCAGAATGGAGGGGAATAGTGATTAATAATCACCATCACAATATAATAATGAACATAATAAAGAAACAATTAACAGTTATAAGATTACACGTTTAATATGAATAATTTATTAAAAACTGATAGGATTAATATTCTCTTTCTAGCAATCACCATTATCTTTGACCCAAAATGATAAAAAGCACTATTGTATTGTTAAAATGAAAAATAAATAATATTTGAAAAATTAATAACATACTATTTTCTTTTTTATTATTCGTTTTCAACACCCACAATACAAAACAAGAAGTCTCTTTCAAAAATAATTGATGAAACCCTTTTTACGTCCCACGCTTCCGCATATTTTCTGAAAATATTTTAAAGACTTCATTCTTTTCCGTTTTCTGATACTAATATACTATGTGTAATTTTACTTAATATTAATGCATTGAGTATTTTTTCAGTCATTGATGATCATAAAAAGGTTTCAGCAAGTTTCTGCGAGACCATGGTTTTTAGTAGAAACATTGATTTTATGCTGTCAAAAGGAAGTGACCAATTTTATGGCATTTTGTTTTGCATTTTTCATTGATTACCACTAATAAATCATTTCGACCTTTTCACGTCATTCTTAAAAATTTTCGCGGATTTAATATCATTTTAATGGTACTTGCTTCAAATAATATTTACGAGATGCAATAAATTCTTCACAAAATTTCCGAGAAGCCAATTCCATTCCTTCACCTAAAAATTATAATGTCAGCCGTTGTATGAAATTTAAGGTTCCTGTGACGCCTATCAGTGCTATTGACATTTCGACAGATTTCGCTATAACTTAAGTCAGATTTCCTGGTAAAGGAGAGTCCAAAACAAAGTTTGCAAGTTGAGTTGATGTGAACGAAATGAACTCTCGATTATATCAGTATCATATCCAAGAGCTTAAGTTGTTCATCTGAGCAGGCTTTGATCACATATTTACGTCATTTTTCGTTGCTTTTAAGGCATTTTTAAAAACGGTAAAGAGCATTTTATTGATCATTTTAGGCGATGTTTCATGTCATCAAAGTCTGCCCCTTAGTTATAACCTGACACGGTGTTGTGTTAATAATAATTAGAATATTATTTTTGGAACTCTGATGACTAGAAAGATGGCAGCACACGTATGCTCAGACTAACACGTACAGCTCTAGCCTTCATCCGAGTGACTCCCAGTTCGAGGGCGAGCAATCGATAGAAACGTCGAGAAGTCCACTCCGCGTCGACGGAGCGTGCAAGGGGGCATGAAAAGTGGCGGAGGGAGACAGACAAAAAGCAAACGGCGAAACAAAACACTGGCGGAAACACAGACAGCCAGACGTGCCGTCACTCAGTTGGCGAGACAGCCGCAAGAGAACGTAACAGTTCACAGAGACAAGTGCACGGCGCACGTACGACCAGGCCACAAAGCCACGTGACACCCCATAGAACGCTCCAAGATAAGCGGAATGGAGGAAAGCAAGGAAACCGGCTCGCCGTGGAAGAACAGAATCGAGAGAGAACAATGAGTTCGGTTTGCTGCTAAAAATATTTGCTTATGTTTATCTGGTAATCTTGAATTCAATTGCAACTCCAGTGATAATCTTCGAAATGTGTAGAGTAATATAGAACTCAGACGTTTTTTTATTCGCACTGCTCGTAAAACAATTCGTAGATGAACATGCAACACACTGAGAAGTATAATGTGAGAAGTAAATACACATTACGTTGAGTTTCAAACGGTACTTTTTCCACGACTTACGGTATCTTTCATAAGTTAAACTTTTACATTGACTCTTTTCGTGTCAGTTGACATGCAGGAGTGAGTCTAGGACACCTAGAGAACAGCTCCCCTGACCCTACCCTACTTTACCGCATGTGGTTGGGGTTTCCAGTTTGCCTGTTAGGGAGTACTTCGCTAGTCAAATAGAATAAAAATGAAATTACGATTCAATTTATTACAAATAACATTCCATGAAAATACTAATAATAAAAAAAATTAAAAGTGACATGCATAATATATTACTAAATGCAATTTTAATGTACACAATCGAACGAAATATTTATTATAACAATTCTCAATGATTAATTAAGTGTCTATACTTGGCTTGTAAACTTTTCTCTGATTGGTCAGAACCTGTATCACAATGTCCGAACATGTATCGTAATCAGTATCATTATGCAACTGGTTGTAGCCATCAAATGACACAACGGGAGTATAAAAAATGACTAGTGCCCTCAATAAGAGAAATTGCTTCAGGCGGAGAAAGGTTAAATTTGCGTAATTTTGACACAGCTTTCATGTTAACGGAGCGGGTAAACCGGGACGGATAAAACTGTCGTATCTCCTGAGCGTATTTGCACCTCTTGAGAACAAGGAAGCGCCAGTGGGCGCAAGGGTAAGAATGGCCGAATAAAAGCGTTTATAAACCTTTGGTTTATACAATTTTTTATCAACAAATAGACATGTAATACACACAAATTCACATATCCTTACCTATTAACTTGAATTTATAAACGACATGAGGTCATCATTTGCTCTGTAAAATTCCCACCTCTCATGTACAGATCACGGTTTGTTGCGTGTGTTCGAGTATTGTAGCTCCGAGGTAAAAACGTGAACTTAACTATACCAGCAGGGGTTATCTCTCGAATTTGGCTTGTAGTTAATGCAAAAAGTTTGTGATGCTAGGGTACTATTACGACACAGATGATTGAACGACCTAAAAAAACATAAGCAAATTACTTATCTATTATTTAAAAATCATTGTTTGTCCGACCGTTATGCTTCATTCGATTCCGATAAAACTTTGCCAACTTATTGATTGCACTTGCGCGAATAATATAGGCATAGTACAATGGGAATATGTGTATGTCAGCCGCACATACACACAAAATGGGGGCGTTATTTAATTAGGAATTTATGACAGCTCCAGTGCCCCTGTACAAACGATCTACGCAACCCGTTGTACACTTATGTATTAAGCACGTCTTCGCTGCATATTCTGCCCCTGTGACTGAGAAATTGACAAAAACTATTACTTGGACGTTATTTCGGACTAGTAAATCAAATTTCTCCACGACAGTGTCATAACGCATGCATGCCCAAACTTGAAGCACTTGAGGCAACGTTTTAATAATAGGATACTTGACAACCATGTCATACCAGGACATAGAATGAATCCGTCTTTCATCTACTTGCAGAGCGTAGCGTGAACCGCCATTGACAATCACGTGACCAGAAACGTGTGAATGGTAATATATTGCAATAACGAAGCATTGCTGGGACCACTAGTAACTAACTAAAATATTTTGCTGGTTGTTTTTTGCGGAGTCTGGGTATAACCAACATGAAACACCGCAATTTTCTCTCTTGAATAGTGCAAATGTTTAAGGTTTAGTCGACAGGAGATAGGAGGAAGATAGTACAGCCATTAAAATAAATATTTACTGTTAGCTGGATCAACAAAGAAGGATAGATTGATTGGCGTTCCGGGCATGTCAACAGCTAAGGTCACCAATCACGTAAGTGTAGTGAGTGAGATTTCCTCGGGACATGGGGCGATCTTTCCCCGCTGGATGACAAAATTCGGCACTGACCTCCCGCTGGCTAGCGCGGTTTTCCCCAACTGGGTATCGCCCATCAGCGGGGCACCGCCCTAGCCGGCACAAGCTCTAAGCTCCCGACCCGTCTCCCTGCTTGTGCAGTGCATGTAAGTGAAAGTGTAATTGGCAAGTACATGACAAGGAAGAGGAAGGAAAGATCGCGCCAGGCCCGTGGCCCTTTTGTTAGGGTACTGCATCGGCATTCCTAGTGTTGATGGTAGAAACCAAGAGAAACTACCGATCAGAGCAGGAGGGCTTTTAGAATTCTCCTCGAGACAGAAATAGACATAGCTATGTAGCTACTGTCGAAAATTCTGCCACCGTCGAAACTCAAACACCAAGACTTCCCGATCACAGTCATAGTATTGACATCAATTGATGCCACGAGCCATATAACCGGCCACATATTCTTGTGAATGGGACACACCTCGAGTTGTGAAGAACATACATACACATCCAACAACTATGATTAACCATTATCGGCAATGGTGGAGTGATTCTCTAGTAGTGATTGTAGTCACTGTTTTGTTATAAATCATGATGTGTCTTTGTGCGGTGTGTTTGTTGATACGTTCTTCAGATCTCTCGTACCTATATATTTATGGTTGTTAATTATTCTACATCTACAGATTTTAAAATAAGGTGTTATCGTGTTTATGGGTAGGCCTGGATGAAAGGGATCGTTAGTGTTTCCACGAAGCGATTACGCAAGGCCAAAGTTTCGAATTGATTTTGTGATCATCCGATAAGCGTTGAAAGAGGAACTAGTACTTAAAGTTAGGAAAGGTTCTCAAAACTTTTTTTCGTAAGCCTTTTCCCTGGCGACAACCGGTTACCCATTACGACCCGACGGGACTCATATTCAACCATACGCTAGACGCCAACACACTCTGCGGACTTCTCTCATGTGTGGCCAGCAGAACGCGTCTCGTATCTACATATTTATGGTGGATAATCATTATACATCTACAGGTACTAAATAAAGCCTTCACGTGTTTATGGTGGCCCTCTGCGACAACATATTCACGAGAGACAAGGGACAAAAATTTGGCTCAAGGCGGGACTCGAACCCGCGGCTCTTCGAAACAAAGCGCCGAGTTCGTACACGCTCTTATCCCCCTTGGCCACCCATGTCGGCAAAGGCTCTAATAATAAAATATGTCCTAAAAGATGAAACAGCAAGATTTGAACCAAACAGAGAGAGAAAGAGACAAAGAGAGAGAGAGAGAGAGAGAGAGAGAGAGAGAGAGACAGACAGAGAGGTACACAGAATGGTAGACAGAAAGGAAATTAGAGATATAGACAGAGTGATAGACAAAGAGGTAGGCAGAGCGATACATACACAGGTAGACAGAGAGGTAGGTAGACAGAGAGGTAGCTAGACAGAGAGGTAGCTAGACAGAGAGGTAGGTAGACAGAGAGGTAGGTAGACAGAGAGGTAGGTAGACAGAGAGGTAGGTAGACAGACAGATAGACAGAGAGATAGGTAGACAGAGAGGTAAAAATAATGGTAGAAAGAGGAATAGAAAGAAGGGTATAAAGAGGGGTAGGAAGGGGGACAGAAAGAGGCATAGAAAGATTGGGAGAAAGAGAGGTAGAAAAAGATTCAGAAAGAGGTAGGAAAATAGGTAGAGTGAGCGATAGTGAGAGAGAGGAGAGGGAAAGAGAGGAGAGGGAA